>JAFBJS010004652.1:95878-120242 GCA_016785265.1 Paraplagusia blochii
CCATGCAAAATGGCCAGAAATCAGCTCTGAAATTAAACTTAATTATGAGCCTTTTTTGTTGTTATTATATTTGTCCAGATTAATGTAGATTAAGTGGAAGGACAAGAAATTAAAGAAAGAGTGGTCTAATCATTTTTTTCCATGACTGTAGATAGTACATATGTAGTTTTTGCGCTACCCCCAGTTTTTCCTCATATACTTTATTTTGAAAAGTATATGAGGGAACAACTTCTTTGTGTTTCTTTGTTTTAAATCTCTCTTCATTTCAACGGTGCATTGTGGCTCCTTGGGTCTCTCTCAATTTTCAATTTTCATTTCATGGTATAATGACAATGAAGGACTATTCTATTCTAAGAGGAAACAAATGAATTGTGAATGAATTATGGGAAAAAATGGTAAAAGATAAGTAGAGTTTTGGACCAGAGTCATTGTCTCTGTCAGTGGTGTTGAACTTCCTGGAATAGATCAAATCCCAGATAGGGAGGTTGGCACCTTTCATGGACTTAGCATCTGCAGAAAGGTTGATGAGAGCTGCCAACTGTGAGTTGTTCTAAACATAGCACCGTCCCAACCAACATAATTTCCAGTGGGCTCACCACCCACAGGAAGTTCTCACAGTCTGGCGCAGTGTGATTTGGGAGGCAGTCATGGAGACTGCTGCCTTCATGATCTGATAATGGATAAGAGGATGAAGATGAATTCCAACAGGGTCCAACTGCCTTAACCAGGATTTGAACTAGCCCAGGAGGTGAACCTTGGAGTTTTTACGCTAGTGATAGACATATTGCCCCGGGCCAAAGTCAAGTGCCAAATAGTGACTGAAGACGAAAGAAATTAATATAAATAAAAGTGGACATTGTGAATTTCCCCACTTTTCACAACTCTTATTGGAGGTTAGAGGTAAACAAATGCTATCTGCTGCTCCATGCTACAGCATTCCAGCTGCTATGGCAACAGGTTTGCACAATAAAAATTGACACCTTCGTCTATGTGAAGGAAACATAAAAAGCTCAACTGCCTGAATCGCAAGCTTGACATTGCCACCAAAGCTAGAAGGCTAGGACGGTACAATCTATACAAGAGAGGACACAAGTCAATTTAAGCTGAGGTGGCAACATTATGAAGATATGGCTGTGAAGGTTCTCAGTCATTCAGATCATATAATTCAAATATAGTTACAGTAGACATGTGGGCTTCTTAAAGATGTTTTATCTTTGGTCCAAGAATTGGAGAAGCCTCTTGGATGATAGGTGAAACGTTGTCAAGAAACCTGCTATGTCAGAAACTGATGAAGTTCCTCAGTTAAGGAATGGAATGTCTTCCAAGAAGATGTCCAGTTGCCTTCAACTAAACATTTTGGATATTATGACCTGGATGAATGAGAATTTTCACAGACACCCTGCAATGTCCCGTTTTACCTCAAAGTAACTATTTTTGGATCATGATGAGGTGATTGAGGCAGAGATGGAGCTACCAGGTAAGAGGCAAAGAGAAGATTTATGGATGCAGTGAGGGAGGACATGGAGGTAGTTGGAGTTAAAGTTGAGGATAATGAGGACAGGGTGAGATGGAAATTTTTGACTTGCTGTGGCAACCCCTAAAAAAGCAACAAGCCAAAAGGAAAGGAAAAAGGAAGGGATTGAGGCAAAGGGTGACGATGGGTAAATTATTGTTAAGTTTTTGTTTTTGGGGTTTGTTTTAAAGTTACAGAACAAGCGAAAAAGGGTGCCGTGTTTTCATGTATATGTTAAAAAAACATGCTTATAACAGATGGACACTGAAGCTGCACTGGTAGCAACGCAGCAGTAATTCTTAGTAATAATCAGTATCGGAGAGACGCTGCATTCATTTACCATGGGGTTTGTTTATGCAAAAAAACTGTTGGTGGAAATAGGAGGGACTCATATTTGACAAATGATTCACATGGGTTTTAATTTTCTCTGTCCTTTGACCTCCACGGCTGGCTAATGTCTGTCAGGTCACCCTCCACAGAGCCCCCCCCGGCACATTTACACACACACACACACACCGTCTACTGAAGCGCACGCACACACAAATGCACAAACAGTGGGAATGGGCTGCAGGAGTCACAGTTAAAGGGATTATCCCAGCCGTCCTGGTCCCACTGTGGCAATCAGAGCCATCAGCATCCTGAACGCATCATGGAGAGTGCTTGTGATACCGCGCCATGGGGATCTGTGCTCTCTAACCTCTTAACACAGCAGCACTCTAACTGGAGTGACCTCTGCTGCTTTATAGAGCTGCCCCCGGAGGACACCTAAGCGCAGCACCCACCGGGTCCCCGTATAAGACACCATTAACCCGGAGCCTCTCGACTGGACTGGTTCACGTTTAAAAATCCCTCCCGCGGCAATCACAGCGGCATCAACACCTTCCCGGCTGACCCTGTCACACGGCAGCGGAGATGCTGGATCTTTAACGCCAGGGTCACGTCTCTAATGGATCTGTATCGGTGCCTGTGCGCTACATGTAGCAGACAATAAAAAAAAAGAGAGAAGAGAAAATCAAAATGCAAATTCTGATGCTGCTTTGATACGGAAAACACGGGAGCGGGTACGCATTCCTTCCCATGCACACTCCCAACACGATTACTCAGAAATGAAGCGGAAAATGGAAGCGATTTATTAACGAGACATTAGAGGCACTTTTAATAACCTTCCCATCCTGCTCAGCGGGGAGCTGCGGATTACACCACACAGGTTTCGGTGACACCAGAAAGGAAGTCCCCCGCCGGGTGTGTGAAGAGCGCAGAAGGATACAATGCCCAGCCTGGGGTTCTCACATCCCGCTCTGGGCCCTCACCCCAGGGGGAAGGACAATGGGTTAAAAAGGCATGAATGTCCTGCCTATCCAGGATATAATGTAGGTGGCTGCCACTGGGTTTGAATGGGCTGACAGAGCAGCGGAGGGAGAGGCACAAAGAGCCCATAATAAAAGAGATTCCTCGGGTCAGTAAAGCATTGCATTCACTTTGGTCTCCACAGCTCAGAGCCTCTCCTCACACATCCACCTTCAGCCCCAACTGCAACAGCTCACTATAGAATACATTTAGAATGTATCTGAAAAGTGAAAGTGTTGTCCCGGCCTCTCAGGGAGAAACGGACGATGACGAAAACATCTTTTTTTTTTCCTCAGCAGTGCAGAGAGATATGTTTACCACTTTGGAGCGACATATTCCTGGCCTGGCTTGTACTTTGCTGAGTTTTCAGCCAGGATTGTGCTGGTACAAATTGTGAAATTAAAGGGAAATGTGAGGTGTGAATCTGAGCTTGTTTGAGTGCACTTAAGGGGAAGGGATTAGAGGAATTCCACAGTATCGAGTAACATATGTTCGTGCCGAGGTGTGAGAAATCAACAGCTTGATGATTTCCTCCGAAACATCTGTGATCGCATTGTGCATTTTTTCTACTAAACAAAAAAAAAGAGAGATATTTAGAGTTTGAAGAGGAAATAAAAACAGTGCATATATTTGGTACAGATACAAAAAAGGAGAGAAGGAAACAAAACAGTCATCCAATATATGCAAATGTCTTCATTGACTGCTCAGGATGAATAACCGCTAAAATGCGTAACCATTGTCCAATTCACAGGCCGGGACAATCAGATAATGCAGGGGAGTCAGGGGATGATGCCCACACAGACTCATGCCTTTACTGCACCCTTAATCTAATTAAAGCAAATAAACTTATAACCGATCTCTGTGGTGACAAAACGCTGCTGAGGAAGCTAATTTGCTTCCTTGTTGTGGCTTCAGAAACAGATAATACTGTTTTATTACACAAAGGTCACCAGGGAAATTAACTTCTGGTCCAGCAAATAAAAGAAAGGCCCGGCACTCAGAATAACAAGTACATACTGATTACATTCAATCACCGGAGTCTCTGTTGGATAGGGACGCTGACCTTTCTGCTGTCTTGTCGGGGAAACAAGATATGTAAGAGCGGGACGGACCCCTCACTGTGGTGTATGGAGGAGACAATCCAACTAGGCAGGCGCCGCAGGAGCGGATGTGTTAGGAGGAAAGAAAAAAGGTAAAAAAAAATAAAAGAAATAAAGAAAACATGTTCCGTTCAGAAAGGCCAACTTATCAGAGTGATATTACATTTCATTTAAACCCATCCAACGCTATTGTTTGCTCCTCAGATTCCGTATTATGTGACAATCTGACGATCACTGGAGGATTATCCCTGTTTCTTGATTTATTTATTTCACTTTCCTCAACAAGCCCCCTGCCCAATGTTTCTTTTATTGTACACTTTCCTTTCATTGTCCCCCTGCTGCTGGTGCAGTTCGTCTCTGTCTCACTCCTTCTCCATGATTGATGTTTACAGGTCATAGCAATACTCTTAACTCATTAGTTAGAAAGGGGAAGATGGCGAGGTAGAGCGGGGAAACAGAGGGCGCTATTTCAATGGAGAGACACAGAAACTTAGCGTCAGTGTGATAATAGCCCCTGAACTATTGCATGTTTCAATCAATGGAGACAGAAGTAAATAAAAACCAGAGGGGAAGATTCACCGGCATCGATCCCGGCTCAACACAGACCTTGCTGACAATCTATGGTCTGGGCCAGTATTGCTCGCAGTCATCCACAAAATCAATGAAACTCATCCTTTCAATAGCATCCAATTATTAGCACAAAGTAAAGGCGGGCTTTTGCCATAAATCAGAAAACTTTATTGAAAAAGCACAAAAAAAACAAGATAAATGCTCATTTGAATGTGAATAATGTGCATCGTTGGAGACGTTGCTATTAAATGCAATTAGGATGTTTTCAACACTGGCTACATGTTATGGGACGAACGGCTTCACACCTGAGGAGTTGACCTACAGACGTGATAAAACAGGAGGCACGGATGGGAAACACAGCTTAGCTATTTCTGAGTTTCTTAAATGAATACTATCAGAGAAAATAAAGAGTCTAAAAACGATTTTAATTATAGAAAATAACAGTTTGACGGCACAATGAGGTTGGTAGTGGTGGCCTAGTGGTTTAGGAAGCATAGTTAGGTCTGCAGGGCTACAGGTTCGAATCCACCAGTTGCCAGGTTGCCACTGAGGTGTTCTAATCATAGCACCATCCAGACCAACGTGATTTGGGTGGTGCCCAATCAGCTGCCCCTGTAACCCAGTAATGGACAAGCAGAAAAAGATGAAGGAATGAATGAAGCTTAATGAGGTTGACAGATTTTAGTATAGAATCAAAGTAAAAGGGACTAGAAAATATTTAGCTTTCATAACATATCTCCCAATTCTTAAAATGGAATATTTTTTTATTCCTTCTGATATAATAATATGATCCATTTCTTTGAAATCAACATTAGTTCATGTCTCTTGCAGCTTCTGTCTGTTGGTTCTTCAATAGTTCAGCGGTTCACAAACTTTCTGGACACTTTAATGTCCTACTTTTAGTCGGGAATATTGGCAAGACCACATTGTTGAACCATTTATTCAGTCATTCATCTCAATCTGCTTATCTGTTACCACCAGGTGGCAGGTGCAGTTTCCAAGACTGCCACCCAAATCACACAGCGCACTTTCTCAGTAATTCTAACAAAAATTATATTCTAATAAAAATGGAAAATATTTAAGATAGATCTGCCTCCATTCACATTAACTTGCAGCTGTCTTAAATTTCCATTTACAATGAGATTTTCTAACTTGTAACATTAGCCCTGTAATACAACACTAATGATTTTTACTAGGAGAAATCATTAATGTTTCACTTAATATTTGTCATTCAGGTTTCTCAATATACGCTTCAAACAACATCTTTCACAGTGATTTGCCAAAAATACACCTCGTTACAAGACTCAATATTTTAGGGTCTGTGCAAAAAAAAACAAAAAACTGTTTTTATTAGGAATATTATCTGCGCTTTCAGCAATATATGGCAAAACCTTGGTTTTGTGTAATTGAATTTCATTATTGTAAAGACAACTATGCTTAAAAAAAGACGCAACATCCTAATATTTATGCTATTTTTGATTGGACAAAAATATTCTATGTGTATTGACATGAAAATAAAGATTACAACTACGAGTGATGATGAAAACATTTGTAAGTTTACACATTTACCGAGATTTTACTAATTGGTTTAGAGTGAATCTTACAGTTTCCTATGTCAATCAGACGAACATGTGTGGTTTACATTACATGGGGGAATATTCCACGTCCCCCTCTGCTGGCTCCTGGGTAATAACCATTAATTTCCCATCATAGTTTGTGTTAATTAAAAAAGCTACAGGTTTAATTGCCGTTAAATGTAATGATGTTAGAGCTCACGTTGGTGTGTTCAGCTGCACCCATCAGCAGCTCGTTACTCAGGCTTGCTGGGTTTAATCAGATGGAGAAGGAAGACTTGTCTCTAATTATCTGCTCAGCTTTATCATTTAATCTTACTAAAACAGCTTCTCGCATGTGCTGCAGCCGCACCATAATAACAAATGAGAGCTGATGATGGGAACGGCAATAAAATGTTCTGCCAACGTTATTATTTGCTTACATGTGCTTAATCTTGTGTTCAGTCTGACCCAATATTTGCTTCGAGAGATTTGTTTCATTATTTTCACCCTGGACAGATAAGGTTTTGGAAAAGTGTGTCTTGTAGGTTTGAGGTGGCGATACTAGCTGTATGGTTGAATGAAATAGATTCATAAATAATACACCACAAGTTAAATTGGTGCCAGGTGATGGAACCCACCAATGGGAAGGAAGGAAGGAAAGAAAGCAAACTCTTTGTCATTGTGATAACCACCACTGCACACAACAACATGAATGTAACACATCACCACAGTGGGCATCTTTGAGCCTTCTGGGAGCAGTGAGTGGGGACTGTGCCATGATCAGTGCAACTCAGTGGCAACCTGGCAACTGGTGGAATCAAACCTGGAACCTTTTGGACCCAAGTCTGGAACCTTTCTTGAGCCACTGTACATTTACATTTACACACAATTACACAAAACCCTGGGGTACACCACAGACCAAAATTACATTTTAACACACATTTAATACATATAGATCATAATATAGTTTCTAAATGTATTTATACTCACCTAGTGTAAAACCTGAGTCTGTTTCAATGAACACAAATAGGAAATTATGGCCGGAACGGTAGAAAGACACACAAAACTCAACAGCTCTCAGTTTCTGTTTTTAGGTTTTATCGCAGTCAAGCTCGAGAAGCTCAGCTCACATAGATATGTGGTTGAAAACAGGAGTTACGTAATGCTAAAATAGCTTTGTTGGCACGGAATGGGAAACTTCTAGGCACAAATAACTAATAACAGTTCACAGGAAGATCAGCAGTTTAGCTTTAAACAACAATGGTTAATTAGATCATTTCCCACGACACACCTGACGATCTCTCGCAGCAGATACTGTTTGAAAAAAAATCACTGTCCTAACCACTAGGCCACCACTAGGAAGCATAATTTAGGTCGTGTGCATTGAAAGTCCTACTGTTTATAGCAACGCCTGCGGGGCAGCTCTTGGCGTTTTTGTCTATATTTTTACATTATATCTTTATGGTGATGTGCTTTTATGAGCAGGGCACAATGGCATGTACAATAATATATATCATACTTGGAGAAAGTATTACAGGTGTTGAAAAAATACAATTATTGCCCCATTACTTCGAAGTGGCCTCTCAGTGCTATGTGCTGCGTTGTAATTTAGTCGGTGCTGCAGAGGAAACCAGCTGTTGCAAAACCACTGAAAAGGACAGTTCTTGTCGTGGGAGGACCGCAGGTATTACAGCGCCAATTTATGAGCCGTCGCCAAACGTCATAAATCGTTTCTTTCCCTTAGCTCATCAAGAAGCCTACTGCTGCAGAACACTTATTTATCTATACTTATGGTGCGTTTCGGAATTGCAAGCATGCTACTCAAGTGCTAACAAGGTCCACTATGAAAAAACAAATGAAGTATCGTACATGCCGTAAGAACCCCCCCCAATATTTCTGTATTTAATGGACATCTTAAAAAAAAGATGTCCCAACCACACAGTCCTCACAAGTTAGCTGTTCCTTGTTGGCATTGTTGTATCAAGTGCTGGGAGAAAGCACTTGCTTGTAGTATGAAGGGAAGAAAATCTGATTAAACAATTAGTGTCAATTAGCCCCAACCAAATCATTCTACAAACAATTGGTCTCTAGTGCCCTGCTTAATTACAGGCGACTTTCAGCTCCTTATCATGAGCCATGTCGCTCATGATTCATGTCGGACTCACGCCTGTCCCTCAAGCACCATCAATTATCCTCCAGTAAACAAATCCACCAAGCGGGAGGAAAAAAAAAAAAAACCCACTCTGAGGAGCAGACCTGATTAGCATACCTCTATGTATGCGCGTTGGCGGTTGTTACAAGGGATCAAAGTAGAGATGTGAGGAGACGAACATTCTGCTGATAAAAGAATAACGTGACATAGGATGATCAAGATCATAATCATTGAAGATCAAGTGTCTTTGCAGAAATGTTGCAAAGAAATTATTGCGTTTGGTAATAATATTACGCCGGTAGTTTGCAGAGAATATTGTAAATTGTTTTTATGTTGCTTAAAAGCATAAGCACGCAAACACAACGTGAGGTCAGAGGCCTCTGACTTCGACAAGCACGCACGCACAACCATGCACGACTCACAAACGTGTGAAGGGTAGCGACAGTAGGCGCGATGACATGTTAAATTACCCCGGTGATGTATGGCTTAATGAACCCCTTGTGTTGATCACGCTCCACATTAATCAACAGCCATGAACAGATTCCCTTATTTTCTCAATGCTGCCTTGATAAACTGCAATTTCATTTAACCTTGGACAGCAACTTTAATAGCTTCCACAGGACAACTGTCAATACTTCCCTGGGTATACAGTGATTAAATTGCAAGGCGAGAAGTGTGTCCCAGCTTCCTCCTCTTGCTCATCCTGCCCACCTCCATCACCCACCGCCACCCACTCCTCCACCCCTTCACTTCAAATCACAATTTGTACTTTCTCACTTGCACAGTCTGCACTTAGAAGCTGAAGTAAAAATCAGGTTGTTTGTTATTTGGTTACTGCAGTACAATAGGAAGTTTGGCTACTTGTTGAGGCAAGGTTTCAATTTCATTTACAGTATATTAATATATACTATAACAAACATATATTTTGAATGTGACTTGGCTCTATGATAGTATTTTTCTAATTTAGACTTTGATAAAGAAAAAGTACCAACATTTTGTTGATTTTCTTAAAGGGTCAAAATAACAAGGAAGGAAGGAAAGCAAACTCCTGCCTAGAGAAGAAGTAGAAAAACCTGTTGTGAGGTTTTGATACAAAGGTCAAATGTAATTTTGTGATGTTATATTCTTCCTTAATTGTGTAATAAGTATTTGCATATGTATTTTTAGATTAATATGGCCAGGGGACTACAGATGAAAGGTTTTTTTAACCATGAAATTGCATTTTCTACTTTGAAATAAACTACAAAAAATAAATAAATAAAAACGAGCACAGAGGGAGTAGTGAGTAGGAAGGTTGCCCTGCTCAGCGGTAACTTGTCAGCTGGTGGATTCGAAACCCCGAACCGTCCAAAACCCAAGTCTGTTTCCTTAACCACTAGTTCACCACTGCCCAAAATAATAAAGACGTAATAACTTTTTTTTAGTTCACATAAAAATTACATTGTGTTTTCATGTGTCTACATGAAACACAAAAAACATAAAATAAAGTGCCCTGTTAAATATCTATTACCATTAAATATATCTATTTAATCTATTGTGTATTAAAGTCTATTATCAACAAGAAAAAAGACACTTGTGACAATGCAAGATGTAGCGCTTGTTAGCATGCATGCTAATTCCTAAATAAAAATGTCCCGTCTATGACAGGCGTAAAAATTACGACAGTTCTCCACCCTAACATGTCAGACAAACTTTTGGCAATAAATACATTCTCTTTTGACACTTGTTGGTGAGTGAACCAAATAAAATCACCCATACAAATACAGCAACAAGGAATGCTAACTAGCCTTAGCTATAACAATACTTCTACTTTAAACAAACGTGTTCACTTAAAAAAAATATATCTTGACCGACAAGTGATACAGTGTGATGAGTGTCTAAATCTTCCATCAGGTTCTTTTCTCTTTTTTTTATTTTATTTCTGAATTTCCTTGTTCACAGGCTCAATAGACAGGACAAAACAGGAGGGTGACAGGCAGTGACCCCGGCCCTGTCATAATGATTTTCTCTGATACCCTCCACCCTTGTCAATTTAGCATAAATTATCAGCCCCGCGATGCCTGCTGACTGATTAAAACCAATTGTCTGGGTAGAGAAGGACAAGGCAACCTCTTTAGTGTATGATAAACTAAGTTAATGGAAGGAGACAATTTCCCCTCTGGGAAATTTGGATCGACTCTTAATTAAAGCATTGTGTTTTCTCTGCCGGATTGAAGAATCTCTGAATGAACTTTAATGATAATGTGATAGATAAACTAAGAACAAACCCCCGTGGGGTGGAAAAAAATATATGTACTTATTCTCTGTAATGTAATCACGGAAGATGAGGTTAAACATACTATCAATGCCAATCACTTCCAACAAGATTGTTCTGACAGATTTGTTTATGGAAAACATGTTTCTGACACTCGGTAATTATGCATGATATAAGACACATTATCACCTCTGGCAAACATGTTTCATTATCACATCCGCTTGGAGAAGATTCCAAGTTTGTGGGTGAAGTGTTAAATCGTTTGCGCAGCTTCTTCGATGCTTCTCGGGGGAACAATACCAGTTTGCTTTAGTCTTGTGCTCCTCGGATGACATAAGAGAAAAGCAAACATTCCTCTGTCCTGCGCCTCTCCTTGGCTTCCTCCACCCACACTTGAGAGGTGACAGGCGCTAACCCAGACTTCCATTATTATCCAACACAACAAGAATGCCTGCAGGAGGATAATTACTGAAACTTGAAGAGCCAGGGCTAATCCTAAGTACTTCACTTTGTATGACTGCCTTGGTCGCCTGTCTCGTCGACTGCCGCTCACGCTGACAAAGTGCAATGTTGGCCTTAGTGAAAGTCAATAAAAACAACCCATGGTCCAAAGATGTGATGGTCAAGCCTTAGCGAACTCTCGTCCTCAAATGATAAAACAAAACGAGATAACAACCAACAAGTCCTTCCAGTAAAAATTCCCCATAAGATTATTAAATCGTTACACGGGAAAACAAAGAAAGAAGTTCCGAGCTAAGACGTCGTCTTCCACTTCTACACTCCTGTCAGACGTCTGCTGACTGACAGGTGCTGAGACAGATCATTGGCATCGCGCCCTGACACATTTGCGTGACAAGACCTGACAAGACCTTCCGCGTTTTCTGAAGATATTTGATATTTAACTTACAATTATCTTAACATAGACAGACAAATTATGCTCATCCAAAGTTCCATCCGCATGGTTTCCATGTAAACCAGGAACAGTGGAGCAGTGAACGATGACGCAGGCTGTGACTGTGACGTTTTCTCATTTTTACTTGACATGAAACAGCATTTGCTTCAACAAAACATCTAAAATTATCATAAAAACATGTGATGTCACAATGTTATGTGCTGTTCTCTAATGGGAGTTGAGCCGTAATGTATAGGGCAATACATGACAAATCAACAGGCTTTTAACACTTTAGTACTATAAAATTAGTTTAAAAAAAGAGCTTTTTGACCACTATCTTATCTGATTCCTATCAATACCATTTATACAAATTATAAAGGCAAAAAAATGTAATAACTGAAACAGACTTTCCCTAAATACCTTAAAATTATATTTAATGGCAAAATATTAATTACTGAGCTGCTTAGATAAACCAAAAAAAATCCATACCAAACAATAGGTTCAAATGCTTTTAATGTGGAACTATAATGTTTTTTTAAATTATTTTAATTTCAGTAATTATGTATATACGTATTATAAAAAATTGCGTATATTTTTTTTCAGTTCAGGCTAAAAAGCAGAGCAGTTGTGTTCCTCCCTGCCTCTCTCTGTATTCATCCCAGGAGGAACCAGAGGGTCCTGCCAGACAAAGCCAGGAACAGCTGGCTGATCGATACCCGACAAAAGCTCAGAGGTTAGAGCAGTCAAAAGATTGTTAACTAGCCATTTTATTTGCCAGACATTTATATCATTGTTTACGGTTCAGTGCACCTCCTCAATACGGGCCATGCTGCACACCTGTGCTTGGACCACTTTCAGGGCCTGCTCTCCCTACTTTTCCTGACCTCACGGGCAAATAAAAAAAAAAGAAAAATGACACCGTGTCTCTAAATCGGAGAGAAAAAAAAACACCAGTGGTGAGGAAATGTGTTTGTTGGAGTGAGTGCTGTTTGCAGGCGCTCTGATAGGACGGGCCTTCCTACGTCTGGATGTGTATTTATGTTTATGTGAATACAAGATGTTAGTCCATCATGGTCTGACAGTCTCGGCCAGTTTAGCACATGACTCTGCTGCCACCATCCTGCCTCGCGTTGAGAGTATTACAGCTTCACGGACTAGCAGGGAAGGGGAGACCAAAACTCTCCCTCTCTCTCTGTTTCTCTCTCTCTCTCTCTCTGGGGCTCACCCAGGCGGAGAGAGGGGCTTCCTGCACATCTTTTGTCACACCATTTGGGCCCTTGTGTCTGTGGCTGCCCTGCTCCGGACCCACTTGGCAGCTCACAGTGCAGACAGACATCTGCTCCTTCCAACCTCCTGGTGAATGGAGGAAACAACAACCAAACAGAGCCTGCTCTCCTGCTCTCTGCTCTGATGAAGTGCATACAGTTACAAACAATGTCTGCTGAGACTAAAACTGAATGCAGCCATCCATCCGTCAGTCTATCTATCTATCTATTTACCTATCCATCTATCTATTATTGACCTTTACGTCATCATAGCCTACATTAACAACATAGGTGAAAGGCAGGTCCATGAGCACGTCCACACCATTGTTGTAAATCTCAGTTCTTCTGCATCTCCTGCCCTGACTCCTTTCTCCTCCTGGTTCCCTGACTGATTCTTGCAGCACGCAATATTGAACACACTTTGTTCGTGCTCAGCGGCCCAGAATAACTCGGTCATTATGGTGGCAAAAGGGACAGGTTTTGAGTTTGATTTCATGATGGTAATATAGCCCATGTGCGGAGGAGAAGAAAGCCTTCAATGGGGACATCTGTTCAATGCGGCTTACAGTTACAGCCGCCCGATAAGAACAACCTGTCCACACCATATGAACTCACAACGACCCTCTCAGTCTCTGTCTCGCAGCACAGCCTCTGGACGCAACAGGCGACAAAAAAAGGAGACTTTTTTTTTGCTAGCCTTTCAGTATGATTGTTAAAAAGTATAGTGTCCTGCAGGAGTGCTTCCTAAACTTTGATATTATGACCTATTTAGCGTGAACCAGAACAAAAATAATAATGGTACATGAAATCATTGTTTTTTACATTTGTAATTAATTAAAAATCTAAATAAAAAAATCAGCTGGATTATGGCTCATGATCTGGTTTTTGGTTTCTGTTTTTTTTTTACATTTTTGTTCTTTTTTCTTTTGTTTTTTTTTTAAGTTAAAAGGTTTTCACATATATCCAAAGTATACATGTGTTTTCTCGACTCAGCAGTGCACAAACAAGGCAGCCTTAAATAAAAAATATATGCCTAAACCTTGATTGTGAATAAAAATGTTTCATATTCAATCTAATTTGTCTTAAACAATACACATACTGCACCTTTAAATGAAATAAATCACTGGCACAAAGTCAGATTTTTTTTACTTTTAGATTAAATCCAAGTTAAATTTCCTCATCCTCAGAGTGCATTTTATGTCTCCAGCAGAGTAGAGTTATCACACTGACCTTTGCTGGTGGGTCTTGCTGGTACGATGATGATAATTTGTCACCATAGGTCAACATGTCCCAGGTATGGCTGCAGCCTAAAAACCAGCAGCGTGACATCTGTAGTGATCATTACCCCCCCATGTGCAGAAGGTGCAGCTGAGTCTGTTTGGGGGACAGATATCTGGAGGTTAATTTCATTAAATTATTTATTTTTTTTATTTTCATTATTTATGTCATGGTTTATGGGCAGTGGTTGGAGGAAACTAGTGAATCCACCGTGGGTGCGGTGTCACTCAGTGTGAGCAGGATTTGTTTGGTCCACAGTCACGGCGGCTGCAGGAGAGATGCTGTGTGTGTTTTATTCTGCAGCTGAAAGCAAACGTCGAGGGTCAATCAATGCACGGCGGAGCCCAAGAGCAGGAGCAGGAGCAGGAGTAAGAGCAAGAGCGGGGTATGTAGTTTCTGGATTATTTTATTCCTACATTCTTCCACTCGGGCTACAGTCGGTTTTGCCTGAGATGCATGAAATTCAGTTGAATATATTTTTGTAAAGTCAGTGTGAGGGGTCATTTGGATGGAATTAAACAAAAATCATGAATAAGGGAGCCCAAAAAAATCGATTGGTTTCTTTCTAATCTGCAGCGTCAATAACGTAACTTGACGTGAGTGAGTGTGTGTGTTTGTGTGTGTGAGAGAGAGACAACAATCGCATGTGTGTGATCTAAGGTCGAGCTCATTCTTATTACATAGAAATTAGTCATTTTTGAATTAATTTTGATTATTGCTCGTGAAACTAAAAGTTTATCTTTAAAAATCCAGTTGAAATATTTTATATATATACATTATTTTCTGTGTGTTTGCACAACACGTGCTGCACCGTTATCCGGACAGTGATATTTTTTCTCCAGTTTAAAACCCCGCTGTAAATTAATCCAAAAAAAAAAAACCCTGTCGTCCAATCCTAGAAACACAGGGATTAATCAGAGCGTCCATCGATCACGCTGTGTAATAAAGGAAGCGACATGGGTTAGGCAGATGATGTGATGAATAATCCCTGGTCGTTTTAATTAACTTTTCCTTGTCCTGTAATGACCAAGCTGGTCAACAGAGCCGGTCAATAAGCATGTTAATATCAAACAAATAAAAAAAAAAAAACTCGGATGATTAAAAACCTCCCGCGTTATTAAATTTGAAATTCAAATGAAATGTATGCTTCAAGTGCGCACTGCATGTTAAATAGAGCCATGGACACACACACACACACACACACACACATTTTTCCATGCAGGTTATTATGTAACAGCGGGTTCTTCTTCGGATTTAACAAATGTCAGTGTGATCCAAGTGATGAACCTATTCAATATCAGCAGCCTATCATTTTATTCCCAGCCTGACACTGAGTGCAGTCACTTACCCTAATAAAGAGAGCAGCGCCCCAGGCGGCGGCGGCATTATATATATTGCCAATAAAATAGAAAATAAATAATTTACATTTTCTGTGAATGTATAATTTTTGGGCCCAAACAGAGGAGTTTCTTTTTTTTAATCCACTTGAGGTCAAGTGACCCACACCGGCCCTTCACCTCCTCCTACTCCTCCTCCTGCTTCATCATCATCATCATCATCTTCTTCTTCAGACTAGCATGATCAACAGAATATCCCAGACTACGGAATGCAGCACTAAGGATTTTCTTTTTTTTTTTAATCAAAACTGTCAGGATAATTGAATGCAATTACAGTAAAGTGAACGGTGAACACGGTGCAATAAAGGCCCAGAGGGGAAGAACAAGGCAGCCTTTATATGAGCTGTAATAGTTTGTGTATATTAACTCCTACAGGAGGGGAACTGGAGTTAGAGTCAGAGACAACAGGCCGCTCACTGAAAGGATGGTGGAAAAAAAATATTGAAAAATATTAGGAGTTATTCAGGGGGGTGGAGGGAAAGCAGCAGGAATGCGACAAATAATCATTCCAACAGGGGTCGATCAGCTGATTATTTAAGTTTAACAATTAGAAAACTGTGATTTAATTTTGTGTCATTTAAAGAAAAAATGGAGTCTGAATATGGGTTGGAAGATATTTTGGCTTTTAACATTGATGTACTCCTGCTTCATGTGCATGTTTTCTTTAAAAAATAAATTTACAGGAACGTAAGTTTTCTCAGTTGAAATATCCATAACCATTGCACTAAAAAGTATTTTTTTCTTTATAACAGCACAGTAACTATTTTCTGGAGCCATAAAACACTGCAGAAAAAAATCACAACTCTGCTGCTGGAGTCGAACCAGTAGTTTTAATCTACCACAATACTAATGTAGAACAATTTGTTAATAATCGCAGCAAATGAATTATCACCCAGTCCATTAGTCATGAAAATAATTGGCTAATAGTTGCATTTGTGCTCAGCAGTCTAAGAAAAATGTACTAAACAAAGCCAGAAGCCTGGGGAGGAGCCTGTCCAGCACTGGTCACTTTATAACCGCTGTGAAATGACACTGTTATAAACATTTTAAGTGCTTTATTGGCTGCTTTTAGGCAGCAGAGCAGGAACAGTGGTGTTTTTCTAAACCTGTTATTATATTATTACAGAATATCCTTCAGTTTTCCACATTAGAACATCAGATTTATTCAATTTTAGTCAGATGTTAGGTCTCAAAAAGTTGCCCACAGGGAAAAAAAAATGTACTTTGAATAATTGAATTAAAAAACAGTATTCATTTCATCAAAGTCACTCCAACTTTATTTTTTTTTAAACCACTAGTTGACAATTAAAAAGAGGAGCCAGTCTGTTCAGTAATTGTGTCATTCAGGTAATTGTTGCATTCAGTTTCTGTTCCTGTTTGTTCTCACCTTTCTTCTCCCCATCATGTGATCACTCAGGGCTAAAAATAAACATGATGTTGAAGTCGACTCAGCTGTTCAATTATCAGAAAAATAAACTAAAATCAAAAATATTAATCAAAAAGTCCTCAATATTCTGAATTTTTATTCAAAGGCCAAAACATTAATTGTTTTGATGAAGGAGCTGCTGAGATACGGACTGTTTTTCAAATTAAGGCTCTAGTCGACTAATCGAAGCAGCACCATCTCCATCGTCACCATCATTACCCTCTCCCCACTTTCCTTTAAATTTATGGAAAGTGATGTTTAGTTAAAAAAAGAACCCTCTCCAATAAGTGGCCCCTTAATTCCTCCTTCCTAATTCGTCCTCTCATTTAACTTTACCTTCCTTCCGCCGTCTTTTCTTATGGAGGGGGTGGAGGTGGGAGGAGGCGGGCGGAGATCTGTCTGAGGGCCTTCTATTGATGACCTCACGGTGTGTGCGCGGCCGCTGATTGGTCGCCCGTGTCACAGCGGCACTTCAAAGCCGGGAGAGGAGCCTACAATTGTGGAAGAATGGGCGGAACGCATCATTGTATTGCACACCTCTAAAAAAACAGTGCTCTGATTCATAAATATAAAAAGATCCTCTAAAGGAGGGCAGTGTTTTTTGTGTGATGGCAACTTCACTTCTAGGGGTGAGTCTGAAGGACTTTCTTTAATTAGTTCTTGTCATTGTCCGGTGCATGAAGGGGGGATTAAACTCGCAGAGACGCAGCAGCAGCAGCAGCAGCAGCTCCACCGCCGTAGCTTGTACTTCCAGAGGTGCAGACAGACGGCACCGGCCCGAGCTCTGCTGGGACTTTTTCCTTCTTCTCTCTGTACTGTCGCTCCAAAACACGCATGTTGTCCTTGCTGCCCGCTCTGCTGTACGTTTGTAGGCGCTGTGTGTTGCACTTGTCCGCTGTCTGTCCGTCCAGGTAATGATGATCTCCAGAGTTGGGTTATTTAGTTGAAGAAAAGTTAAGCGCTGCTCTGAGTTTCAGGAAGGGAAGAAGAAAAACAAAACAAAAAAAAAGTTTCTGAATTTCTGCTGCTCATTGCTGCGTAAAAAAATATTTCCTATTCAACCCGTTCAACTTGCTCGACTGTTCTGTCACCTAAACTCCTTTTCCTGTCTTCTGTCTTCCTTTCTTCCAGGAGGAGCCGAGATTAGGTTCGACTCCTTTAGCCATGTTGGCTGCAACATGCAACAAAATAGGGAGTCCGAGCCCTTCGCCCTCCGCTATTTCGGATAACTCCTCGTCCTTCGGCAAAGGCTTCCATCCGTGGAAAAGAGCCGCGGCCAGCAGCTGTAGCCTCGGCTCCGGTCTATCAGGCTTCGGCGTGTCCCGCAACGGATCCGGGATCTCGGACTCATTCGGCACCAACAGCCCCTCTGGATCCAGCGCTTTTTCCCTCACGTCTGGAACCACGTCGAGTTCACATTTTGGAAACGATTATTCTGTTTTCCAAGCTTCGGTCTCCAGCGGCTCCCAAGAGTCCAGCCACCAGCCGGTGTTCATCTCCAAAGTCCACACCTCGGTGGACAGTTTGCAGGGCATCTATCCCAGGATGAGCGTCGCGCATCCCTACGAGTCCTGGTTCAAGTCGTCTCACCCCGGCATCCCGACTGCGGGTGACGTCGGGACCACCGGAGCCTCCGCCTGGTGGGACGTTGGAGCGGGATGGATTGATGTTCAGAACCCGAACGGAGCCGCACTACAGACATCCTTACATTCCGGTGGACTCCAGACTTCCTTGCACTCACCTCTGGGTGGATATAATTCAGATTATTCCAGTTTAAGTCACTCTGCCTTCAGCACGAGTCCCTCTCCACACCTGTTGACCACCGGTCAGCACCTGATGGACGGTTTCAAACCAGTCTTATCCTCTTATCCGGACTCTACCCCTTCACCTTTAGCCGGTGCTGGTGGGACTATGCTCTCCGGGGGTCCACCTGCGTCTTTAGCGGGTTCTCCGCGGTCATCCGCTCGCCGCTATTCCGGCAGAGCCACCTGCGACTGTCCGAACTGCCAGGAGGCGGAGAGACTAGGACCGGCGGGCGCCAGCCTGCGGAGGAAGGGTCTCCACAGCTGTCACATCCCCGGCTGTGGTAAAGTTTACGGCAAAACCTCTCACCTGAAGGCGCACTTGAGGTGGCACACCGGGGAGAGGCCGTTTGTGTGCAACTGGCTCTTCTGCGGCAAGAGATTCACGCGCTCCGACGAGCTCCAGCGACATTTACGCACGCACACCGGGGAGAAAAGGTTCGCGTGTCCGGTGTGCAACAAGAGATTTATGCGCAGCGACCACCTGAGTAAACACGTAAAGACGCACAGCGCCGGGGGATCTGTGGGCTCTGGCTCCGGGGGCAGCGGAGGGAAGAGGGGCAGTGACACCGACAGCGAGCACAGCGCGCCGGGCAGCCCTCCCTGTCATTCCCCCGACCTGTTGCACCAACCCGAGTCCACCCAGGGAGTGGGCATGAACGGCCTGTGAATGTCCCCCGCTGCTCCCTCCTCTTATGTGAAGTCAAAAAACTGTAAAACAGCCGAGTGTCGTGGTGGAAGTGGTGAACTGTGGACATACTCCAGTGTATGCGCAAATGCCTCGTCCATAATCCTTCATATAATACGCAAAGTACGTTTCTCTTTGACTTTTTTAAGTGTTTAAAACTACTAACTGGACCAGAAAAAAATGTCAAAAAATGCATCTGCGGTGTGACAGTGTAATCAAAAATGATTTCGGGGCTGAAACTGAAACTCTCTGATCCTGGTCCTGGTCCTGGTTCTGGTCCTGGTCGCAGTCTCTCAGACCTTATAGAACCCATGCAGAAATGACAGGTTGGTGAAATCTGACAGACGACGTTCTGTGCTGTCATTGACGTTGTTCCAAAACAAACGCTGGCACTTTATAATCAGGCAGGAGGAAACGGTTCGAGTCCCCGTGGACTAGAACCCAAACACACACACACACCTGTAGAGTGTGACTGAACGGTCCGATCCCAGTCAGTTTCGATATCAAATCCCTGCGTTGACTCCACAGGCCACAGGCCGTGTTGTAACTGTGTAAGTAAAGGCCAGTGGAGGTGAAAGTTGTGCTGTATAGAATGAGAGACGTAGGTTAGACTTAAATACATCCCCCGATGTAAAGGTGAGTAATGTATTTGTCCAGGAGACGACTTTGTATAGGTATTTCTAGTTGTATATGGACTCTAGTAAATATTTGGAAAAAAAAATATATACGGAAATGTATTTGGATTTTTTTTTTTTGACATGATATGAAAATGTATTGTGGGGAGTTATATTTAACCACCAGTTTTCTTGTATTTAGGGCTCTATCCAGTAGGCGCACTTTGAATTTATTTGTACGGTTTGGAAATCATTTACTGTTGACCCACTCGTTTAATTTAAGTACGCATGTTGTAAAGTGATTTTAATTTTACAATGATATTTTTTTTTTCCTTCCCTCCGAGAATGGCTTCTTATGGAAGCCACTCAATAAAGTCAGTATGAATTCAGAAGCAGCTGATCGACTCAGTTTATTTGATTGTTGAGTCGATAACATTTATTTATCTCGCAGCAGACCGATCAGGTTCGATTGGTAATTTGTCTGGATTCATTTAGACCGTGGAATGTTACAGTTTTTTTTATTTTAATTTAAGGTGGAATACAGTAGGTGATGCTCAGCCTTAAGGTCTCCATCACTGATTATTTCTCCCTGCTTCTCCTGGGCCTTGAGGGACGCGGAGGCCTCAGCCGCAGGATGTTTCGTCCTAAACTGTTGATTTTTTTTACTCTTTCTACACGTAAGAAAATTATTTTTTTTCGAATACAGATGAGGAAACATGTTTTTGTAAAATACATTTAGGTTAAGATTCGACATTTCTTTCGATTTGCGCAAAAAAAGTGACAAATGACAAGGCGAGGCCAAAACATTTTTACTATTATTTTATTTTAACGAACCAAACTGCGTAAAAAACTAATTAGGCGCAGTTTAAATCCGAGTTTATCATTTAGTTTTGTTCATTTTCTGTGCTGTTGCCCCTTAATATAAATTTTAACCAATCTTAAATAAATATGAAAATAAATAACAAGACAATTTTGTTCAATTTATATGAATTTTAAACATCTTTTATAAAGAAAATCAGTTTCTCCTATTTTGTTCATATAGCAAATGCGCAAATACAAAATAAACATAATTAAAGATTACGTTCATTTTATCAGCAGATTCTACAATTTATTAAAAATCAGTTCCCTCTAAGACTTAAAAGTCAATTTTATATTGTTATTCATAATTCCAGTTATACACTTTACAATGTATTTTTATTTGTACTTATGTCTTTTATTTTTCTTTTATTAATTTTTACCTTTATTTTTACTCTTTATTTTTAAAGAGTTTCTTAGACCCAGGGTTTTCTTCTCTAAATGATTGTTCGGATTTTCTGACTGACGCACAGCAACAGCGGAAGATTTATTTTTTTCTAATGTTTCAGAAACAACACAGACACACACACACACGCACAGACACGCACAGACTGATGAATTACCACAGATGACGTCAGTTCCCCATCTTATAAATATTTCATGTATAATCTCATGTCCTTTCTTTTCTTAACCGCTGCCACGTAGGAATAAAGTAAAAAAAAAAATAAAAAAAGAAAAATCCAGGTTTCAAACTCCTGCCAAGTCCTGCTTGGGTACGTTAGCCCTCCAGCGCCCTCTAGCGCTTTTTTCAGTTAGATTAAAGACGCACAAACAACTTTGTACAGGAACTAGTATTTAAAAAGTCTGATTCTGAAATCAGTTTCTCAAACTGTCACTATAATTTCAGCAAAACCCATTTAGAATTTTGTACATTTGTACGTCCAAAAAAGAAGGAAAACCAAATACTGTACATGTTATACCATTAAAACCAGAGAGTGGCACGAAGAGAAACCATCAGGTACAATCATAAAATAAATATTTGTGTAACATTTTAATAAGATGATCCTTCATCTATTTACACACTAGAACTATTACATACTAATTTTTATTGGCCATTATTTTATTAGTCATTATTTTATAAATGTAGACTCAAGATATCACTAAAATTTAATAACCAGACAGACAGTCTGCCAGTCTAGATTGACTATCAGACAGACAATCCATGGATAGATAGACAGACAGCCAGCCAGACAGACAGACAGACTTTTTAAATATGTAGGTTGGTTGCCAAGAACATGCATGTTAAGTTAAAACAAACTGTTGTAATGTAATTATTCCTCAAGGCTAGTTTCAACCTACATGCCTCTACAAACAGGTTGAGAAAATCGTAGAATATAAGAAAAAAAGGGGGGAAAACAATAACATCACCACTAGGTGATGAAACAGCTTTCTGTACCAATAGGATTCAGATGTCTTTGAAAATAGGAGATAAAATCACCTACTAATTAATGGGATATTTTAATATGATTGTTTCCACTACATTAAGTAAAAAAAATTAAGTACCACAGGTGTGGGTAGGTGTCAGTTAAGAAACACTTCTTGTAACTTACCATGTGTTCTGTGAATTGCCCGACTGCTGCTCCCCCCTGGAGGTAACAGGACTAACAGAGGGTAAGCCTTCCACAGCTGCAGCCTCAACCAGGCGTATTAATTCTGCAGTTAAACCCAGCAGCGGAGCAGTCATCTAAAAAGACAAAGTGTTATTCTAAAAACCATTCCGCACTAGAATTAGATGCATCAGCCCTCTGTGACTTTCTATTGGCAGATCTGAAAAGTCCTATTGGATTTTTTCTAGATCAACCATCAAATCATAGCAGTGTGCTAACACCTCTCACTGCTCATGCATCTGTGGCCAATTTTGTGGTTAAAACCCAGACCACACTGTCATTGTCATCAGAACTGTGGTTAAAGGCAATTTGAAAAGGTTCGGAGTTTTGGTCAAAATAATTAGCAGTAATTGCTGGAACACTGACAGTGCGGCACGTCCACGACAATTCCAGTTCATCCGTGTCACTGGGATGTGTTTCACCTGTCGAACTGAGTGGAATAACCCCTGATCCCACCTTCATCTGATCATTTGCTAGGCCTTAAATCTCACTTTAATGATTTCATGACATCAATGTCTGCCAGATCGATAGGTGTGAGAGTGCTGCGGAATCAAAATGAACTGAAAACTTCTAGGGAAACATCAAGGTGGAGAAAGACTCCACATGTGCTTCTCCAAAGAAATCTAATCATTTAAAGGGAAGCCAAAAAATCTGAATATTTAGATTAAAATCAGGATCAAAATAAAAGCATCCACAGTAAATACATAGTTTACAAATTTCGCTTAAAATACTTAGCAAGAAAGGTTTAATGATCAGTTATCAAACTTTCATCGTTACTCGTGGTATCATCAAAATATAATGTCATAAAGACTTTTTGTAGTAATACTTTTATTGCAACTCTAGAACTGCAAAGATTTACTTATAAATAACATATGTTTTTTATTTTTGTATTTTAGATTAGTAGATTAAAAAAACTCTCTACAATATAAACGTTATTCCACTGGTTTTCTGAGTTAATCGCGATATAGTTCAAAGTAAAAATCTAAACTACTTTGAAAATGCAGCCTATAAATTTTTGAAATACAATAATAACAATAATAATAATAATAATGTCATTGCATACTGTCAAATGTGGTGAAACACCGCCACCAAGTGGTACAAAGTATAAATTACAACCAGCATCCCAAAGGAGCTCAGACTCATTACAGCGTACGATAATAAATTTGCGTTTATTGCTGCAGCACCGGGCGGCACCACCAGGTGGGAGCTCGGGTTACTGATGGCAGGTGACTAAAAAAGGTGGAAATAGTCTACTGTACTTATATTAATTTTACTCAACTTTAAATACCCATAAAATCTACCTACTCTCTCTTTTAAAGGTGTTAAATTAATATTATAGGCTTTTAACATCTATAAAATATGCTACCATTTAAACACAGGGTGGGAAATATTATGGGAAGGAAAAATATTCAGATATGGCTATAAATTTTAGCTACAGGGGCGACAATATTATGGGTAGGGAAATACTTTAAGACCTACGGCACCCACAAGGGGAAAAAAATCGTCTTCTGAACAGACTTGTGTCAGTGCACCTGGCGTGATTAGGACACAATATGAAGGGCCACACCCTAGTAATCAGCCCCAGGCCTCAGATAGTGTTAATCTGGCCCGGATTATTGAATAGTTATTACTATCATTTGTGTCCCTTTGTAACATTTATATAAATTAATCATAGTTTTACCATTAAAAAATACATTTTACTACATGCATTACTTTTTACAATCAAGTCTTTGTTCAACCAGATCTCACATAAAGTGAATGTGATCACCATGCCAACAACCACAAGAGAGCGAGTTCTTTTTACCAATGTGCGGCACTGGGTCTCTGTGTTGGTTTGATTTTTGTGTCAAGGGCACAGACATAGTAAGGCCAGTATATTGATACAATGACATAATTTATAAAAAAAAAAAAAAAAAAAAAAATTTAGTCTTATTACAAACTCAAAATTCAGCAATATACATATATACACACATATACTGTATACACATTTATACATAAATACACATATATACACATATATACCTGTCTCTTATACACATCTGGTGGAG
>JAFBJS010004652.1:126916-146613 GCA_016785265.1 Paraplagusia blochii
CTCTTAAAGCAACTTTCCCCACACTGCCCGGACTGTCTCTTATACACATCTTATCTAGATATATACACACACATGCACACACAGAGAGGAAACAGCCTACCCATTGTGTTCTTACACTGTCTTTTCTTGTCGTTTGTTCCCAGTCAATGTGGAAACCTGCCTACGACTTTCTGTACTCCTGGAGTCTACATTATGGTGACAGCTACAGGGACATGATCCAGGATCTGCACCTGGTTCTGGACAAAATGAAACATCCAACCACCAGACAGTGGAGGCAGCTGACTGGAGCTCTCATCACAGTAAACTGCCTGGACGTGTTCTGTGCATCTGCATACCCTAAGAGCCAGCCTTTTTCAAAGACACTGTAGCGATGACGTGAACTTCCGCGCACTGGAGCTGACCAAACAAAGAGAGGTTTTGTTACGACACTGTAAGGTTTTTCAACACAGATGTTACTTCACTCTTTCCCTCTGGCCTTCTTTGAATCCGTTTCCGGATCTTCATGGTCCTTCACTGTCTCCTGTGACCTCACCCGGTGAAAATATCCTCACCGTAATGTAGCTGTGAAGTAATTTCATTTCATCTCATAATAATTGTATCATCTGACATAGTCTTGTGTTCACAAGGCCAGTTGAATGTAACTTTTTTAATTTTATTTTTTCATTTTAACAGTCGAGTGCATGATATGTATTTAGGAGTGGAAAAAAAAACAGCAATTACCTGCCTTTTTCAGCTAACACCAAAGTGCACTGTCAAAATAAGGTGTAATTTAGCCTCTTATAGAACTAGTAATCATATGTCGAGTTGAACGTGAACTTGTCGGTTGCATGCAAAGCTCTTGCAAATGTGTTTTAGCTCTGATATACCTCTCCTGGAATATGCTCAAAACGTCATAGCAAGAACTATGTAACATTAAGGCAACATTAACAGTTGTTTTAGCTGTTTTAACTGATTAAACAAAGAGGTTCCACAACTGCCTCTTGATTTCAGAGAGAGTCTGGTCTTGAACTGTTGTAGTTGTTTTTTCAGTTCTCTTCACGTTGAGGTTTTAAATGACACCTGACATTCCTCTGGTATAGACTTTGCCCTAAAGCAAATATTGAAAACAGAGCTGCCGGGCTACACATGTAGAAAGGTGCTTAACAGATTTTTAGACTAATTAATAACAGAACATCTACAAGAGACCTGTGCATATTGCATAACACTAGTAATGATATTTTGAGCAGCTTATAAGGTCTCAGTTGTACATATATTACTAAGCTGTGTGGGTTTTGCAGCCAATCAAATGTTCAGATATCTGTAGGTCACAAGTGCACAAGTGTGGGGAGTTGCATTTGACCAGACTCAATGCTAATAAATGTGAACGCTGTTACTAATTTGCAGCCTTAAGTGGTTGACCATGTTGACTTTGTCTTGATTGTTGAGTTATTTGCCATAAGTGATAATTAATCTCTTGAAATTATAATATTTTTATCTAATTGTTGTGTAGCTGTTGAGTCAGGTGCTTGTTTGTCTTTAATTAGTTGTTTTTTTTACATGTACAAATTGGATGATCTGCTGTGTAAGATGTCAAATAATATATAATGATTTTACCACGTTGTGATATCGGTGCCATAAGAACTAAACTGTATTCATGGAAATTTATTAATTATGTAAATAATATAAAAAAATGTCCTGTTAAACCCTGTGATTGGTTCTGATCTTTTATATTTCACATGAGTGTGATAACAAACATAACACCAAATATGCGCAGGTGATTAAAATGCATTT
This sequence comes from Paraplagusia blochii, assembly GCA_016785265.1. Taxonomy (NCBI): domain Eukaryota; kingdom Metazoa; phylum Chordata; class Actinopteri; order Pleuronectiformes; family Cynoglossidae; genus Paraplagusia; species Paraplagusia blochii. The sequence continues at coordinate 128,687 of JAFBJS010004652.1, forward strand.
ATACAACATTTGTTCTTTTTATTGCAGTTCTGTTAGATGATAGTAACGGAACAGATGCCTGTTGTGCTCTATTGATTTTTTCTGGCTGTTTGCTTTTCCTCCGCTCTGTTTGTTTAGGCCAGTTTCAGTTGAAAGCATTGTGTGTTGGTTCTCCGTCAGACTGGGAGCACAGAGCTTTGAACCCACTTCACCTCGGCTCAATGAGAGTTTGAAAAAAAAACAAAACGGTATCAACAGAGGGAACTGATTTAATCTCCGACACGGGAGTGACTCTACTGACTGGTCAGATTCAAGGTTTTAACAGCAAAGTGGTGTTTTGTGTTGGGAACGTGAGAAATACTTGGAATATAGTGTACCATAGACTTAACACCAGCGTCATTCAGTTAAACTTGTGTCCAAAATAAAGACAAACAGTCATGTAATTACCTGTGGGTTTTTGTAGTTAGTGTTTCTAGCCTTACTACGGCAGTAATCTAGTTGAAATGAGGTAGAAAAATGCTTGGAGTGTTGTTATGCAACTGAACGTTAAGATCTTTAGAAAACATTTCACCTCTCATCCAAGAGGATATTCAGGTTGTGTCTGTTAGTGTGGAGTAACAATGTCAGGGGCGTTCTATTTAAAATGATTGAATTCGAATGAATGCAAATGAAACGAGACCAGGGTTTGTTTCATGAGACTTTCTATCACAAGCTTGAGGAAAATACCACAAATGCTGATTTGTCATCTGCTGGAAAATACTTTGTCGTAAGAACAATGTTGTGCAATAATGAGACAATGTTACAATAGGGTACAACAATGTCATCGATAATGGTTGAACATGTCAAGAATGGCCAAACCCTACAATGACAATGTAGCGTAAGACATTTTTGTCATTTCTGACTGTGGTAATCGGCTGGGAACATGCCTCGAGAGTGACAAGGCAGTGCAGTGAGGATTACTTGAAGAACTGTGATGACACAGAGGTGAAAAGTGCATTAGACACAACAACAAGAGAGAGGATCAATTAAATTTAGGGAAGGTTCAGGAAGTGGTTCCCAAAGTCTTCCATCCTAGAGCTACAGTATCTAGACCAAGCCCGGACAATTATTGTGACTAGTACAAAAATCTGAGTCACGGGCCAGATCATGATCAGAGAGATTGAGTATTTCCGTGAACTAAGATAAATGATGAGTACCGTAAAGTATTGAATAAAGGCAATTATTTTAGCCTCTTTGTGACCATTTATTGGGGAAACGCTGGCTTTGCAGGGAAAAGGTAGAAGGAATACGATAGTATAAATTAACAGTACAATTTAAAGAAGTCTGGTGGGCCGGATTAAAACTCCAAACGGGCCGCATCCGGCCCCCGGGCCTTAGTTTGCCCAGGTCTGATCTGGACTGATACTAGAAGTTTCTTTCCTTTGTAGAATTAGATTTAACAGGTGACTAGATAAGTTAAAAAAATTTGTATAAGACAGAGTTTTTATTCATTCTGAGAATTAAAAACGCATTACATACTGTATATATTATATATACGATTCACTCACATAACGATCCGATTCATATCTCGATTCACAGGCTACGATCCGATTCATGAACGATTCATAGAAAATATTAAACGATCGATCCAGTTCAATCCAATTTGGTTCAGTTCGATCCAAACCGATCCAAAACGATTAATTTGCACACCCGATTGACGATTCACTCACATAACGATCCGATTTATATCTCGATTCACAGGCTGCGATCTGATTCAGGAACGATTCATAAAAAACGATCGATCCAGCCGATTCTGTTCAGTTCCAAACCAATCCAAAACAATAAATTTGCACACCCCTAGTGTATATATGTATACATATGTATGTACAATATATACACAGCAAACAGTCCTTATAAATGTAGATTTATTTACATGTATTAGCTCAGTTGCTCCACTGGATGGCGACATTATACTGCTTTTAATACAAAACAAGTTTTTTTTTTTCCTCAACTTCATTTGTTATCTCCAGTTTAACATTTACCCATTTTCTACGAAATTTCTATGAAATACATATTTAGATATCTTAATTTTATGCAGAAATGTAGGATTTTTTATTTATTTTTTTCCTTTAATTTGAAAATATTTATAAACAACAATGTATATATTTACTCAGTGTAGTAATTAATGAAGTGGTTAATTATTCCCATTTTGGTGGCAGTGTCAGAGTTCTAGTGCAGGCAGGGAGCACACACGGCACTGAGAGCCGTCCACAAATCACTGTTATGAACAGAAGCATTCCTCTGTCCTCTGGGGTATATAAGGCTTCATTTGGTTTGCCTCCATGATATATGTCGAGGGCAAGAAGTCATTTAGCTTTCAATTTATTAGCCTGCTGATTTATGCCAGGCTGCAGAGGCAGTAGTGGTGTCTCTGAGCTCCCTCCCCCGCTCTGTCGTCCTCCCTTCTCCTGGATTGGACACTAATAATTTGGTAATAGATGATGTGAAAGCAGAGAAAGTTCAGCACGTCGAGGAGTCAGACGAGAAACGTCCAGGACGGCTGCACTTCATTAATCAACGCTGTTTCAGTCACTCAGTGACGGATTAAAGGCTGCACCGAGGCCGAGACGAAAATATCCTGTGAATAGGAAACTTAATAATAGCAGTGGAGCCCGGGGACTGATGGAGACAAACTGATACCTGGGTCTAAAAATAGGAAGTGAAATTTACATTTGGGTTGTGCTTCAACAAAGAAGTCATATTCTCTGTTTTAACATTAAAATAAGGAAGTTTGTGGCCCGGCTGTGGAGGAAGCAGATTTGGCTCCACAAGGTTCTGCTTCTTCTTCAAATCCAGTAGCTGCCAAGTTGCTATACGCTGAGCAAAGCAACATCTCAACCCACATAACTTCCAGTTGGTTCTCCACCCACAGAAAGGCTCCCAGTATGGTGCAGTGTGATTTGTGCGGCAGTGGTGGAGACTGCTGCCTCTAAAACCCGGCAACATATGTATATGTTGATAAGGACAAATGAATTACTGGCAATTCCTGATTCTGACTTTTGGCAATAATCATTTTGTAAATATTGACTAAACACACATTTATTAGACCACTCTGCTGTTTTCTTCAATTCCTTGTTCATCTTAATGCCTTGTTCCACTAAAGGTTTATCACCTGGGGGAAACAATGAACACAAAACCATGCAATTTTGTCAGTACAATGATATTGCTAGTGATGTAGGAACGGAAGTGATTTTTGTCACTGTCAATAAAACCATGCAAAATGGCCAGAAATCAGCTCTGAAATTAAACTGAATTATGAGCCTTTTTTATTATATTTGTCCAGATTAATGTAGATTAAGTGGAAGCAGACTTTTAAATGGACAAGAAATTAAAGAAAGAGCAGTCTAATTATTTTATCCATGACCCTATATGGAGCTGTTTGTCCCTAAAACTGAGGTAAAGGACCCAGACTTATGGCCTGGAGGGTTTCAGGTGTGAATCCACCAGCTGCCAGGTTACCGATGAGGTCCACTGAGCATGGCACTGTCCCCACTCACTGCTCCCAGGCATTTAAAGTTGCCGACTGTTCACTTTGGTGATGGGTTAAATGAAGAGGTTAAACGTGATTGTGCAGTGGTGTAGATCACAATGTCACAATGACAAGGAGTTTAATTTCCTCCTTCCTCCCTAGTTTCATAAATCATTGGATAAAAAACAACTATGATTTTACCTAAATGTAATTCATTCATCTGATAGTTTGTTACTGGGCTCTTCACGACTGCCACCCAAATCACACTGCTATATATTGTTAGCCCTACCTTAAGGTGGTAAGTCCACTGGAAGTGATGTTGGTTAAGAGGTTGCTGTGTTCAGAGCAACTCAGTGGCAACTGGGCAGTTGGTGAATTCAAACCTTAAACCTTCTGGACCCAAGTCTGCCTCCTTAACCACTAGTCCACCATACATAATTCATCGTCCAACCGATAGTCAGATATCCCACCATTAAAGTAATATAATTTTCTACCATGTCCATGTCTCACAGTTGTCCTCAGGGAAGAAGAAAAAACAAAAACAGTTAAAAAAATTGACCAATCAGAGCAGAGGTGTGGTCAGCTGATTCGGTCATTTTCAGTATAATACCTAATCAGACATTAAACATAACATGACCTACACTTCATCACATCCTCATCACTTTATATGATGGATGATCTCTCTGCTGCCACCTGGATGTGATACAGAACTTCATCTGGCCCGAAAGATGAAGTTCTGTATCAACAGACCAGTTTTGGCTGCTCAGGGCTCTGGACCACATCTGGTAAATAGGAGTTGATGCCTTCACTGGTACGGAGTCAATCATACTCGATCACTTGAATCATTATAAGGGTCATGGTAGGACCTGCAGCCAAACCCTGCAGATGTTGCGTGAGGTTCAGGTACAACCTTGAATGTCAGAAGTTGTGCTCAATGTAGAGTAAAGGGTTTGTTGATTATGGATGTTTGCAAACCCAGAAAAAACACCAGGAATTGAACCAGCAAACAGTTGATTGTCCTACACTTCACCAGTTTGGGCCATTTATACACTATCTCTGCCAAATAAAATGAAGTATTAACTTGATATATATCTGGTTATCGCTGCAAATATTTTCTGTCGGTGTCACTTCATCGACTCCTCCTTCTGCCTTGATGTTTTCATCACATCTGAGCAGAAATATTTTGGACTCACCAGATCCAAAGCGATTTTCCCGTTGCCACAGAAGCCATTTTTTGATGATAAGTCATGATAAGTCTGAGTGTTTATTGGTTTAAAGGCAACACAGTTTCTCCAGAAACGCAGGAGAAAATATCTCGCCTTCACCTCACGACCATTCGTGAATTCTTTTGTGCGATTTCACCGCAGTCTTTCATCACGCTCATTTATTTTTCACTGCTTTTCTCCCTCAGAGATGATGGTTCACTGCTTTACTGTTGAACAGTTCACATTTAGTATCCTCATCAATCCCCTTCATTGTTTTCTCCCTTAGATGAAGTGAAGTATTTGGACTCCTGTGGTACAAAAAAAGAGTTTTTTAACATCTTTTCCATGGTCTCAGTAAATCTCTGCTTCAGCCTCGTAGCCTTTCATACTCTGCCAGTTTTGGCTGGAAATGTTTGTGGTGTGTGTTACAAGGTGTTAATTTTTGCCCTGGGTTTAATGCCTTTCCTCTGACGAACAGCCGTCCTGGAGCCTCTTCCCATGACCACCGCTGGGAAGGAGGAAGCTCTTTTACTAGATGACTCAGAGAAAGTGAGAGAGAGAATAACAACCTGAAGTGTTTGGCAACGTCCACAGAAGCTTTGTGAGTAATCACCGTCCACGTCCTTGGACACTTCGCTCTGCACTCGCTCTCATTTTTTCCATCAGACGCCCTCTTAGCAAACTGAGCTCCATCTCAGAAGAACGCTGTGATAAAGGACAAGTGGAGGACACCGGTCAACCCCCGTTTTTCTCCAAGAACGTGGGCTTCCAACCACAACAAGGTTCTTTATTTACAGCAGAACCGGAGCCAGATAACAGACAGGTTTATTTTGGTTGATGTGATCACATCCTGGGACTGTAGACAGGTGTACTGTGATGGTGAGGTGGAGACGAGGAGTCTGTCTGTCTAGTAGCCAGCCTGATGGAGCGACCTGAGCTTGGAACCAGATTAAAAAAAGTTCTTGGATGAGGTTTGAAGACTACAACGTGACTGTGTCTTAAATGCTGTGCAGGGAGTTGAGACATCAAATGTTAGGACAGATCTTTAGGACAGCTTTCAGTATTGAACCTCCTGGTTCACCTGCAGGACAAGTTCGAATCCCTGTTAGGGCAGTTACCTTCCTGTGAGTTCACCACCTGCAGGAATGTTCAAGCTGATTCAATGCAACGTGAGTTGGAGGAGTTGTGGCGACTGTTGCCCTCGCAACCTGGCAACTGATAACGGGGTGAAGATGGATGCAAGTAGGACTGGGAAGGAATGTCTGATATTTTCCAAACACTTAAATTCTGACTTTGATATCAACCAATAGTGATTTATGCAGCCTGAAGTGAACATCTCAGGTCTCTTCTAGCGACTTTGGTAAAACCCAGGTGTGACGTTTGAATTTTTTCTTTCCAAGGTAAACCAAAATATGCTAATATTGGCTGAGAGATATGCGTCCGATTACGGGATATCCCGAGTATTTGTATAGAGCAGTGCTTCCCAATCTTTTTCTGTTACGCCCCCCCTTAGCAAGAAGAAAACAATACGCACCCTCCCAACCCACCACCCACTGTCCGCCGCAACTATAAATAACAGCATTTGTCTATAAAATAGTTCTAGCTACACCTCTGCATAACATCGTATCCTTGTTAACATAAAGAAAACAAACAAAAAAAGAAATATAGTTCAACTTACAAGGATGTGTAATTACACTTTGTTGTAGTACGGCAGAAAAAAAAGGATGTTCCCCAGGGTCACACGCGCCCCCCTCAGCATCGCACCGCGCCCCCCCAGGGGGGCCCGCCCCACACTTTGAAAACCCCTGGTATAGAGTATTGTTGAGGTCATCTTCTTTTCTTGCCTTCATTGAAGTTTTTTCACACAGTTGTACAGTTTGTTGCTCTGGTTAAGGCCAGCGTGTGTGCGGTTCTGCCAGGATTTTCAGTTGTACAACGATCTAATCTGACCGGATTTTTGGCTTGAGTCGCACCACCTCACAACTGATTGTGTGAAAATCGAAAATGTTTAAAATCCGGCAGATTTACCCACAATACCACACTGCACATGCATACACAGAGTTGGATTAATACCATCTGAGGCCTGAGGTTAATTACCAGGATTACCAGCCCTTTGTATCCAGTCCCAATCGCGGCTGGTGCATTGACGCATGTCCCTCCACAAACTGAAATTTTGTGTGTCAACATAAAACATAGGAGGACATTGTTCTAAATCAGTGGTTCTTAACCTTGTTGGAGCTACGGAACCCCACCAGTTTCACATGCGCGTTCACCGAACCCTACTTTAGTAGGGTGAGCTGGTCTGTCTTGACCTCCACTGTGTCTTGACCTCAGCGGCAGAGGCTCCACCGAACCCCTGGGGTTCGATCGCACCCAGGTTAAGAACCACTGTTCTAATGTATTTAACCCATAATATTTTCCTACCTATATTGAAAAATGTATTACCATATTTGAAGATTTTTGCTACCCATAATATTTTCCTACCTTCCGTTTTAAAGGTGGTAGCATATTTTTATAGACGGTAAACACCCCTAATATCTATCTAACACTATCTAAGAAGAGTGAAATATAAGTAGACGACATCCACTTATTCTAGCCACTTAACATCAACAACCTCAGCCACCCCTGGTGGCAAAGCCTGGGGCTGCAGCACCTTTAGCCTTCACTGTTAATCAGACCTTGTCCATACATTTCCCTTTTACCAGATTCTTCTTTCTCCTCCTGTCCGTAGATCACATTTTTTTTTGTAAAACTTAATAGGTCTTTCTCCTCTTTATACATTTACATTACATTACGATTAGGGATGGCCGATATATCAGTCCACCAATATTATCGAGCCAATATTAGCAACCTTTTTAAATATCGGATCATATCGCTATCGTTTCTTTTCACCAATATTCAAAATCCGATGCTGCAAAGTTGCGGTCTCGGCAAATACATTGGACTTCCTTATGGGGTACTGAGTCAGTATTACCGACACTTTGACTGGCACGTGATTAATGATGTCATCTTAAAGGGACAACAACACTGATCGATGCTACAGTGAATGTCCGTGGTCTGGAATTTTTTGCAGATAGAAAACTGGTCATGTGAGGGCGGGGGTTAAGATTTTAACACTTAATTGGTTAGTCCAATTGCTCGCGACCCTCAGATTGCACAGTTTGAGCAGCATATTGTTGCCATGATAAGAAAAAAATATGTGAAATAGTAACTAGGGCTGTTTTCTTGACTCTTTAGATAATAACATTCAGCCATTTTCTTCACAAATAAACAATGTTTTGGTGAGTTGGCTAAAAATGCAAACAGCCTCTGCATTGTTGGAATACAATTATTAAATTTTTTTTTCCAATCTGTTGGAGTCCCAGGAGAATAACCGTGAGATGTTTAACAGTTTCACTGCAGGCACAAATTAACTGTGCCTTGGTACCTTTGGTCCAGGTCTGTCTGGATCATCAGAGAAGCCTTTAAATAGGTAATGTTCCAGATTCACAGACAGGCTTCAAGCAGGTCTCAGTGTGCATTACAGGTAACTGCAGTGTAATTACTTTTAAGATCCTGCTCTGAACTTGACGTAAAGTTGTCCAGAGAGCGCGGAGTGTTGGAGTACGGAGGCCTAAACGAGAACACCTGTGCCAAGGCTCATTAGAGCGCTGAGCACACGCTGTTTGTGTAATGGTGCTGATAAAAAGCTGGAGTAGAAAAGAAAAACACAACTGCCATCAAGTCAAATTCCCATGCATCCACACCCCCCCAAAGACCCACTCCCCAACCCCCCGCTAACATGAGCAGAAAGTCAACCTGCTGACACAGCTGAAACATGTTTACGTCACGTCTGGGCGAAAACTCTTTACTAATGTGTTTGTCGGCTCTTATCACAGACTCACTGGTCCATTTATACACCTTCTACTGCATCAACATGTTTCAGGGTAACTGAGTCCTGCTGCTGGTCCTACTGGTCACTGGGTAAAAGAGGGTAAACAGGAAACTCTATTTCATGCGGTCTTTACCTGGTGCGTGCAGCTTAAAAAGTGTTAGTAAAGTCTGGAAGGAAACTGATTTTTTTAACTTGATAAATTAATTATTAGGTCAGCAGTCGTGGCCTGAAGGTTAAGGAAGCAGAGTTGGATCCGTGAGGCACCAAGTTCGAATCCAGTAGGTTGTCACTGAGGTGCTCAGGTGCAGACTTCCAGTGGGCTAACTCTGTATGGTGCTGTGTTATTTGGGTGGCAGTTGTGGAGATTTCTGTCCCGGAAAAGTAGATGCAAATGAATGAAGTATAAAGTGTCCCTTCAAGGGGAACTTCATTGTCAATTTTTTCAGCCCTGATTTATCTGTACAGGATAAAAAGACAAACTTATGGACTTTGTTTCGTCTCAGGAATTGAACTTGAAACCAGTGATTCCTGTGTTTTTAGGGCGAACAGGTTGGTGGCACAGAAAGCTTTTATTAGCTTTTATTATTTACCCTGCCCCCATCCAACGCCTTCAATGCTTTTACCCTCCTGTTTTTTACCCCCCAGTATGATGGGTGGGGGCTGCTCAACATGCTGGGTCACTTCCACTCCCTCTTCACCTTCCGGGTGCAATGTCTTGTTCTTTTTGTGCTTGTAACTGCTGTGTTGTGTCTCTTTCCTCTTGTCTTCTCCCCTCTTCCTCCCCCTACTGTTTGGCTGAGAGGACACTGGCGTGTATATCGCCGCTTCTCATGCCTATACCCCTTGCCCCCTCCCAATCCTCCCAGCTCCATTGTTTGTTTGTTTTTTTGTTTTTTCTGTAAAGCGACCTTGGGTTACTTGAAAGGCGCTATATAAAATAAATGTATTATTATTATTATTTTATATATATATTTTTTTTTATTATAAATTGTCAGTGCATCTATAAAATCTTGACTGCTAGTCTTCATGACTAACACCCAAATGTCACTGCACCATACCAGCCAATCAGGAAGCTTCCTGCAGTTGGTGAAGCCACTGGAAACAACCAATTGACAACTGGGATTTGATCTTTCCCAGGAGGTGAATCCTGGAGTTCCACACCAATGACAGAGACATTGACTCTCGGCTTAAACGTCCACAAACTCTTATTTATTTTTCGCTGATTATTTTTTATTCTAGTAGTATCAGTGGTGGCCTGGTTAAGGACTTCAAGGCCAGGTTGCCATTCAGGAGCTGTGATAGTAGCACCATCACGACCCACGTTGTGGAGACTGTTGCCCCTGCAACCTAGTAACAGATAAGCAGAAGATTCTAAATGTACATATTGGACTTGTTGGGTCTCAACAACCGCTGTTAGGCAAGAATACTAACCAACTCTGCCACCGTGTGTCCAGATCAAATGCGTAAAATAACTAAAATAATGATCTGTGTTTGTGCTTCCTCCCCTTGTCTGTTAATGTGTTTACCATGATGCCTTGTTCCCCTCCTGGTGCCAGATGTGCGACTGCAGCAGTGGCATCAGAGTTGAATACCTCCAACATTAGCACCAGAACAATATATGAAGATTTAACTTCTAGTTGCTTCCATCACCAGACTCTTCCTGATGAAGCTCTGCTCATTTCTCATGAGAACAACTTTAAAGATTTTCTTCCAAAACTCATCAGAGCTTGGCCTGGATTCCAGCCCCTCGAGACCCTGGCGTGAAAACAACAACTACAAACCCACTGACACACAGCCGCCTCTGAATGAATTAAACCAAACTTTTTTTCCCTAAAAGAGAAAAATTAATAGAAATCCTTCAACGTTGTGTCTCTAATTTCCACTCCATTAGCCCCACACTGTTTTGAGTTGCACAATAATTTCTTTTCCAGCAATTACCGCCTTTGCTTCCCAGCAGATGGCGAGAACAGCCCTGAGCTGCAGGTGTCAACACTTTAAACAGCATGTAATGTCTTTGACAGACCTGAGCTCTCAGAATGTGCAACGCTTTGTCCTGACAGCTCCGCAGGTCGTCCTCATAGACGCGTTATTTACTGTCCCACCAAAGAGAAGCAGGAATGGATTTTAATGCTTTCTTTACATGAAACAATGACAGCCTGGTGGCGCTCATCATCTAAATGTCTACACAGAGAGGAAAAAAACCCACCAGGTGGTGATTATCAGACAACTTCCTCACTGATGAGTGAAAGTCAACATTAAGGGTGGGAAAAGAGAGAACTTCTCTCTTTTGCGTGGTGGTGGTGTTGGAGGGTGAGTGTCTTCAGCCAGATGAAGATCAGGGAGGAGAGATAAATCCATCAAAGAAGAGTGTCTTCTTGGCTCATTTCTGTCCACCATGAGGGAGAACAAGCAGGGCTGGAAGGTTTCTGTTCCAAAAACAACAGAGGAGGAGAGGTAGCTTATTGTGTCCTGACAGATAGGTCTGACTGAGGGAGGTGGAGGAGGAGGTGGAGGAGGAGGAGTGGGTTGCATTAAAACCGACACGGTGGGAGGAGCAGAGGTGAGCAGGAGCCTCAGGAGAGGAGAACAGCTGTGGTTCCATCTGTCTGTCTACGTTGGAGAACATAGTTATTAGAGGTTCCTTAATGAGAGGAAACAAATAAACTTTAACTTGTTGACTTTAACATGAAACACTGTTTAAAGATCACTTAGAATTTGGTAGAAAATAGATAAAAATGATACTTTGATAATATTAATGTCTGGTAAAGGCATAATTTTGAAATATCAGTAAGATATATACATTTTCATTCAATAATAAAAATTGCCAAATTTACACAAAAAATAATTTCGCATAGATTTATGAGAAATTCACCTCAGTAACGGCGGAATATATTGGTATGCGTTGATATCAGAATTGGAAACTACGTTTTTTCGACGATCTACTACATAGAAATCTTAGGTCCAATCTGTAGAAATCTTATGATAAAGTCAAAATATACAAAAAAAGTAAAAAAAAAGTTAAAAAAGATCAAATATTTGCAAAAAGTGAAACAAAAACCATTAACACAGACATTACAGATCATTTACAAAAGCATAGTTTGTAAATATTGAGATGGATTGTAATTATAAAAAATAAATATAGTAAATTAAATGAAACTTGTAACAAAAAAACATCAAAAATGCAAAGATGTAGGTAAAATATGAGGTTAAAATGAGGAGACAGACTCAACAAGTTGATGTTATGATCAAATGTAAATGTGACTGTAAATAAACATAACATTTACATTTATGCATTTAACAAACTTGTCTGAAACGACTTTCAAAGGAGGTTTAACATTATGAAGCTTGTGGCTCCACAGGGAATCAAACCCAGGACTCTCTGCTCTTTGTCCTGGAGGAACAATACACTTTAATTACAGTTTAATTTTATAGTAAAACAAGGGGAAAGAGGACAAGAAGGAAATTATCTATCTGTCCATGTATGTATCCATCTAGATATCTTTTGTCCTTCTCTCTCACACACCCATATCAGCAGTTATCTGGTGATCTTTCACACTGCGCTGTTGTTCTTGGCGAATATTTGAGACCTTCCCCTGTATTTACTGATCACTCCCCAGGTCCTCGTGTCCTGCCCCCACACCTTCATCTGCATGTGCACCATTCATCGTGGAGTGCAGCTGGAGCTCTCAGAACTCTGGTTGACCTCCTCACAGTCCCTGCACTGTATCACAGTAACAGGGACTGTGGTTGGACTCATCGCTGCACTTGTGGTTGGAGCGAGGAGCCACTCTGCGTTGTGGAACTCCTGCTCATTACTTACAGCAGTCAGGGTGACATGTCACGTCACGCCGCTCTCCGTTAGAGACTCCAGGCCCGAGGTTTGAATCACTGAGAAATTACGAGGCTGCGGTCGCATTTGTAAAATTGCATTTCTTCCGTTGTCACTGGATATTGTGAGTCAGTGTGGAATCAGAGGCAGTCACTGTGAAAGTCAGCGTGACTGGGAAATGACTCGTGTAATGAGGCAACGGTGATTTTTCATACATACTGTAGTCAAGGACGGTAAAAAAAATAGACATATTGGTGAGGTCTATGGTTGAAAACCCCCTCCACCTGTGTCATGACGCAGACCAGACCACAACTGAACACTGCTTCAAGTCTCTTCAGGAAGGTGCGGACAAATACCGTATTTTCTGGACTATAAGTCGCACTGTATTATAAGGCACAACAGCAATTAACATTTTGTACTTTTGACATATATTTGAGTTTAAGGCACACATTTATATTTGAGAAAATCTTTGGTTTTTAAGTGCGTCTTGTGGTTCAGTTTCAACTGGACAGTTTCCTTTATCGTTTTTTTTCCAACATAAGTCAAGGATCCCCTCTATATAATGGGAGGGCATTGTGTTGTGATTTGTGTATTATATTATATTGTGTATTATATTGTGATTTGCATATTCCTTATAGATCTTAATTCCCAGCCTACCACTAGAGGGCACCCTAATATCACCAGTGGTATGCATACCAAAGTTTTAAAATTGCTGCATTAGTGCGATAAAGAGTATCGATGTTAGATAATATCGGCTGACCAAAAGTATTGGATATTAAGATATTATGTAAAATTGTACAACCTCATAATATAATGCTTGACTTTCCCTCCAGCGATGTCTGCCATAAAAATAGTGTTGGGGATAAACAATTGTATTTCAAAGGGAGAGCCACTAGAGGGCAGCATTGTAGCTCACACTAATGATTTCAATGTCACAAGGCCTATGTCAGCATCAGTTGATATCGGAATTTAAGTGTTTTGACAATATCGGCACGTTGCATATTAACAAATCCAAACAATTCCCTAAAGAGTCATGTAGAAAAATTGTAAAAAATCCAACTTCCAGTTTTTTATTTTGTAAAATTCTACCTAAAACAGTACTATCATGATGGTTAATGGATGATAATTTACAATCTGATATTCACCAGCAAGTCCTGGTACAGCTTTTAGGAACCAATATATAACCAATATACTGTATATTTGTATATACATAAATATATCTATATGACTTATTTTCATTTGTTTCTTATTTCTGCTACAATCACATAAAACATAATAAAGTAAAATCCTAAACAGAGTAAAGTCAACTCACACTCCGGTTTAATGCATTCCATAAAAACCTGCTGTGTTTGTGTGCAGAGGAAAAGCCACAGAGCACTGTGTCATCTCAGAGCAGCACCTGCCTCACAGTCTGGACCCAGTTGCTGGAGACTACAGTAATTCTCCAACTGCATGGGTCACTACTGCGGGCTGCAGGCTGCAGAATGTGTGTGGTCTACTGCTGTATGGGCAGCAGAAGGCACGGCTCACTGATACTGAGGTTTAAGGTCTGAGCAGTCAGGAGTCGGGAGCAGAAAAATCCATGAGGTGATGCTGATCTTATAGTCTTCACTGGCACAGACAAGTATATTTATGGAGGTCGAACCACAAAAAAAATAAAAAGTCAGCAGGTCCAGGCTGGATTTACTGACTTGTTGTTTAGACAACTAAGTCGAACCAATGAAAGTGTTTCTTCGGGTCTTAGAGGAAGTCATATGTTTGCTTAGAGTGTGTGTGGCTGTGACTTTATACTGCTGGGATGCCAGTTCTTCCACAGACCCCACATCACCCTGAGTCTTCAAGCTGTGAAAACATACCGAAGGTTTGTTGGTTCTTTGTGGCTAATAAGGTGTCATTGTGTGGTAGGGCTGTCTGATGTCCCACAGAGCCATTAGGATGACAGCAAGATTTACCGCGGCATCGTATGTACTCTGGCTACGAGTTCTGCACACAAAAAAAATTCAATATTTCTAAGATTTTTTTTGTTTTCGTTAACAGCAGGGAATCCAAACCTGTTTCAACGGAGGTCAGATCTGATTAGGAACAATCTCCAGAGTCGCTGTTTTTACAATTAAACTAAAGAATTGAGTCAAAAGGACAGGCTGTATAACCTTCTGCATCTCAAAAATTTGCACACAGATTAATATACTTACATTTTTATGCTTTAAACTTAGGAATGAGGTGATTAGAGGGACAAGAGAGACAGGAAGGTTTGGGGAAAAAGCTAGAGAAGACAGATTGAGATGGTTTGGACATGTTCAGAGGAGGGACAGTGGATACATTGGTAGAAGAATAATCCTAGAGATGGACCTACCAGGTAGGAGACAAAGAGGAGATTGATGGATGCAGTGAGGGAGGACATGGAGGTAGTTGGAGTCAGAAGATGGAGAGAACGGGGGAGAGGAAAATGATGACTCATTGTGGCAACCCCTGAAGAAGAGACAAGCAAAAACTAGAAGAGTGATGCTTTAAAAGGCAGATAAGCTAACATGGAAAATAGTCTTGTCAAGTCCATCAAAACAGAGCGGAGACAAAAAGCTTTAAGTCTGTTTAAGTTACACAAAGACAAAAAATGTTATATTTTGATGAGAGATTATTGAAAATAAGGATTTGCTTAGGGAGGTCAAATACTGACATTAAATTTTTCAATATCAATAGGTACCACCATTCGTCCTAAAACTGAAGTAAACGTCTGAGGAGATTCCAGGAAATTTTCATTATCCTGGATATTCAACTCATCAATATTATTCACGTTAATATCATGCCAATAAAATTAGCAAATTGATGTAATCACAGTGGTTCTCAACTGGTGGTTCCCGACAAAAAAGTGGGTCACGGACCCGTTCTGAATGGGTCACAAACATCTGGCCAAAAATCAGCTAAATAAAGTGATGTGTTTTATATAAAAAAATCTCTTATTTCGAAAGGCACACTGTTGAATAAGATGAGTATATTAAAAAAAAAGGTTTTTCAAAGGCTTTTTTTTTTTTAATTTGCTTGGTTTAAATTCTATGACAGTGGGTCGCAACTTAATGATCACAGGAAAATGTGGGTCCAAGAGTCAGACCAGGTGAGAACCAGTGTGTTATTGGACATTCTTAGGTTTGACTTTCAGTTACAATAAAGGTTGATCAAACAGAACAGCTGACTATGAGGGGTTTTCTTTTGGTTAAGATGGATTAAAGCAACCCATAAATCAGCAACAAAAAAGAAGAAATGTAGACAAGTAGCAAGAAAAGTTTGCCTAATATTATTGGTCAGATCAAAGCATAAAGATGTCGGTAGGATTGTTCAGTTTTTTCCTCCGATAAACAAAATACGATAAATCAAGGTCTGGGCTTTGCCAAAGTTGCTGGAGTTGCACTTAGCAGGCACATTGCAGGCCACCGACTGTACCATGGCTGGTCCACGACTCACCCTTTGAACACCACTGTTCTACAACTATCTTCTAAAACCCTGACTTCATCCAGAAACGCTGATAATGAACTCTTTCATTCTTTTCATCCATCTCGTCTTCCTCTCCCGTTATCAAGAAATAATGATATCACGTCTGGGTTTCAGCGCAAAGGGGGAAAAAAAAACCGGAACATTCTGGAGTGAGAAGGTTCGCCGCTCGGCCTCGTTAGCTGCGTGGCTTGATTAGAGGCTATCTGGAGCTGCTCTTTGAAGAAGGCACCCTGTCTTTTCTCATCGTCTGCACTTGATCCATCTTGGCAAGCTGGCATTAGGGCTCACTGCGGTTTCACTTTAATGGAGTGAACATGGATATCACTGTCAACTGTGGGAGCCCAGTGCATTCGGAGGACTGCGGTTTGTTATTTCTTTAGATATGAGTAGGCTGATAGAGAAACGCTTGCCTTCCAGGGCTGGAGCAGAGAAAATAGACAGGTCTCTGTGGAACTGGCTCCAGTTCAGGACTGAGTGAGTGAAGGCCTGAGCTGTGTCTGCCTTGATGTGACCTTGGGGAAGGGCGGTTAATGACGCTCTGGGCTCTCTCATGACCGCCGTGTCAAGTTGTGCGAGTCAGTAATATACACTTGACTTTATCAAAACACCCCATCGCCGCTCATTGATAAGGACAAGTTTTCCTCGTGTGTCGGCGCGGCCGTCGCTCCACCGTCAGATGACGGCAACGTGCAGCAAATCTCCCTCAGAAGAATCAACGCTCACAGAGCTGTCAGGCTCTGACAGTCGGTAAGTGACTGATGACGGCTTTGTCTTTATTAAAGATCAACACCGGTGGAGTCGTCCTTTGGTGACATCATTTCTGGGAGAAGCAGCTGTGTTTTCTCAAAGTCACTCCTGAACTCCGTGGAGAAATTTGCCAAAAAATGTACACGGAGAGTGGGTGTAAAAAACGAAAATGCTGTTACGGGGCTCGGTTTTAAAAATAATAAGGACTGATGCTGCTGCGGCCTTGAGGGACGGTGGCTGTAATGTTGGAAATGTAATTGCAGCGTCCAGATGTGGGCTTGGTTGCACAAAGGAGTAGGATTTTATTGCTCAATTAAAATACAGATACAGCTCAAGCATCTGAAATATGTTGGGGGTGAAAATCCAAGAAGTTTCAATGATCACAACTGAGTTACAGGAAAATAATGAATGAAGAGATTCTCATCTGAAAACATCAAATACTTTCACATTTGTAGGAAAAAAAACATCAAACCCTCAAGTCAAGTTATTCAGAGTAAAACAAACTATCAATCAGTGGAAAACACTTGATACTATTATACGTTTCCTAAATAAAAAAACAAGAATTTTACCAGCCTGGAGGGTAGGCAGGAATTCTCCCTCTGAAAAAACAAGCAGATTTTAATAGTGTAGCATTGGTTTTCCCTTGAGTCACATTACTGCCATCTAACTGCCCTGTTCCCACTGGTAAACATTCCTACATGGACTTTTAGAGCTGTTGCAAAGGAAATAAAAGAGAGGGAGAGAAAAAAAAAACTCCACTTTCATCTCCACAAAAAAAAAAATGCACTGAATGTTGTTAGAAAAAAAATAAAAACAACGTTACATAATCAAGAAAAGGAGATTGGAAATTGCTTTACATTTACATCACAAAAACAAAAAGACATGAACTCCTTTTTCTTTTCCATTTCTTTTCATCTTGTTCCATTTTTTTAGGGGTTGCCCCGTTAAAGTTTTCCATCTCCCCCTGTTCTCTGTGTCTTCTACTCTGACTCCAACTTCTTCCATGTCCTCCCTCATTGCATCCATCAATCTCCTCTTCATCTCCAAAGGCAGAAACGTTCATTATACAATATATCCAATTATTACCGTGTTCAGTGTTTTGATTTTTCCTGTGTTATTTCATTGGAATTGGTAAAAATATGGTCCATACTGAGGCTTGTCCAACAACCACACCATATAATCACATCCACAGCACCACAGCGTAAGCATTTTCCATCTGTCCCCCCGTCCTCTGTATCTTCTACTCTAACCCCAACTGCCTCCCTGCCCTCCCTCACTGCATCCATCAATCTCCTCTTT
>JAFBJS010004652.1:146641-245859 GCA_016785265.1 Paraplagusia blochii
TCCTCTTTATTTTCAATTTCTTTTCATCTTGTTCCATTTTTTTAGGGGTTGCCCCGTTAAAGTTTTCCATCTCCCCCTGTTCTCTGTGTCTTCTACTCTGACTCCAACTTCTTCCATGTCCTCCCTCAATGCATCCATCAATGTCCTGTTCGTCTCCAAAGGCAGAAACGTTCATTATACAATATATTAAATTATTCTCGTGTTCAGTGTTTTGATTTTTCTTGAACTTCCTGTGTTATTTCATTGGAATTGGTAAAAATATGGTCCATACTGAGGCCTGTCCACTAACCACATTATATAATCACATCCACAGCAC
Source organism: Paraplagusia blochii (assembly GCA_016785265.1). Lineage (NCBI taxonomy): Eukaryota > Metazoa > Chordata > Actinopteri > Pleuronectiformes > Cynoglossidae > Paraplagusia > Paraplagusia blochii. The sequence continues at coordinate 146,958 of JAFBJS010004652.1, forward strand.
CACAGCGTAAGCATTTTCCATCTGTCCCCCTGTCCTCTGTATCTTCTACTCTGACTCCAACTACCTACATGTCCTCCCTCACTGCATCCATCAATCTCCTCTTTGTCTCCTCCCTGGTAGCTCCATCTCTAGGATCATTCTTCTACCAATGTATCCCTGTCCCTGTCCCTCCTCTGAACATGTCCAAACCATCTCAATCTGTCTTCTCTATGTTTTTCTCCAAACCTTCCTGTCTGTGTTGTCCCTCTAATCACCTGATTCCTGATCAGTCTAACATTTAATTCATCACGTTATTACCTAAGACATCACATACTCACATGGAAATTTATTACGGAATAACGTGATACTCAGCCCTTTGTTTTTCCTCAGTGTGGCAGCAATACTCTTCCATACCTACCTGTGAGACTGTCCAGGTGTTTTACCTTTCAGGTGCAGCTGGAATCAGCACCATGGACAGAGTCAGAGACAGGTACAGCGTCCACACCCAGAGCTTCACCTTGTTGTGTGTTTCAGTCATTTATATTAACTAACATCATAAGGCAGAAGAAGCTTTAACTCAACAGGATGTATTTTATTGCTGTAAAAGGAAGAAATACATAAAAAAAAGGACTTTTTTTGGGTCAAATCTTGGAATTTCCATATGAGACATTGACCAAGTCCTGCTTAAACAAGGCTTGTGTTTCCTGGACAAAACAATAGTCCACTCTGAGGCCACCGCTGAGATGTAAATGGATGTTCACTGGTGTTGTGACCTTTGACGCTGGCTGCCCCCTGGTTTCCTGAACCAGATGCTGCTCCTGTGGATCACTACCTTCTCAACCTAAACAAAGTAATCCTCCACCAAACAAGATGGATATTGTATCCCCTTCCCAATGAATACCACACAGTACTACTCTTCAGCCGCTCCACAGTCCACACTCACTGATGCTATTGTTTCATGGATGAACAGAGGAATTCAATTTTTCTTTTTCTTCATGCTCTTTTACATATGTTTTGTGGGTATTTTGCAGAGCAGAAAACTCTCTGCACTGGTGGAGATAATGAGAGTACGAAGAGAAGGATCTGAAACACTGCAGCATTGGCCGCGTGTCAAAAATGTAAGATTGGGATCATGTGTTGACTATATAAAAAACCTTTGAACTGACTGGGTTTAAGTCGGACTGGATGGAAACATAAATCCAAAAAATCCATGTGGGTTAAATTTACAGGGATGTGCCAAGTTTGCATAACAGAGCATCTTAAAAAAGAAGTGTCAGCCCCCGCCTCCCCCCCATAACTACTGGGGATTATGTTGATTAGGCTCAACATTAAAAGTGGAAACAGTGTCTCACAGTGATGCAGATGTGTTTTTATAGCAACTTGCTATAGTACAGAGAGAAATAAAAAAAAAACATGCAAAATGGCAATATTTTTTTCAATTTTTAAGGGCAAATTCCTGAAGAAGGACATAGAAATGTTAGACTTAAAATAAAATCAGGGTTCGTTGGAAGGAGTCGTCTTCACATCAGGCTCAGCTCACAACACTGACTCTTATTGTCAAGGCGTCAACAGCAACAAAAGCTGATTGACAGCAGCGCGGCTCTCATGCAAAGACAAACCTCTGAGTGAACTGTCAAGAGGAAGAAGAGCAAAAAAAAGGAAAATACGATGATTTTTTTGAAGACAATCCCTGATATGACTGCACTTTTTAGTTTCTGTATTTATGGCATAAGACACGACATAATGTTTCAGAATCAAACTAGGGCCCGAGGGCCAGATGTGGTTCGTTTGGCATGTTATTCCTGCCCAACAAACTTGCCCAAATTAAACTGTTAATCCATTTCCTTCAGCCTTTTCTGGCAATGACAGAATTTTAGAAGACACTTCAGTATTTAGCATTTATTCACGACTTTTATGCGTGTCAAAATATTTGCCTATGCCTGATCTAAACGCTGAGATAACTGATCTATTTGTTGGTCAACTGGAAGTCAATCATTGCAGCATGTTATTTTGTGCTTTTATTTTGGTGACTGTATGTTTATCTGTGAATTCCTATAGGTTTCCTCGTGAATTGACCCTGTGAAAATATCTACACGCAGCGTTGAAGAGAGATGAACGAATTATATTTTTTCACCAACTGGTCCAGGATGTTATGACAGAAGCAGCAGATGATGTAAATCCCTTATGTGATCTGATCCCAGCTCCAGGCCCCCGGACCCCTGACTCCTATTGAGTTATATAACAGTAGCTGACATTCCTTATCATACATTTGACAATGTGGTTATTCCTGTTTATTAAAAGAAAAGACAGACAGGGGGCAGCATCACTGCAGATGAGTAAACCACCATGTAGTCCTATTAACCATTGATAAGAGAATAAAAATAATATTTTAATAGTATTTTTAATACTCACTAAGCCACCAGACATTTGAGTATATTTGTATTTTTTGTTGTTGTTTTGATGATTTACCAGTCGGTTCTTATTTACGCTACACAATATGTTGTTTTTGCAGCCCTGCAACTTTTTGCTTGGCAACAAACTTGAAAAAATTTAAGAGGTGCAGTTACATCACCATACACTACTAGTGGCCTATTAAACCATGAAAACTTCCCTTCCTACAGGAGGACGTCATATCAGGAGTGTAAGAATTTTGAAGTGGGTATGATAACCTTTTACGATCCCTTACTTGTTTGTTTTGTTGTTACTTTTATGACTTTTCCAGTCTATTCTTATATATAGTAATATTATTACAAATGCACATTTTAATGCATGAAACACAAGGCATTCGAGGAGATGGAAAAAACTTTAGACTCAAAACTTTCTACAAAACGAAACGGCAGAAGAACGTTATTGTGAAGTGTAAGGATTTCAAGGTGGGTGCGATAACTTTTTACGATCCCTTGTTTGTTTGTGTTTTGGTTATTTTAATGGCTGTTGCAGTCTGTTCTTACTTTGTTCTCCACAATATGTTGTCATTGTGTTCTTTTGCCAAGTCTAACTTGAAAAAATGTAGGCGGTAAAAGTACACCACCATACACTACTAGTGGCCTATTAAGCCATAAAATAACTCTAATAATAATGACAACCCATTGTGTTTAAACAAGGCATTTGAGCAAAAATTTTACAAAATAAAACTGCAGATGAACATTATAGGAATGTGAAGATTTCAAGCTGGGTATGACAACCTTTTACGATCCCTTATTTGTTTGTTTTGTTGTTATTTTTACGACTGTTCCAGTCTGTTCTTACTTTGTTCTCCACAATATGTTGTAATTGCTTGAGAACTTTTGCTGCCAAGTCTGACTCAAACATTTTTTTGAAGAGGTTTAATTACACCACCATACATTACGAGTGACTCATTAAAAGTGATTTATATTCTTTCTAATCACCCTAAGTGTTATTTTTAGTTTATATTCCTATATGTTATATGTTTTATTCCCAACCAAACTCCAGGTTTTATGAAACTAACTCTGCTACATTAATATATATATATATATATATATATATATATATATATATATATATATATATACGTGTGATACACACACATCAAATACATATACACACATACATATATACATACATAAATATACACACATATATACACATCCATATATAAATATATTTATATATGTATGTATATATGTGTACATATATTTATGCACATACATATATAAATATATATGTAAATGTATGTGTACATATGTGTACATATATGTGTACATATATTTATGCACATACATATACAAATATATGTACATATATGTGTACATACATATACACACATATACAATACATATTTATTTATTAAATCACTGTTTGCCACATCCTGTAAGTGACTGAAGTGTGTTTTTTCCGCTTTTGTTTTGAAGTGAATGTTTATTCCCTTCAGGGTAATTTTATGGAATCGCTGCCTCCTTTTTTCTGGATCTGTGTCCAGATCCTCTCTGATAGACCCCTGGCTGCTCCCTCCCCCTTCTCCTCACGTAATTCATCATCTTGGCCAATCCTGTCCCTCCCCAAAAAGTTTACGCCAAGCCGCCTATAAAGAAGTGCTTAAGTTTCTCCAGTACCAGAAAAGTCTTGTCCTCCCAGGGACCCATGGATGGATACGTCGGGTTCTTCCAAGACGCACAGACCGACAAGTGGACTCTCTCTTTGACTTCATGAGAGGGCAGTCGTTTTTGGACACTTTCTGGCCATCATCTGCCCGAAGTGGAGATGTCTGAGGAAAACATTGGGGAAGAATCGAGCAGCTCCCCCGTCTCTCCAGTGGACAGCCTGAGCAACAGTGAGGGGGAGCTGGACCGACAGCCCAAGAGGAGTGGGAGGAAGAGGAGACCGAGCAGGAAGAACGGCGAGGAGTCGGACAGTCCAACACCTGGTGGGAAGAGAGGGAAGAAGTCCAGCAGCAGCGGCAGCCCCCAGTCCTTCGAGGAGCTCCAGTCCCAGAGGATCATGGCCAACGTCCGGGAGAGACAGAGGACGCAGTCCCTCAACGAGGCGTTCGCCGCTTTGCGCAAAATCATCCCCACGTTGCCTTCGGACAAACTGAGCAAAATACAGACCCTGAAACTCGCAGCCAGATACATCGACTTCCTCTGCCAGGTTCTGCAGAGCGACGAGCTGGACTCCAAAATGTCAAGCTGCAGTTATGTGGCCCACGAGAGGCTGAGCTACGCGTTCTCCGTCTGGAGGATGGAGGGCGCCTGGTCCATGTCCACCTCTCACTAACACCTGGACGGTCCGCTGCGGTCCAGTCTCCCCCTTCCTGGCCCCTTCCTGCCCCCTGAGAAGGTGCAGATCCACTCTGACCAGAGGCTGGGACAGAGACACTGTGGCTAAAACTGTGGCTCCACGGCCCGAACGTGCGTTTGTGTGGGGTTTTCAGTGATAATCAGACCTGCAGGTGACCTGCGGAACCGACTGGATCACCATCCGACGGGACAGAGCTGGAGTCCAATGCTGGATACATGGGATCAACATATTTAAAGCAGGAAAAACACAAAAAGGGAACATGAACTGGGATTGTTTTTGCAGAGGCCCGACAGCCGCCTGTGTGTCTGTGTGTGTGTCTGTGTGAGTGTGTGTGTGAGTGTGTGTGTGTGCAGCACCTCCAACTGGTGTGTTTTTCCATGTTGTTGACGACGAATGTTGAAAATACCATGTGTTTTTTTACTGCATGCCTCTGGACTTGGTGCTGAGGACGAGGTGTCGTCTCTGGGTGTGAGTCTGTCAACTGGTGTGTAGCTCACACTCCAGACAAACTGAGTCTGAATCAAACCTGTGCAAAACAAAAACAGACCAAGATATTAAAAAAAAAAGAAAGAAAGAAAAGACTTTTATTTATTTATTGTGGAAGAATGGATCCTGTGTCTGAAATACAAACACATTTCTATTTTTATTCTCGTTTTGTAAATGTTTGTATATTTTTTGCATTAAAAAAATTTGTATGAATTTTACATCTTCGTCTCCATGTTTCAGAATGAGTGTTTTAACAAAAAAAAAGAAGTTTTATAAAAATATTTTTATTTTCACACATATATAACTGATGTTCTCAGGGCTGAATTTTCACAAGTAAAAAAAAAAATGAAAAAAAAGAAGAAAATAAAAAAAAGTCAAAATACCGCCAGGAGAACATGTGTAGTTTTATTGATGGACTTAAAACTTTGCAGTAGTATGCAGTATTATATTTTTTTATCCTTTTTATTGTCCAAAAAATGTGACTACTACGGATAAAATGTATTTCCATTACTTAATCCTAAATTTTCTTAAATTTCTTTCACAAAAAGATAAAAAAAAGCCTGGAAAAAAAATACAAAAACACACACAAAAAAACCAACAAAAAAATCTCAACACGCTATTCCACATTAGGATTAAGGTCAACACATGGGGATTAAACCTCAGGTCAATTATCAAACCTAATTAATCCCTCAGATTATATCTGTGCCAGTGGAGAAAAACATTAAAAAACGCCGAAGTATTTTATTATTGCGCAGAAGAAAAGCCCATTCAGGTCTTCCAGGTATTTTCCCCCACCATGAGAATAATCCAATATTATACTTAAATTACATAATCCAATCCACAGCAAACGAACATTAATCTCGCGTGGCCCGAGCGGAGCCATAACAAACTCCGTGCGTCTTTACGCGCGCAGACGTAGCCTTGGATATTTGTCTTTTTTTTTTCCTGATATTTTCCGTCCAAAATAAATCTGTCTCCTGCTGCTCTGGTCCAGTGACTGATCTCAGGGATGTGTGGACGTGATCCTCACTGTCTGAATCAAAGTGCGTGCGCGTTTGAAGGTGTGTAATTGGCCTGCGTGGCACGTATGGAATTCCCAGATGTCCATGAAATTCAAGGAGGCCGCGGAGGTAGAGTCTGCGGTGTGTGTGAGAGAGTGTGTGAGTGTGTGGAAAAGAATGGAAATCAATAGAAACATATTTTCAATAAGAGAAAAAAAAAGTTTAAAAAATTTGGATTTTTTTCCATGCTTTGCGTTTAGGGTGGAAGTGATACCAAGGGTCACAAAAAACTTTTACCCTGATTTTTTTTGTTTGTTTTTTTGCCATTTTTGGCCAAATTTAATAAAAAAAAAGAGAATATTTTATTTTATTCCAGAGGCTTCCTGAGTTTCCTCTCCTCCTCTCTGAGCAGAGAAGTTGGCAACTGACATGATGCAGAGGCACAGAATGAAACCTATTTAGAACAGATGTTAGTATTTTTAAAAAAAGTCACGTGAAGTGAGCAGATGTTCAGAGAGAGCGGGGACTGGCCCTGCAGAGCAGAGCTGCGGAGCTGCGGAGCTGCAGAGCTGCAGACTCTCAGTCCGGACACGGAGCTGCACCGGGACGACCAGGCTCCAGGCTCCCGACCCTCACAAGGCTTCGACGGGGAAGGATTCACACCCGGGGAGACCCCAAGGTGGACTGAAAGGGATCTGGATCTGACTGAGGACCGAGGTCTGGACTCGAGGTAGGCAGAGAGACGGAGGGGGAGAGAGGGGAGAGAGATTGAGGTGGGGGAGACGGGTCTGTACCGGAGGGTCGAGGGAAGAGGATGGATGTGAAGATGAACGATTGGGTTTTTTTTTACTTTTCTGAGCAACACTTGCACACTGTCGTCAGGGTGTGTGTGTGTGTGTGTGTGTGTGTGTGTGTGTGTGTGTGTGTGTGTGTGTGTGTGTGTGTGTGGCAGGGGAGGAGGCTCACACAGAGGGCAGTAACAGAGTGTTTTATCACTGAGGGAAAAGAGAAATGCATGTTGAAGGTGGTGAAAAGTTTAACTCTTGCTGCTCTCTGAAAATACTCAGTGGTCAACAGTGTTGGAATTTTTTTATTTTTTATTTTAACCCCAAATTTTCCTGTGTTCCTATAAGTTTGGAGGAATTTGGAAAATCCAAACCAAAATCCAAACCTTCAATATTTGTCATATTAAACAAATTTATGTAACATGATAACAATAATAATAATCATTGTATAATTTTAAATGCAGCCAAAAGTTTGACAAGATTAATGTTAAATAATTCTTAATGTTATTTATTTTTTGTTTTTTTTGTTTGTTTCCTTGATTAAAATTTTTTTTAAATTCTATTAAATAATAAAAAATATATTTTTTACATAAAATCTTTGAATGGATTGACCCTGAGAAACAGGGATATTAATATTAATATTAATAATAACACAATGAGTTTTCAACTGAAGTCCAACTGTCACTGACTAACAAGTTTTTTTATTGTTTTTTTTTTTTTGTCATTTCTTCATTCCTGCCTGAGCAGGTGTCGCTTTTATGGCACTTCAACAATTTTGAGTACAAAACCAGATTTTCTTTAACGTCAGTGGAAGAAGAAAAAAAAAAACTAAAAATCATTGAGAAAAGAAAAGAAGTGAGTTTGTTGGTTCGCTCCACACCTGCAGCCTCAGAGAGAGAGAGAAGCAGACAAAGAGTCTGCAGTGGAAACAGGAGAACCAAGAAGAACAGAACTAACCAGAACCAGACAGATGCAGGGGATAAGACCTGCACATGGAACATGTTGATTGTTGAATACATTAGCATCACTAATGCACGTCTTAGTGGAGGCTGCAGTTTATCTGTTGCACATGTTGAACGGTCAGATCAGTCGACGACCGCGAAGAAGACTTTGAGTCCAGGCCTGCAGTGGAACAAAGATCTCACAGATCCTTCCTCCATTTCAGGGAAGACACCACTAATTCGAGGTGACTGGAAATGGAAAGTGGAGCAAAGGGCCCGGTCCAGGGTGGTGCATGACTTCATTTATCATATCAACAGCAACTTCTTAATGTAACAAAGAAGAAATTCCTCAAATAATCAAGTTTGGATAAATAATCAACCCCGAAAAAAAAAGAGTCCACGAGGAGAAGAACGATAAAAATCTTTATCACTGCACTCCATCCTGGAACATATGGTATGCATAAGAACCTGCTGGGTTCACTGACCTCTGCTGCTGCTGCAGAAAGAGCTGCTACCTGCAGCTGTGTGAGCTTTTTTAGATCAATGAGCTCAGACACCCAGCTGTGAGGGAGAAAAAAAAAGAGTTTTTGAGTTTTTGGAGATGGATTCTGAAGGATTAGAAATGACAATCTGAACAAAAACAATTCGCTTTTAACTGCTTTATTAAAAACATTAAAGGCCGAGGCAGGGAAAAAAAAACACACACACACACACAACGGAATCCATGTGTAAATCGACTTCATCGTAGTCTGTCATGTTTCCAATGGGTCTCAGGGAATTGTCAGCTCAAAACATCAGAAGAAAAACTGGGGAATTTCGCCTCCAAGGAGGTTTTTCTTTTCTGCGAAAATAAAACTTCTTTATAGGAAGAGTTCTGCTCGGAGACAGCGACTGTGACCTGGCAGAGAGGAGTCAGGATGTTCTCAGGCCAAAAAGATTTCTGTGAAGCTTCAGCAGCGTTTGAGGTTTAAATATTACAGACACCTGCACTGCATTGATTTCAGGAGGGTTTTCGTAAAAATAGAATTTCCCAACGTCCACAGTCACGTGAGGACAGTGTTAGTACAACTGGTTTCAACCGGAAAATATGTTATGTATTTTTTTATCCATAATTCTCATGGACCAAAGTCAAAAACAAAAAACTAAAAATATGTAATGTAGTAATTTTGACAGAGAAAAAAAATGGAGAAATTTATCGACAAATTAATTAAAATAACTTATCAACTACGCTACTAGTCCCTAGAGATGGAGCTACCAGGTGTGGGAGACAAAGAGGAGATTGATGGATGCAGTGAGGGAGGACATGGAGATAGTTGGAGTTAGAGTAGAAGATACAGAGGACAGGGGGACATGGAAAGCTCTGATTGGCTGCAGCAAACCCCGGAATAAGCGAGAGGACAAAAGGTGAAGAAGAGACTTCTAGTCACTACCTGATAATGGACCAGTGGATGGGAATGGATGGATGGATGGATGGGTTACTAGTTACTAGTGCACTCACAAAAATTCCAGAGTTCAATCTGGTTTCCATCCAAATTTGTTGGTGCTCCTTTTTTTACCGTAATACCCCAAACAAGAAAGCAAACATCTGAAGATACAGGTCGATGGTACCACTGTATCACCACTGGACCTCCACCAGTGACTTTACTTTTATCAGAACCAATCAAAAAACTGAGCTGATGTTACAGAACAACCTTAGAACTCAATCAGTTTGACCCGACAGATTTGCAGCAGCGGTGAATGAAACTTCCTGATGACTTTCTTATCAGTTTTTGGCTAAATATCACAATATTTACTGGATCAGATATTAACAAAAGACAAGATCAAAAACAGAATTATTTATTATCATCAAACAGTAGAATAAAATTGGTTAAATAAAATAAAACAGAGATACATTAAAAGGTGGTAATGAGTATTGACACACACAAAAACAATAAACTATGTCATATAAAAAGTATAAAAAGTAAATTATGAAGATAGAAAGAAACATGTTACATATGGATCATTGCATTTGCATTAATGTAATACAAACTTGGACACATGTCTGTATTTGGGGGGTGGTCTGTCTTAGTGTGTATGTGGGGTGTGGCTGACTTCTGAGGGCGTGTCTATGTTTTGTTACGTAGTTAAAGATGAACTTGTTCTGTATCATTTTGGTTTTAGTCATAGTAACTCATGATTATTCGCGATTAATCGCGATGCAATATCTTCTTTTTGTGACTGATTCAACTGTTGAAATCATAAGTATGAAAATGATCAGGAAAAGATTTTAGATTCTAGTTCCCTGCACTCTTTTTTTGTATCTTGGTATCGAGTGTTGTTAAGAACCGTGTTGGGCAAGTTACTTTACAAAAGTAACTTATTGCTTTACTAGTTACTTCTCTGAAAAAGTAACTAGTTACGTTACTAGTTACTAAATTATAAAAGTAACTAATATATTTTTGTGTCGTGGTCTGTAGCAACAATCATAATGAAATGTAGTGAAACAATAAACACAAAATAGATGTTTAGACATTTTGACAGACATCTTTATTGTAACCTCAACTTGCCTCTGTTTAATTCCCTGTAAGGCAAGAAGACCCGCCCAGGTCTCTTTCTGATTGGTTTAGCCTAAAATGTTAACCTATGTCAACCAATCATCGCTCATTTTCAACGCATGGTTTCAGTTAGCGTGGACGGCCATCTTTTACTGATGACTGACAGGCAGCAGACAGGCTCCACTGCCACACAGTCCGTTACTCGTTCGAGATAGTAACGAGTAATGAGCCCCGTTACACCACAGTAACAATAACGACGTTACTGAATGCGAAAGGTAACACTTTGCATTATTAGATACTGAGAAAAGTAGTTTGAGTAGAATGAGTAATATTCTGATACTTTGGATTTAAAGGATGTAGTTGACTGACCTGCCTGCGGTCCAGATCTCTAACTCATAGATTTGTAAACAGATGTGAAGTTTCAGGGTCTTTGACTATTGGAGTCTTTCATGTTAAATCCAAAACTTAACAGATTCCACAGCGATGTGTCATTTTTTAATTTGAGAATCATAGGCAACACTGTTACAGAAACCAACCAACCAAGAATCCTCCAATCTGTGCGGAATAACAAAATGACGCAGCTCGGATGTGGATCTTTCTAAAGTTTACACCAAACTGAAGGTTTGGGAACACACGCTGCATGTTTAAGTTTTCCAGTGACAGATTTGAGATGGAACTGTGAAGCCATCACAGGTCAGAGCTTCAGGCGGTCGTGAAGAACGACGCCAGGATTTAGACTCACAATCAGGACCAGAACCGCCCTTTGATTCGCGTCCAACGGGGCACGGTCCACGGAGTGTGTGTTCACCTCCGTCTGCTCTGTTTTCATCTGCACCGTGTGTGTGATGTGTGCCACCCAGGCTGCAGACACGACAAGACACGGATGGGTTTGTTTTAGAGGGATACACAATGATGTCACAGACAGGAAGTGGGCGGGAGGCCCGCCTGGCACCTTCAGCCGTTGGCCGCGTCCCCATTGGTCGAGCGCAGGAGAGCAATAATAAACAGGCAATCAGGAGGCAGTGAGTGTACACAAAGGCTGAGCCAAACTTTACAAATAACAAAAGAAAGTTTCTCATTCAGGGGGAACCGTTATTTGTTATCTCCAGTTCAGGTCCGTGAACGCCTCACAGGAACTTTAAACACCGATGATTTTAGACACCGCTGTTTAGACAGGTTTATTATGTGCATTTATTTTTGGACCATTTCTGACTGACCTTGGATCAGCAGGAACTGGAATGGTTTGAGGCAGGAACTCGTTACTTGTTTCATTTCATTGTTGACTCGGTTGGGGCTCACGGGGTTCAGTGGGGCAGCAGTCTCCACAACTGCCACCCAAATCACACTGCTTCATACTGTGAGCCTCCCTGTGGGTGGAGAGCCCACAGGAAGTTATGTGTTTTGGGACAGTGCTATGATCAGAGCTCATCAGTGACAACCTGACAGATGAACGTGAAGTCTGCCACCCTAGATTACTATAATGATCATTTAAAGTCGGCCAGATTATATTTCCAAACGGGCCATATGTGGCCCTCAAGCCATAGCTTTGTTTAGTATCTGTTTAAACGTCTCACTTTGTGTGTGTGATACTGGTAAAACCAAACTAGGACATACAGGTTCTAGGGGCCATTTTGTCCTTGTGGGGACGTTATGTTTGTCTCTATTGTAGAGACAAAAATAAACAACTCAAAAATATTAATGTGATGATTTGGTTCAGGCAGTGGTGGCCGAGTGGTTTAGGAAGTGGATTTGGGTCCTCAGGACTTCTTGTGGGCTCACCACCCACAGGAAGGCTCACAATATGGAGCAGTGGGATTTGGGGGACAGTGGTAGAGACAGCTGTCCCTGTAAAAGACAAGCAGATGAAGATGAATGAATGAATGATTGGTTCATAGTGTGATGCACTAGATGAAATAATATTTTCATAACCCTTTGGGAAAATTAAGGCAAAAAATTATTAAAAAAAACAAAAACAAGATAAATTCAACAGAATACCGTAAGATACAGATAAAAGTAGCAGAAAAAAATTATAGTTGTGACCTGAACAGTTAATATTATCAGATTAGTAGATAGGTTAGTGTTAGTAGTATTATTAGTATTACTATTATGGTGTGGATATTTTAAGTAAATGGACAAATACTGAGACATTCACCAATTCCTTCAACTTACAACTTCAATAGGCTTAAATGAAGAATTTAGGTCACATGTCAAACTCAGGCCCGGGGGCTGAATCTGGCCCACAGTGTGACTATATTTGGCCGACAAGATCATATCAAATGTGTACTACCATTATATAGATCCTTTTTACTGTGAGGATTTATAGTGTTAACTGGAGGCACTGCAGGATAAAGAGAAGTAAAATGATAATACAAATATAATTTCTAATTTGGACAAGGCTTGTGGGCCATCTTAACGGGCAGCATCAGACCCCCAAGCCTTAGTTTACCCATGTCTGCACTATGTTATAGAGTCATTTTTTTTGTTGTTGGTCATTTATTATGAAGGAGCCGGAAAGGCTACAGAATAAGAAACACACACAACTAATGTTTTATATTTTATTTTTATTTGAATGTGTTAATAATATTAAGTTAATTGATTATTCCTGATTTAATGTTAACACAAAATCAAGAGAGAAGAGGAAACACCAGCAGTTAACGTACTGTCAATTTTTCACCAAAAAAAAAAAAAAATTAAGTCTCCCGATTTTTTCTTTTTTTTCTTTTCTTTTGGCCCACAACGAGTTTCACCCCTGATTAAAAAACAATATATAAAACATATACAGACACACATACTAAAATTTTACTATTTCAATATTATTTTTAGACTCACAATTCAATTAAATCAGTTTGACTCCAAAAATATTTTTCTTTTTCATGTCCAGAGCCTAAATGACAATGATATATATTTACAGTCATGGAAAAAAGTGATTAGACCACTCTGCTGTTTTCTTCAATTCCTTGTTCATCTTAATGTCTTGTTCCACTAAAGGTTTATCACCTGGGGGAAACAATGAACACAAAACCATGCAATGTACGTATATGTATATATGTATATATATACATATATATACGTATATGTATATATGTATATATATACATATATATACGTATATGTATATATGTATATATATACATATATATACGTATATGTATATATGTATATATATACATATATATACGTATATGTATATATGTATATATATACATATATATACGTATATGTATATATGTATATATATACATATATATACGTATATGTATATATGTATATATATACATATATATACGTATATGTATATATGTATATATATACATATATATACGTATATGTATATATGTATATATATACATATATATACGTATATGTATATATGTATATATATACATATATATACGTATATGTATATATGTATATATATACATATATATACGTATATGTATATATGTATATATATACATATATATACGTATATGTATATATGTATATATATACATATATATACGTATATGTATATATGTATATATATACATATATATACGTATATGTATATATGTATATATATACATATATATACGTATATGTATATATGTATATATATACATATATATACGTATATGTATATATGTATATATATACATATATATACGTATATGTATATATGTATATATATACATATATATACGTATATGTATATATGTATATATATACATATATATACGTATATGTATATATGTATATATATACATATATATACGTATATGTATATATGTATATATATACATATATATACGTATATGTATATATGTATATATATACATATATATACGTATATGTATATATGTATATATATACATATATATACGTATATGTATATATGTATATATATACATATATATACGTATATGTATATATGTATATATATACATATATATACGTATATGTATATATGTATATATATACATATATATACGTATATGTATATATGTATATATATACATATATATACGTATATGTATATATGTATATATATACATATATATACGTATATGTATATATGTATATATATACATATATATACGTATATGTATATATGTATATATATACATATATATACGTATATGTATATATGTATATATATACATATATATACGTATATGTATATATGTATATATATACATATATATACGTATATGTATATATGTATATATATACATATATATACGTATATGTATATATGTATATATATACATATATATACGTATATGTATATATGTATATATATACATATATATACGTATATGTATATATGTATATATATACATATATATACGTATATGTATATATGTATATATATACATATATGTATGTATATATACACTCATATATATATGTGTATATATATATATATACATATATGTGTATATATACACATATATGTATATATGTGTATATATGTGTTTATATATACACACATGTATATATGTATATATATACAATATACATATATGTGTGTGTATATATGTACAATATATGTATATATATATACAGTATATATACAGTATATATGCATGTATATATATATATGTACTGTATATATATGTGTGTGTGTGTGTGTGTGTGTATGTATACACACACACACACTCTAAAATTGGCATATGAATGAAAAAATCAATACTTGACACTCAAAGGTTTTCCTAACTGGCAGGTGAGCTGCTGATTTTCAGGGTGTCAAATTCATTATCAACAGACTGTTTGGTTCATGAAAATCTCTCTTAACTGTACTAACTAAATTAGTTGTAATTATTAAAGAACAAAGAACTGGGTATAAAAATGGAATCGTATTGAACTTCCCCTTTCCTTATATAAGTTTGCCATTTTATATTTACACATTATTATTTATTTATTGTTATTTGTATTTTACATTTTTTTTAGTTTGATGACATAACTGGCAAAAACACCCAATATTTCCCCCATTGTACTGAGGACAAATGGTAATAAAATGTCAGGACAATACTTTGAGTAGATTTTGTTAAAATGCTGAATGAAAGACAGATGGAAGTAAAGCCACAATTACAACTTCAGTAAAAAAAAAAAAAAACATGTATGAGTGTGTTTGTATGCATGTGTGTATGTGTGTTCATCCTGTCACATCACAGTAGTGCGAGGCGGCATTGAGAGTGCAGGATACTCAGTATGTAGCAGATGATGTCAGCAGAATGTCCCTGCGAACAGCGACTCTATCTCAGCAGGAATCTGGGGAAATTGGAGAGAGAGGAGGCAGGGAGGGGGCAGTGGCGGGGGGGACACTGGAGGGATTGTTCCTATGAGTGACAGTCCTTTTAGTCTTATCTCCTCTTGTTCCTCTTATAGAAAACCAGACAGAAAAAAGAATATTGTCGCTTTCTTCGCCTTCTGTCTCACCGGGTTTTCCTCCTCGCTTCACTTTCTCTTTCCTTCATCCTGGTTCGAATTTACTGTTGAAATTGTTTTTCTTGTGACATGTTTTGAGTCGAATTAAAATAAACGTTATCTTTTTTTTTTTTTTTTCTTTACTGTTTTCCATAATGGTACAGTAAAAAGGACTCCTCATAACCATGCACGTCACCAAACTCCAAGATCAGTTATTTTATTATTTGCAGTTTCATCCAAATAGGATTTCCTCCTAAGATCTGATCTCTCTTTTTTTTTTTATTAACATCCCATTAATCAAATCTAAACAACATTGTTTAGATTTATGTGTTGTTGTTTCCCAGCATATTAAAATCCTTCAATTAAATAATGAATCCCAAATTAATATCTTCCCCACAAATAAATTAATCATCCTGCTGCTGCTGATAAGGATCATCTCACATGCCAATAATACAAACAGCACACTGTGGCTGCAGCCCCCTTCACACACACACACACACACACACACACACACACCGTCCCTTCTGAGCTTATAGGTGTGGAGGTTTTGTGTGGACTGAATAATCAGCTTTTACAGCCGCAGCTGACGGGGGCAGAGGAGGCAGACAGCCAGGCTGTGGGACTGTGGCCCATAGTGGGTTCTCACCTTTGCTCAGTGGTTTCCAAAGTTGGGGGGCGTTTCCCCCTGGGGACATGGAGAAAGTCAAATATATTACAGCCTTAATATGTTTATTAGTGACACATTCCCCCAGAATTAGAGCATTGTATATACATGTATATATATATATATATATATAATATTCAATAATGCATTTATTTATTTACTCTTCATGTATTTAAATCACTTCAGCTAATGATAAAAATGAACAAAAAAGAGAATTACAATTGTCATTTTATTAATTTGTCAGTATCCGTTAACTGGTACAGACTGGTGGAGACTGGTACACAGGACTGGTACACAAGCGTAGCAGTCTCCACGTCTGCCACCCAAATCACACTGCTTTATACAGTGAGCCTTCCTGTGGGTGGTGAGCCCACTTGAAGTTATGTAGGTCGGGGTGTCTCTATGATCAGAGCTCCTCAGGGGCAATCTGGCAGTTGGATCAGAACCTCAACCCTGCATACCCAAGTCTGCTTCCTTAACCACTAGGCCACCACTTTCACCCACAACGTAGGGCAAAAGAAATGCAGACATGATGAAACAGTGCACTTGGTATTTTCGTACTTCCACCTGCAATGGCTGTTCTTAATTCAAGCAACTGTTGCGGTTCATAAGTTGCGGTTCATAAGACTTTGTCTTTCAGGTATCTCCATAAAAAGGTCTTGTGGTGTGAGTTATGGTCATTTCTGAGTGTATTCAGTGAATCAAGGGATGTCCGATAATGTTGTTCAGCCATTATTATCGGCCTAATATTAGCATAATTATGTGATATCAGTGAGATTTATTTAGTTTTTTTTTTTATCCAATACTAAATTTCTGATGACACAATACTTGGGTTTTGCCAAATTTCCTGGCATGATACATAGGGTTCTGAGGTGTTTACCTAATTTTCGGGGCAAATGGTGACATTTATCAGTGTTGCTTGATTTTGATATACGAAAAAGAATTGTTTTGACAATATTGGAAAAATTTGTTTTTGGCAGAAGTTGATATCGGACATCTCTTAATGAAACCCCTTCTTCCGATCCACATGTTTGGCAAGATCTTGTCAAGGAAAGATCTAACACAGACAGACCACATCTCCTCTATCTTTGTAATCTGGCCTGCAAAATTTACACATTTTAATTGATTTGTATTACATTTCTGCTCTTTACCTGCAATGCATTTTCTCTATAGCTGACAAAAGAAGGAAAAACATTTTAGCCTTTAATATGTCATTTATCTTAGTTAACAAGAATGATCCACCTCTCAGCCCCTAACAAGGCCCCTGTATCTAATTCCAAAAGTTTGCCCATGTCCGATCTAACGTCATGATGAAAGTAAAACTCTTCAAACTCCTCATTCCAAGATATTTTTTACAGCACTTGTAAAGTTTTCCAAATATTTTTTACTATTCTCATTCTGAAATTGAGATAAGTGCTTTGTTTACCTAAACAAGATTGTACACATCAACAATTGGCTATTATAATGCATACTCGATGTACTATTGCCTAAATAACCATATTCTTCTGTCCCTCAAGCTGATTGGCTTGTCTCTCATTGATTGCTCAGTGATTGGCTCGTATTTCAGCATCTGGCCTTGTCTGTAAGCCACTCTCCAGTTCACTTTGCTCTTATGAAAAAAGGTAAATTTTATTTACTTTTTCCTGTGTACTTGAAATATTAATTTATAGCTAGAATGTATTTTGCGTTTTTCTTTTATGTTTTCAAGTATTTCATTTATTTATGTAATCTTCAAACATTATATTTTCATTCTCCATCTCTGTTGTCATAGAAATACATGGGAAAGGCTTATACAGTCCAGGTTGGGTTAATAGCAGAGTGGAGGTTCACAAAGGGGAAACACACACACATATATATATATATATGTAAATATTTCAATAACTGTCTGGCCTGTTGTAGTATTTTCCATTGTGTGGTAGATCTCAGAACGCAACAAATACAAATATATATATAAATATACATATATACAATATATATACAAATATATGTCCCACATACATATACATATATTTATATATGCACATATAAACTATAAATAAATACATATTTATCTGTGTTCTCTGTTCAAGCACATGGAGCTACATGCTTGTATGAAATGTGCTTTATAAATGAATAAACTTAAACTATATATTTATATATGATACTGTAACAGTAGCTCTGAAAGTTGGCAGTGGGGGCAGGGGTATGTTGGGGGTATTTACTATAACAACAAAAGACCATTGCAGGCTCTCACACACACACACACACGTCATCAAGCCGTGACCAGGAATAAACACCTGACATGGGAAAGTGATCGCACCAACTCTTCTTCCTTGGAACATGTGAATCCAACGTACGGGTTGGTTAATGAGGTCTATTCTGTCCTACAGTTTTATATACAGCCCCGCCCTCCTTTTTAGACCTTGTCTACAGAGATAAGGCAGAATCAGGATGATTTTGCTTCACGAGCACTGTCTTTTTTTTTTTTTTTACTCCTGAACTCCAGGTCAGCCAGGAGTGAAGGGTCAGCATCTGAGCTGCTGGGTGTTTATAATGGATGAGAAACGGTCACTGATGAACAGAGATAACAGGCAACCTCATAAAAACACGGAGCGTGGAATATACGCTGGCTGGATTATTGACAAAGCAAGAGATGAGCGAGCGAGGGGAGTTTAAAATGTGGTTGAGGGCAGAGGAGATAGAAAAGACTAATTAGCAGCCGTTTGACTGATAAATGGGTGCAGCATTAATTAACTGTTTAACCGGTGGGGAGGCATTTAGGCTGCTAATGTGCTGTCTTATGCTGAAATATATTCATAGCTTTTCCCAGACTGTTACACCCCTCAGAATTGTTTGATGGCATATTTCATTTGCTGAAAGCTACTCCATCTCATTATTTGTTGGGTTACATTGAGGCAGCAGCATCTTTAAAGGCATAGTATGTAGGATTTTGCAAACAAAATAAACTAGAAAAAATCGTAGAATATGAGCGCCCTCGGTTATATTGGAGTAAATATTTTATAATTCAGCAGCACAGGTTTGTTTTCTTCAGCGGAAGAAGGATTTGCTCGGATGAACATAGAACCAGTCGGTGGGAGTGGTTGAACCTGAGGAGTGAATAGCGGCTGTTATCACCTATAGAAATTCATTCATTCATTCATTCATTCATTCATTCATTCATTCATTCATTCATTCATTCATTTATTCATTCATTCATTCAACTGATGGATTTAAACCTCTCTCTAAAATTTGACAGAGGGCCCTGACCACAGCAGAGTGAGGGGCATTTGTGTATTCTAAGATGAAATCCATGTAAAAATCATGTAAATGCTTTAAAGCATTTATAAAATATTATCTGTAATTATACGTTTCCTCTTTTAAAATAATTGGTTAAAAAATAAATTAAAATATAAAACTCATCTGCTCATTTCAGGTATCAGCTTTAGCCTAGAGTCAATGTGCCTGTCATTGGTGTGAAACTCAAGGGTTAACCTCCTGGTTCGAATTCTGTTTAGGGTGGTTTACTTTACGTCTAGTAGGCTCACCATTTAGAGGAATGAACAAGACGGTGCAGTGATTTGGGTTGCGGTCGTGGAGACTGATGTCCGTGATAACCGGATTGATGAAAGCATAGCTGCAGGGATGGATGGCTTATTTCTGCAGGTGTTCAGCTACATAAAACAGCAGAACAATAAGTTGCATTGCTATGTCCAGGCAATGCAGTGTTCCCCACCATTTGCAATCACATTGTTAATGGATCATTACATATTCCAAATATATCATCTTTTAGACCAGGGTTCTCAAAGATGTGGCCTGTGGGCCATTTGTGGCCTATGGAATGTTAATTTGTGGCCCACAAGATTTATATAGAGGTTTCACTGCTGAAAATGGGTAGTTAATGGGAGCATGGCAGTGGGGATTTTCCTATGTTGCACTATTCACTTTGATCCAACTGGGTTGATAACAACTTGTTGGGCAGAAAAAAAAATATTGCAATGATTTAATCTTTGAAAATACCCTTTTCTGTAATGGTCTGTACTGTGCTACAGTATAGTATAGCATTGTGTGTGTCACCAGTAAATATATAGTAAGTTTATACATTTGCTCTCCTCTTTTTCTGGATAAATCCTTTATTTCTCTTTATTTTTCCTTCATGTTTAGGTTCATTTTTGTTATTTCTAATCATCTGCATTGTTGCAAATTATTTTAGAAACTGAATAGAAACTACAGCCAAGGAAAAAAATTATTCGACCACTCTTTCTTTAATTTCTTGTCCATTTAAAAGTCTGCTTCCACTTAATCTACATTAATCTGGACAAATATAATAACAACAAAAAAAGCTCATAATTCAGTTTAATTTCAGAGCTGTTTAATTTCAGAGTTGATTTCTGGCCATTTTGCATGGTTTTATTGACAGTGACAAAAATCACTTCTGTTCCTACATCACTAGCAATAACATTGTACTGGCAAATACAGTGCTTTTAGTCATTGCATCATTTTGTGTTCATTGTTTCCCCCAGGTGATAAACCTTTAGTGGAAC
Source organism: Paraplagusia blochii (assembly GCA_016785265.1). Taxonomy (NCBI): domain Eukaryota; kingdom Metazoa; phylum Chordata; class Actinopteri; order Pleuronectiformes; family Cynoglossidae; genus Paraplagusia; species Paraplagusia blochii. The sequence goes on from JAFBJS010004652.1 coordinate 168,035, forward strand.
AAGGCATTAAGATGAACAAGGAATTGAAGAAAACAGCAGAGTGGTCTGATCATTTTTTTCCATGACCGTATTTCTTTTTCTATCCCACTGCAGCCTGGTAGCAAATGACTTCTGGACCAGCACCAGTGCCCAAACCAGGGCTTAGGAACCCTACAATATTATATTTCCTATGACCACATAGGAATGAATTACACTATAACTCTTATAACAAAGCTAAATATATTTTACAATTAAATCTCTGACTAACTCACTCACTTGTCTGGGCTCGACACAGCATCCCCTACAGGATATGTCTGACACTCACACATGTAATCAATAAGAGTTACATAGTTTTTCTTCTAAGATTTATTTTAAACTTCACCCACCTGGCAGCCAGTCATTTCTGAGCCTTGTTCTTCTCCTCTGTCCGAGATGACGCTGATAAGTGGATGACAGCAGCCGTATGTCACCATCACACAGCTCCACGGTGCTAATGAGCACAGACACAGATACAATCACCCTCAGCCCCACAATCCTCTCAGACCCTGGCTGCAAATATAATTAGTTATGATTAAAAAGGGGATTGTTTAATTAATACCAGCCTCTTTCATTTGACTTCTCCATTTCCGGGAAAAAGCTTTTCTCTCATCTCCCTTCAGCTGCAGGCAATATTCCCATTGCTTCAACTCGGACGTGGAAACTCGCTGTTCCTAATGGAGTTTGAAGTTTGGGTTTTGTTGGCATAGTTGAGTAAAAGGACTCAATATTATGGTATTAATTTTAAATTACAATTTTTCATATTGATCATCTCTGCACAGTCAGTGTTTGGTGTGAGTCAAGGTGCTGCGTAATCTTACCTTTACTAATGAGATTAAGAATTTACAGGTTTCACCAGCAGTAAAGCTGCAATAGACAGGATCGCTGGACAAAGACCGTTGGAGATGGAGCTTCCAGGCAGGTGGGAAAGAGAAAGACTCTAGAGGAGATTAATGATTATACTGAGGGTAAATGGTGCTGCGGAACAGCACAGTTCTATTAAATATAAAAGCCTATAGAGTGGAGTGACGTGACAATCTAATATTTATTTATACAGAATTTGCACCTATGCCCTCTAGTGGCTGCCAGTGTTAAAATAACAAACAGCTCATGTTACAGACCTAGCCAAAGAGTGAAAAAATGTGTGACTTATAGCATGAAAATGTGGCATTTAAAATTAACGTTGCTGTCGCTGATCACGTTTTTTTGTTTTTGTTTTTGAACATTGACGTTTCGCTGAAGGAAACACTGGAGCTCCTTGTAGTAAATGGTGTACACACTGCAAATTCCCAGAACAAAGTCACATTTCCTCATATGGCTCAAGTCCCTCACATGTTACCTAGCTGTCCCAATGACAAACATGTGACGCTACACTGGGGCAAGCCTTGAGTGTGATGGAGCAGAACTGCCGTTGCGGTATTTTCTTCTGTGCTTCACTAATACGGGAAATGTAACTGAACATGATCCTTCAGGTACGTACATAACCTGGAGATGCCAGTTTAATTATATACTGTACTTGCTGTGAAAATTCTGCGAAAAGTTCTCACAAAAAGTCAAAAATGACACTTAAATTGACCATAAAAAGATTGATATTGGGCTTCATTGTCAGTGGAGAAAACTTTTCAGGACCCAAGTTCCGCAGCCATTATGTAGAAAATACCTGTAAAAAAAAAAAAAAATCTTGTTTTTCAGTTTTATGTGTTAGTTTCCTTTTCCATTCTGGACTAATATCTTGTGCGTTTCCTGATCCTCAAGCGCTGAAACATTTTCACCAGACCTTGTAATTCTCTGTAATTCTGAGGTGGCGCTGAATCTAACATTCAACGTATTATTCACACTGAGTCATAGGGAAATCTGGAGCCAAAGTCAACACCAAATACCTCACCCAGACCGTTGCTTAACGCTCGTTCTGTACATTCTGTCACGGGTGTCAAACATACGGCTCGTGGAACAACGTGGAGGATTGGTAGATTCAAAAGATGCAAAATTGGAAAATTACAATATTTTTTTTCCCTGAAATATGAACTCTTAAGTTATCTAAATTCATAATTATTCACATTTTTTTTCAAACATGATCCTTTACAGCAGGACAGAAAATCATATTAAAATGGCTTTTGAAAACTTCCCTCAGCGGTTTGCAAATCCTGTATGATTTACAATGTGAGGAAAAAAATCCATGCAAATCAGATGCCACCTGTACACATATACCTAAACAAGCCACCCATTGATAGACCAAATCCATACACACATACGCTGTCACTCTGGAAATGCCGCAATAAACACTGAAATGTATAAAGGAATCACATTGTGGTGATAACTTTTACTTTTATTTTATAATTTTAAACTTCGATAAAGATAGTAGACATCACATCTGGGAAAGACACAACTCTGTCATAAAACTATGAGTGAGATTTCAGTTTGAGGTTTTTGTGTTTTACTTACAATAATTATGTTAAACAAATCAGTAATGAATTTGAAGGAAGAGCCTGAAGCTGTTCCCTTCTGAGCGTTGTGTTACTGTCGAGGAGACCCTAATGCTCGTAGAAGAGTGGGATGGGGGGTTCGCGGTAACATTGCTGCTGGTGGGGTCATGCGGAAACTCATTTCCATTCTGGTCAACCCATTTATACGTCAATCTGTAGGTTAACTGCATGACAGCGGCAAAAAAAAAGTTATTTCTGCCAATTTTGGACTTTTCTTTCTTATGAAGAAATGTTGAGAGAAAGGTTGGCAGATGAGGAGGACCTTGTCCTGTACCAGCGACAACACCTGATCATAATGAATATTTATTTAAACCTTTCTAGTAACGCTAAGCTGATGAGATTAATGCTTCATTTATTAAAAGTACCACAAATATTGGTGTTGCGTTATTGTGTTTTCCATGAAAAAAGCAAACACATTCATATACTTCCGTGAGTTGTAAAATGAATCCTTCTGACGCCATGAGCAAACACACTGTATCATTGGAATACTGGAGTGATGGTTGCTGGAAATGGGCCTCTATAGAGCACGTAGATATTGTACCAAAAACAATCTGCAGCTAGAACATGCATTTACTACACTATCAATGGAAATAGTGGATTTCTGAGTAGTTTAATGTTATCTTTATTGAAAAAAATAAAAAGTAAAGTATCTTTAAATGGTATATATATATACAGTAAACATATCTAAAGTTGTCGATCTACCTTAGAGCTAGTCCAAATTTCAGTGCCCTATGGTCCTAATCTTAAGCAAATGCTGATGATGGCATCGGATGGATCATCTGAAGTAAAGGGCTAGTCATAACCTAGTAAAAATATTCCGATTACTCATATCATCCACCTCCAGAAAAGGACCAATCAAACATAGAACATTCTAGATTCTTGTTAAAACATTATTTCTACTGACTCTGCCCTCCGTTTGCACCCTCTCCTCCCAAATGAGACATGTTTTTTTTATTTGCCTCAGGGGAATGCCATCTTCATGGAAGGTACCTTGTTGGATCATCATGGTTTTACTTTGACTAAAAGCTATCAGATGTTCATGTTTGGATGAGAATGGCGAGGTGAGGGCCAAAATGTAACTTCACCACCAGATGTTGCTCAATCCAACACACTCTACTTTTCAATGTGCCTGATGAATTTTGGCGAAAGAAATCCACAAATGGTTCCTGAACTTGGGTGAATAATCCACTTCTTTAAGTAAGCATGAGGGTATCAGATGAAAGGGTATTTATTGTGCCCTCCGGTCATTGCTGTGTGTTCCGTAATGGCTCAGTGTGTATACACTGCTAATCTTGGACTGACAGGCAGTGACAATAGGGTTCTGACGGGCCAGGGACCCGAACACGACTCCAGTTCTGTCTCGAACACATCTAAAAGCCCAGCCCTGTCAGGCCGACCCAAACACTGGCTGATGGGGCTTTTAGAAGAGCAACGTGAGTGACGGAGGTTTAGAGGAGATCTGACACTGCGGCCTGTGGAGCTGCTGTTTATGTATGTATGCTGGCCCTCCAAAAACTGTGTTTATGAAAACAGTGGAGCCATGCCCATCAGATAGGAGCTGTAAGGCCGGGACAGGGACAAGTCCTCGAAGAGGAGGACGAAAGGGGGGAAAAAAAAGATAGACAAAGTTGCACAGAGACCAAACAGTTAAAAAAAAGGGACAGCCACACAACGGAAACCAGTAAAACTGGGCAGAGGGGGGGAAACGGTCATATAATGCAAATGTGGTCTGAAATAAGCAAATCAGTTCAGGCAAATTCAGTCAGTCCAAACTCTCTGTTTGCTACTTTGTCTTGTCCTCTTTGTCTTCCCAAAATGCCAGAGCTAAAGTCTTGGAAAAGTAGGAATAACTTTGCCTCTTGCACTAATCCCCTCTTTCCCTTAATTTGATTTCTTCTCTGTCTTGCCCCTTTGGTTGTCTTCCTCCTTAATTAGCTCCTATCCCTCTGGTTGGGCAGATTGAGGGTACAGACACGCACACGGCACAGCCCCAAATCAAAAAGAAAAAAGACCCTCTCTCTCTCTCTCTCACACACACACACACACACACACACACACACGCCCTTCTCTCTTCTTTCTGTTTTGTTTGAGAAGTATACATGTTATTTCTCTGCTTCCTGTTAATAGCACATGCCAGCGGCTGCTGGAATTATCTGTTGTTTGTCTGGTTGAAGTGTCATTTACAGAGTAGGAGAGCTCACACTGGGTAATTGTCCTGATCTTCTTTTTCCAAACGTTACAGATTAAAATAGTCTTTATTCTTCAAATGTGAAAGTGAAACTAAAAAAAAAAAAAGATACACTATCTTATAGATAGATGATAAATCATAAAGGAACATATGGTAATAAACTGTGAAAAACAGAGCTGAGCCTCATATATTTTGGGCTCTGCTCGTATATGAGTTCATAAATGACAACATATACAGTACATAAAGTCTCTGCCATCTCACTACTTGAGTATTTGAAAAAGAAAAAAAAAAAAAAACGTTACCAGTGAAATGAGAACGAGTATTAACGTGTGAAGTCAAAAATGAAACAGATTTTTTCCCACAACATTTCAAAATTTTGGTTTTATTCTAAACCACTCATTCCGAACAACTGTCACGAGACACACTAGGGTTCCATGAGAAATCATTAGGTTTGGTGTGGAAAAATATATCACTTATCTGGGCTAGAAGCTATTTATTGATTTATTGCCTATAGTTTTTCTCTGTTAGTCCAAGCATGAAAGGCAGAACAATTAAATCCTCTTCTGCTAGGTGGCAGCAGATGACTTAAAACTAAGAAAACAGTAATAATTATAGCTGTTGAGGAAACTTTTCGAGTGTCTTTCTTCAATTCCTGCCAGTATATTAATGTTGTCAGGCTTGATTTTAGTTTTTAGTCAAGTATGACGATGTTTAATCTAGAACATAATTATATATCAATGCTGTGGGTTTTTGATTTCAATATGTTTATGTGCTGAGGTTTGAAAAGGTTTGAGAAACACAGTTTTAGACCAGCTGTGAACATCTGTGATGTTTTACAATATAAATGGCCAATTCAGCAAAAGAGACTAGTCTTTGGGGTGAGTATTACAAGTGTAAGTAACAGCCAGATGGCGCCCAAAGGAAACATTATTTCTCTGCGGCCCGGCACCAATTCACCCACAGACCGGTACCGGTCCCCGGCCCAGTGGTTGGGGACCACTGCTATAAGTTCTCCCCATATCCTTCAGAACTTTGAGTATAATTTCACTGACAGACCATATGTCTTTCTACTTAAAATAACTGCTTATTTTAGTGATAAAATAACCAATATACATTTTCCAAATACATTACTAGGTAATGGGTACGGTGGCTTGGCGGTTAAGACAGCAGACTCTCGTCTGGATTGCTTAAGGTTAAAATCCACCGGCTGCCAGGTTGCCAGTGAGGTGCTCTGATTATAGCACCATCCCGACTCACATAGCTTCCAGTGGGATCACCAACCACAGGAAGGCTCAATGTATGGTGCAGTTTGATTGAGGTGGCAGTCATTGAGACAGCTGCCCCTGAGTCCTGATAACGGATCAGTGGATCAAGATTTTCAGCTACAATCTTTGAAAAATGCTTGGACAAATGTCTAGGATTAAAAAAAACTGTGCCATGTATCAATGTTTATGGTATAAAATATAAAAGGAATATAGATGAAAATGTAGGAAGTGGGCTGACAAAGTAGCTATGAATGGAGATCTGTTATGAAGTGATATGTAGTACGTAATTAGCCATTAACTTGTATTTGATTCATTTTAAGGTGAGGTAAAAAAAAATGGTCTGTTGTATATTTGGTGGAGTTCTCCAGGTTGCCACTTGGGGCAATGTGAGGTTTTATAGGTCAACAGATTGACACATCTTTAAATTCTTACCCTTCAGACAACAACCATGAGTTTCCTTTACACTCTCTTTCACACAGTCCCCACAGTCCAATGTCATTTTAAGGCAATGCCACACATTTGTGGTCAGAGGGATGCATTATTAGAAAAGTTGTGGGAAAAAAACTACTTTTCAAAGTTCAGATTTCAAATATTTTTAATTGTTTTATGCTGCTTTCATTTATTTTTCTAATAACCCCCTGAGGCAGCGGGGAGACTGTTTACTGTCTTTGATTTGCAGTCCTGTAGCTTTCACTCCAAGCGTTAATTAACCTTCAAATGGAGAAATTACAGAAAGTACACAAGCACACGTGCACGCATTTCACAATCACAGGCACATGCGTGCACACTCTCGCTCTGTGTCTCTCTCTCTCTCTCTCAACAATTGATTTTTTTTTTCGCCTATGCTTTGAGATCTGCTTATTGCTTTCCTCAAACAGAAACACACACACTCACACACATTCTTGTGTAATTGTTCTTGTAAGGACTCTGCGTCAATTTTTATTGTTTTGTGACTAACTATCCCAAATGAACTGTGACTGTTGAGTTTAACTCTTCAGCAATTAAAACACAGCCATGAAGACTGTACATGATTGTATCAGTCATTTTAAATCAAGCATGGGCAAACTATGGCCCAAGGGCCAAAGGCGGCCCGTTTGGGTTTGTAATCTGGTCCGCCTTTTCAGGTTATATAACTAGTTTGTATTGTGATTATAATTCTGTCTCTTCCCTTCAATGCCCTTGGTTTTTTCTACAGATGTCATTGGGAGGGTAAAAGCATTTAAAATACTTGCTCCTGTCCCGACCCCACCCCCATCTTCAATTTTAGGACCAATTGTGGCCCACGAATCAAAAATTATGGCCCACAGCTTTTTTAAATAGACCAAAGCACAGGGGACATTTGTGTTGAGGTTCACTTATTATCCAGGAGGTTAATAATAGTCTCAGAATACATGAACGTCCATCCTTGGTAACTCAAGATAAATTATTAGGATTTATCCTAAGAAGTCAACAAGGAAAATAAACTATATATGTCTATATATATTTATATAAATACAGTATTTAAACGTTGAGAGCCACAGGTGACATAATTAATAGGAATTATGGGGGATGTAGTTTACCATAGATGTGCACATCATTATGCCACACCTAATCTATCCCACGATAGTGTGCGGACCGCACATTTATAGCTAACTACTTCATGCAAATTCAATTTCTAATTCACTATGCTAGTAATTTGCAGGAATACTAATAGACAAGTGACGGAGTATTCCTGTAGGGTTCACCACAACCACTGCAACAAGATACAATACGGTGCAGTGCAATTTGGGCTGCAGTCGTGGAGATCGCTGCCCCAGCAGTGTCCAACAACGTAGGTAACAAAACAAAGATGTATTATGGCGGAAGTAGTTTATGATAAAGACTCCTGTATGTATGTCAAGATCCTGCATTCAGCTGCTGCCTCATAAGGACCAGATTCTGGACCCTGTCCGAACTTCCAGTCCTGGAAAATTCAGCAAAACAGCCAGAAGGGGTCCTGATTAGGCAACAAAAACACACACACACAGACACAGTCACGCTGCACTTAAAACATGCATATCGACATTTATTCTCTCTCTCCTCCTCCTCGTTCCTTTTGTGCACCAAAGTCAGTCTCCATCTCCGTCTGCCGGGACTTTGAACTTCTGTCAGTGCAGAAATAACATTACAGGTTCAAAGACAACAGATATCTGTTTTCTGCTCAGAACCAGTTAATCTCCCTGCCTTTCACTGCTGAGGTTTTTTTTTTTTTCCTTCCCTCTGTGTTTCTCTCCTCAGCTCTTTTTCGTCCTATATGTCATCTTTGTGTCTTTTTGTTCACTACGTACATGGCTGGTAAAACATTCCATTATTTTGATGTAGGCTCTCATTAGCTGTTCAGTTTAATTAAAAGAGCTCATTCATATGAAAATGAGCGTCTGATAGTGATTTCCTCTCTTGGCAACAATCGCTAACCTGGCACAGCAACTCTTAATTAGAAATCAGCTTGACTGACATTGAACACCTCCTATACACACGTGCATGCATAAGCGTCGCCGCCGCGGTGGCGGCGCAAGCGTGGAGTCATCTGCTGTTGTAGCAGCTCTATCGTCTTTTAATGTGACCAAAACGAGCCCAATAAAAGTCTCTGTCTCCGCTCCTGCTCCTGTTGTCATCTGTACCGCTCTCCCCCTCGGCCTCTCCTCATTCGCTTTCTCTTCTTGTCCCCCGTTGTCAGACCTTTGACAGATTAATTCATGCTGTGTTTACTGTCCCCAAAGATTCCCATCAGGCTTTTCTCTCCTTCTTTTTTTTCTGTCCCCTTTCTTTCTTTCTTCCACGGCCCTGTGGCTGCATATTAATTGTCAGGTGTGTGTACATAACATCACGGAGTGAAGAGACTGACAACAGTGGAGCAGCAGCCATTTGCAGATGACACACTGAAGATCCAGTGACTGATTAAGACAAACAAAATCAATCTCCTTCTCTTTTTATTAATCAAATGTCTGAACTGCTTTTGGAAGTTTTAAAAGCTCTGTTTACTCTTTGTTTGTAATGTATGAGTGCAGATCAATCTGGTTGAAAGAGTAAATTACAGTTTTAACCTGCTGGTGTTTGCAACTAACCTCATATAAAGTTAAATATTTACTGAAATAATTTATGTTGGTCTTGAAAATGATGTACGATAAGTACACTGAGAAATTATACGTACAAATAATTCTTTTTGTCATACATTATTTCACTAATTCATCTTCATCCTCTTATCTGTTACTGGTTCTCAGCTGCTCCATGAATGACACCCAAATCACACTGCCCCATACTGTGAACCTTTCAGTGCTATTTTCAGCGCACCCCAGTGGCAACCTGGGAGCTGGTAAATTCAAACCTGAAGCCTTGCAGATCCAAGTCCACTTCCTTAACTGTTAGGTCACCAATACCTGTAATAGAGGAAGAACTGAGAAGTTAAGATGAGATTCCCCTTTACAAACCTTTTAGAACATTGTTTTTCAAACTATGGTTTGGGATGTGGGTCACCAGGAATCTTTTTTCAGGTCACCTTGCATAATGTTTTCTAGGAGTTCATGGTAATTGTTGTTGATTCAATTAATGTTTTTCATTTAAAACTCGAGTTATAAAATTGTTCAGATTTCAGTAATAATGTCATCAATAAAATATCTTCATATATATTCAATAATGGTCAATTATTTGGGAATAATGTTTATTGACTTGAGTTGTGAATGTGACTTATGACTTAAAATATGGGTGTCCAGAAATCCAGAAGGGAAACACTTTAAAAGATGCTGTGAGGGCTGGAATATGACGAAATAACTTAACAAAACTTTCCTTTACTTTCCTTCACCTGTCATTCCGGTTATTTTTTGCAATATTTTTTATTATTAATATTAATTTGAAATATCCTCTATGAATTGAAAATGTGTTTTTTTTTTCATTTAGTTTTTTAAACTGTTTTTTTTTTTTGCTGGAAAATGATTATTTTATGTTTGCAAATAATAAAAATAAAAAAATGTATACACTGCAAACCCTAGCAAAAAAAAAAAAAGAAGCTAAATTACAAGATTATATACATGGGTTGGTGTATATGAAATAAGAATGACCTCTCCCAGATTTAGCTGAAAAAAAAAATCCTAAAATTGCATTTGGTTCCTGAGTAAAAGTTAAAGTTTTGTTGCCTTGGCAACTTGGCATAGAACTAGTTCATAAACAAATAGAAAAGTTGTATTATAGTAGATTCTGGGCCATAGATTCCAAAGCTTGTGTTGAAAATCGCTATCTTCATTAAGGGGGGTGCTGTGGACACTCCAAATCTCAAATTTGGTTGCTGGTCATTTTTTTTGCCCAATATTTGAGGGAATGGCAACTTCTGGCAATCTTCTGGCAATCTCACACTTTTCCTACCTTTCATGTGGATGGTGTTGGAGTTCCATACATTTGGACCCCTTCTTTGGAGCCTTGGTTCCACATGTAGGCGTAGATGTAGATAAATGTTGACGACAAGTTTACCAGAGAAACATTGGCATATTCTAATTTTGATTTAATCTTAATTTTAATCATGCTTTCTTGTTATTGTTACCTCGTGTAACGTGCATTTAACCCAAAGTGAACAGTGGGCAACTTTGAGCGCCTGGGAAGCCAGTGGGGACAGTGCCATGCTCAGTGGACCTCAGTGGTAACTTGGCGGTAAGGGATTTGAACCAGGGGCTTTGCAGACCCTAGTCCGCTTCCTTAACCATTACGCCACCAACTGCCCCATACAGTATACTGAATAGTTTCAAGTAATAAAAAAATCTATATTTACCTCCTTGATATTTAACAGAATTTTAAAGCTGTCACAATGAGCAGCCTGCGAAAAACTAATTTTGCAGAAAGTCGCAGCTCTCTGTTGTAGGATATGTTATAGTCTCTCAAAATCTTCTCCTTTCAGCTTGTCCCTTTTTCAGGGGTTTCCAAAGCAAGTCAACAATTTCCATCTCACCCTGTCCTCTGTATCCCCAACTCTAACTAACTACCTCCATGTGCTCCCCCACTGCATCCATAAATCTCCTCTTCATCTCCTACCTAGTAGCTCTAGCAATCTTCTACCAATATAATCACTGTCCCTCTTCTGAACATGTCCAAACCATCTTAATCTCGCTTCTGTAGCTTTTTCTCCACACCTTCCTGTCTGTGTTGTCCCCCTAATCACCTCCTGTCCATCCTAGTGACCCCTAAAGAGAATCTTAGCAACTTTAACTCCTCCACCTCCAGCTCTGCCTCCTGTCTACCAATTCCTAGTGTCTCTAATCCATACATCATGGCTGGTCTCACAACTGTCCTGTAAACCTTTCCCTTCACCTAAGCTGACTCTCTTCTATCACAGATCACTCCTGACACCTACCTCCAGTTGTTCCATTCCGCATGTACTTTGTTCTTCTCCTCTCTTCCACCGTCTCCACTGCTCTGAACAATTGATCCTAAGTATTTGAACTCCTCCACCTTCTCCACCTGTGCTCCTTGGAACCTCACCAATCAACTGTTCTCCCTTTCATTCACACACACGTACTCTGTCTTGCTATGACTGACCTTCATTCCTCTTCTCTCCAGTGCAAACCTCCACTTCTCTATGCTCTCTTCTAGTTGTTGCCTACTCTCACTGCAGATCATAATGTCATCTTCAAACATCACCGTCAATTAAAGGCTCTCAAAATATGCTTACAAATTAAGGTCTCAGAAAAACACGGCATGGCAGCAAAACTTTAACAGGCTATAACTCAAGGAACAACTGAAGGCCCAGAGATAAAATTGTACATTTTTTTTCCATTGGAACCAAAATGTAATTTTAAAATAATGCAATAATGTTACTTTTCTAGCCAAACCTGATTTGATATGGATTGACCCACATTTAACATACTAACAACTGTGATGAACTGAGGCCACAACGTCTGAACAGCCAGTAATATATTAAATATTAGGTGTGGAAGAAATGTATTGCCCAATGTTGTTAATCTCAAATAACTTCTTTTATCTTCGGTCCAAAACAGTTTGTTGTTTATGTTGCTTTTATTATTTGTCACATCTTATACTCCTGACTGTCACTGGCCACTCCGCTTCACCTGCCATCAGGTCAGACGGTCTGACTCTGGTTCCAGAGATGACGGCAGAACTGAAAAATCTGATTTGACACACCTTTTTTTTCTTGTTCCTGCAAAGAATGCGGGTGTATGGGAAAATTTACGGAGTAGTGGAGGCTGAGTGAGTCGTCTCTCTGCCGATGTCACGCCCAGGACTTTAGGGTAGTGTCCCACGGAAATGGGCCATTAAGATAGATGATTTATTTATTTTTTCTTTTTTTTTTCTTTTGCCTCCTTGGCATTCTGTAGGGAGGGTGCAAGGTTAGAGGGCTGGAGAGCCAAGGTAGACAGAGTTTAAGAGACGTAGGAGGAGGTGGGGTTGGCGGAGAGACAGTGTGCCCGTGGAAGCCCCAGTCTGTGAGTTGGATTTCATAAATGGGAATGTTGCTTCCATTATTATGACTGTATCATTTAATCAGCAATATCTGGAGGAGGGTTGAGTGTCTTGAAAGCTTCCGATTCACCCAGACAGTAGTTCAGATGTGTGTAACTGGATCTGATCTTGTCACACAGGGACGGCTGCGGTAAAGTTGAACATGTGTGTACGGCACCACTCAGCAAATCTCGGCACTTTTATCTTATTTACACTAAAAATAAGCTGTGATCTTACTGACCCTTACAGACCTGCACAGACAGATACAGACCAGTACAGAATGATGGCATAGGTCTGGGATGATGTACAGTATGCCTTATCTACTAGCACTTGGCTAGTAGATAGCCAAGTTTATAGGTAGAACTCTGTTATGAGGTGTGATCTAGACCAGCGGTTCTCAACTGGTGGGTCCTGACCCCAAAGTAGGTCGCGGACAGTTCTGAACAGGTCGCGAGCAGCTGATCAAAATCAGCTAAATCATATGAATCATTATTTTGAAAGGCACATTCTGCTGAATAAAATGAGTATTTTGAAAGAAGTTATTTTTCAAAGGCTTTTTATTAAAGAAAATGTATTTGCTTGGTTTGAATTCTATGAGAGTGGGTCACGACTTAATGACCAAAGGAAATTGTGGGTCCCGGGGTGAGACCAGTTGAGAACCACTGATCTAGAGGGTAGAGTAGTGAGTCATGACACGGCAGAGATGTTGGACAAGGGAGGCGCTGTTAAGGAGCATATGAACAAAATTATGAAAAAGAATTAAATTACATGTTCACCTGATTTTACAGCTTTTTGCAAAAAAAAATATTCTCATTTCACACCGAGAGTTGTTCATCGCTTACTTTTCACTAGAAACAGAAGTCATTGCTCTACTTTTCCTAAATGCATTTTTTACATTGGATGATAGACTGCTTTGTACTCCAGTGTTCAACTCTGACTCCAACTTCCGGAAAAGCGGATGAAGATGGATGGATGGTTCAACTCCTGGGCAAGATTGAATCCTGGTTAGGCTTACAACCCGCCGAAAGGTTAACAGGGTACTGGTATGGTGCAGTGTGGTTTGTGTGTTGGTTTTCCTGCTCAGACTCCTGCCCCATGCCCCATGAACCGGTAACGGATAAGAGGACAAAGATGGCTGAATGGATGGACATCTTTGTTCCCCAATAAACAATTCACCTTCTGTTGTGAAGGGATCTCCTATCCCAGATACACCACCTGGAGTTGGATTCATGACTGGCTGGTGCAGTTTGATTGAGGCTTCAGTCATATGGAACATGCTGACCATTGAACCAGGTAATGGATGAATGGATGGAGGTTACATTGTATAGAGATAATGTTATGTTATTTGTAATGATGAATTTTTATTGAAAAATACAATTTAAAGTTTTTTTTAATGGCCTTAAGGAGTCTTGTTTTATTGCCAAACAAAATCCTAAAAATCTAGTCAGCTTCATTTGTAATTTTTGGATCATTCACACACTACTTCAGATTAAGTCAAGACCAATTGCAAAGATCAATCATATAAAAGTACAAATCAGTGCAACTCTACCTGAGCTGTGTTGAAGAAAATATTCATAGGAGAATTTATCCATCTGTCCTGGGCCCAAATCAGCCATAAACCTATTCATCAAGTCTAGAGAGAAGGAGGAGAACAAGACAATACAGTGTCTAAATCTTTCGAGCCCAGCCTTTATTTTTGTTAAACAGAGATTTTGTTACCGTCTGTTTTCTGTAAACACCAGCACTGACACTGAAACCAGTTTCTCTTTCAACAACTGTGACAGCAACTGTCAACATATTTATTTTTAACTCTACTGTGCTGTAATTCTTTGCTGTGTGGTAAATGTTTTTTTCCAACGGTCGCAGTCCCTTCCCTGACGTTCCTCACCGCCGCGGTCTTCAGTGTCTGTTTGATAGGCTGTGTGGCTGGTTTACCGACTGGTTGAAAGTCAGAGGGCAGAATAGACCTTGTCATTTCATATGGAAAAGGTTAGCTATTGGAGAACACATCTTGTCCTACTTATCCCTTTTTCCTCCTTACTAAATCTTTGCTTTCCTTCTTATTCTAATGGGCCAGAACTGTTTTCAAACATGCAGTTTCTCTAGGACGTTCGTAGATGTTTGTCTTAGTATGTATTCTTCATTGATCAATCAGTTTGTTTACATCACACCTAAAAATATAATGAAAGTATATATATATATACATTTGTCTACATTTGTGTTGCAAGGTCATTTATAAACAAAATGTTAGTCCACTCTGTTATTGCAGTGAAATAATGGTTTATCTAAGTTACAAAATCAACTTCACAGAACATTGGAAGCCACTTTGTTCATTCAATTGGCAACAGATTATGTTAAGATGTTTATAGACTATAACGTCTATATGGAGTGGACATTTTCCCCTGTCAGCAAACAGTATTCATCAAATTCCGCCGTCACATTAAATCATAGTTATGATGCCAGTAACATCCAACCAGTCTAAAATACCTATAATTATTTATTTCTCCTGCCTGAACAGAAAGAGAAATCCTGACTCCAAACTCTGTCACATGGTTTCATTGTCTTTTTGTCCAGTGGTTCCCAACCAAATACCGGTCAGACAGTTTCAGTACAAGCATGGACCAGTAGCACAATGCTGATCATATGAGGATCATGAAATTTTCCAAATTGAACATCTTTTAGACATCATTCTATTAGTCTGGACGACATAACATGTTGAAATGTTGTCAAATAAAATGAATGTTTTCAATGGAAAAAGTAAAGAGATTTGATTGGATTCTTGTATTTTGTTTGTTTTACTGTGTCCCTCTGGGGCCCATTTACAAATTATATATTGAGCAGTCCTGGTCCACAGACCTGGGGTTGAGGACCCCTGCTCTAGTTCATATCACGTCACCTACAGCCAAGTGATGTCAAATCAATGATGATGGAATCTCAGGCAACAGACTGTGTTATGAATGATATCTTTACTTGATTGGTACGTAGCCACTGTGAAAATGTTCTTAGTGATGACAAAGTGATTTATAATTCACTCACATTCAGCTGTAGATTCTACCCTGTGGGCAACAAATACTGCAGGTCCTGAGAGGCAACATTTTTGACCAGATTAATTCCATTGGCAGGCATGCCCAAACTGTTCAACAAAAGGCCAATGTGGCCAACCATGAGCAAGGTGAAGAGAAAGGTTTACAGGACAGTTGTGAGACCAGCCATGATGTATGGTTTGGAACAGGCATGGGCAAACTAAGGCCCGGGGGCCAGATGCGGCCCGTTGAGCTTTTAAATGTGGACCGCTGACCATGTCCAAATTAAATAACTTGCTTATATTATCATTTTACCTCTGTCTTTTTGCTGCAATAATACTTTTACCCAGTAGATGATGTCATTAAGTGTATAAGAAATATAGGATTTTAGGTTTTATACATGACTATTTCATGGAATTTATCTTAGTTAAAAAATACTGATCCATCGTTCTGCTTTGGACTCGGCCCTGTGTCCAATTTTAGGATCAATTGTGACCCATGAGTCAAAATGTTTGCCCATGCCTGGTTTAGAGACACTAGCAATTGAAGTAGAAGACAGAAGGCAGAGCTGGAAGTGGCAGAGTTAAAGATGTTGAAGTTCTCTTTAGGAGAAGGATGGACAGGATCTAAAAGGAGGTGACTAGGGGGACAACACAGACACGAAAATTTCGAGAAAAAGCTATAGAAGCTAGATTGTCCAGAGGATGTCCAGACATGTCCAGAGGAGGGACAGTGGTTATATTGGTAGAAGAATGATCCCAGAGATTAAGCTACCAGGTAGGAGAGGAAGATGAAGGCCAAGAAGGAGAGTTATGGATGCAGTGGGAGAGGACAGGGAGGTAGTTGGAGGTAGAGTTAAGGATACAGAGGACAGGGTGAGGTGGAAATTGTTGACTCACTGTGGCAACCCCTGAAAAAGGGACAAGTTGAAAGGAAAAGGCGAGGAACCATGAGCACATCTTCTGTGTGATCACAAAGATCAGTGGATTAAACCTGTCACCTCAGGTTTGCTACTGCTTTGGTACAAATACCTGGAGCCACCTGGCTCTTTATGGAACAGTTTGGACATGTCTGTCCTAGAGTATGGACACTTACTTAATTTTGTTTGTTTGTCATCCACTCTGAGACCAGGAAAAATACCAAATTTTTGCTAGGAGTCACAAGGACTGAAGAATCTCCTTTGGATTAAGGTGAAACAAAGTCAGTGTGATTGTGCTTTAGTTTGGTTGTCCTCAGTATCAGCTGTGACTGCAGACGTTTAGTTCTACCACACTGATCATCAAAGATCATTCAGCTTCAACTCAAACATCTTCCAGTGGGACATCTTCAGTCTGCAAAATTACCTACAGACCAGCACCTTGGGCAACCCCTGTCTTCCCGACTGCTTCAGATATAATGACTTGGGTGACTGCTAACCTTTGACTGTTACCAGAAACATCAGTTCCCTTTTGGTATATTTATTTACCTTTTTGGGATTTCAATATTGCGTTAGCTGAAGAGGCTTCAGGGTTGCTACAGTATAAGGCAGCACGCATATAACCTGTGCACGCTCATAATTGTTAACACTGGTTGAACAGACAGATGGAGACATTTAGTTTTCTCTGCTTTGATCAAAACAGTCCAGACCTTCAAGCCCTACACTATCTGGACCATATGGTCGCTGCAGTTAGATCGAGTGTAATATTGAAGCGTAATGACACAACTCCTACCTGAAGAAGCAGGCTTTGAACTGCCGTTATTAGGCCTGCTGCAGAGATAAGGCGGCCATTAGCCGGGCTTGATCATTTCATGGCTTCTGCAACAATAGCAGTGACAGCCCTTTAACGTTAACCGTGCCCGAAGTGACGCGCTGCCTTTTCTTTCCTCTGCATGTCCGTGGGGATGCGCCGCAGAGTATAATGTGCAGGTCACAGGCCGTTTTAAATAAGCAATAAGTGTTAAATCTGCCTGACATCTTCAGTATCCATTACTGCAGAGAGCACGCCATGGAAGAGATGGAGACGGAGACGGAGGAGAGGGAGCGGAGCTGCTAGACAGAGGAGATGAGATCAATAGGAGCAGAATGGAGGATTGATTCAGGCTCTCAGATCCTTCAGATTAGGCTCTCGATTGGAGACAAATGTGGAGCCTTATTCATGTGACCTTAGCTGAGGCAGCCTGAACTAAGTGGTCAGGCAGTGAACAACTGATTCTGACCATGTGGTGACAACAGTTCTTTCTGAGTTGGTTTTGAGATTTCGGAGAAAAAAAATTGCGTGTAACATTTATATCCGATTTCTTTTTCTTTGTATTCCAGTTTTTCTGAACCGATTTAACAATCAGTCCTCGAAAAATCAGTGTCGTCAAGGAGATAAAATGTGAACTGATGCTGACTCTGTTCTGGAATGTTGTTCCTAAGATAACACAGAGATGGTGGAGATTGTTGTCTGTCTTTGCAGCAGACCTGACAAATGAGCGGCAAAGTTTTAAGTTGTGGTATAAACAGATGCCACACGTGTTGTTATAACAACAGGCGTGGTTCTAAATCAGACCAAACTAAGGCCCGGGGGCTGCTCAGTTTTGCAATACAGCCCACCAAAACTTCTCCAAATTATATAATTAGTTTGTGTAGCAATCATTCTTCTTCCTTTTTCCTTCGGAATGCATAGCCTTATATGCATGACTTCCATGTAATTTATTTTAGTTTAGACGAATGCTCCATCTATCTGCTCCGAACTTGACGCCCATGTCCAAATTTACGACCAAAAGTGACCCACAAGTACGAAAAATTGAACCTGGACTCTCTACTCCTGTTATATAAACCACTCACCGTACAACATACGCCATACTTCTCCTGTCAGGTCCGCAAGGTTGCAGATTCAAATCCACCATAACGCACATAACACCCAGGACTCAGAACCCACAGGAAGGTTCAGAGTATGGTGTCATTTGGATGGTAGTTGTGGAGACTACTGCCCCTAGGACCTGGTAACAGACCTCTTGACAGATAAGAGGATGAAGATGAATGAATTTCTACTCTAACGTTTGTTAAAGTTTATTGAATTTGTACTTTTACATCACAATTCTATTACTGTATTTTCTGGACCATACCAGACACAACCAGAATCCAATGTGTGGATTGTAGTTGTGTTCACTGACCTGGAACAGCGCAAAAAATTTAAAAATATTTAAATACAACTTTCTTAAGCTACAAAGCTGCATGTTATGGTGTGTGTGTGTGTGTGTGTGTGTGTGTATAAGGACCCCAAAATGCCACCAGTTGAGAGACATTAGACTTGCAAAGTGGATTTCTAACTCAAGGCTGGAATTATCACTGAACAGTAACAGCAACAAGATTGACTTAGATAATGACAAAACAGACATGAGCATGGTTGATGCCAAAATCTCCCAACTGTTTAACAGTTGGTTTGTATTTCATCCGTTACAACTGAACAGTGGTCGGCAGTGGCGGCCTAGTGGTTAAGGAAGCCTGCAAGGGTCTGCGAGTCTTCAGGTTTGAATCCATCAGCTACCACGATGCCTTCTGAGGTGATCTGAGCAAAGCGCAGTCCTGACTCGCATAACTTATTGAGTGCTCACCACCCACAGGAAGGATCAGAATATGGTGCAATGTGATTGGGGTAGCACCAGCTGCCCCTGTGACCCGGCAACAAACGTGCAGATAAATGAAAGAGTTATGTGAAGTGTTGAGTTGAATAAATTTCAACCTACCTGACTGTTTGTTGATTAATGAGCCTTTTAGTCTGATGTGCCTTATGGATGACAAAATATACAGACCATTCATTGACAGTGAGTAAGAACTTACATTCATCTTCATCATCTTATCCATCACACTGCTCCATACTGTGAGCATTCCTGTGGGTGGTGAGGTGAGTCCACTGGAAGTTATGTGGGTCATGCTCAGAGCTCCAGGGTGGCAGTCCGGCATCTAGTGGATTCAAACCTGAATCCTTGCAGACCCAAGACCTTATCCGCCATGACACCACAAGTAAAATAAAGGTTGAAAATTATAATTTTCTTCATACCCTTACTTATAAATGCACATACTATACATGGAGGCACCTCTGGTTTAAGAAGGACTATTTTGTTTTGTTTGTTTTTTGTTGGGTTTTGTATTTTTTTACAAAAAAAAAAAATCTTTCTTCACATTCGTAAATCTGTAGTCGTTCAATTATGCAGTGGTTTTCTCTTCTACTTTACAAGCAGGAGGTCTTTCTAAGGTCCAAAAAAAATCACATACTTTATGGCGCCTACTGTGGCTGCCTGTGTGTATTGAACATACGCACTTAGTGGGACAAATTAGGAGTTCAACCATACGGGACAGTGACATGCTGGACAAGGAAGTGCAGCATGTTAATAAATTCCATAGTACTCAGTGAAAAGGTCCCTGAATTTCTCAACAACTCTTTTACGAGTTGTTGCTCAATCCTACACACTGTACCTGAAATACAAGTACAGCAAAGTAAACAAAGTACAAGACCGAGTGCTTCTGACTTCCTGCTCCGTCTGTCGACAAATCACCAGCAGAGAAAGACAAACAGTGCAGATTTTCCAGGTTCCGTCTTGAGAAATCACTTTGTTTTTCATGAACGTAGCGTTGATACGGACGCTTTCTCACCCCCGGGGTTGTTGTTGTTGTGTGTGTTGTGTAATTAATGAGGATGACAGGTTATTAGTGATTGACAGGTAGAAGCTGCCGCTGCCCACACTGATGCCGCTGAGAGAGATATGACAATAAACAAGTCTCACAGCTAGAATCAGAACAGGGGAAAGAATGAAAGAAAGAAAGAGAAAAAAAAAACCCTGTACACAAAACGGATGTTTTAAATTAGATGAATAAATTTGTGGACTTAATTATTTTTGCCGCTTTGAGCTATTAGTCTCCTATGGAATAACGAGGGAGGAGATGAGAGAAAAGGAAGGGATATATGATCCCCAGGAGACAAACGCTGATGTTGCGCCTGCTTAATATCTGTCTTTTCTTTCATTATATATATATTTTCTCTCCTTCAGTCCCCAATAGGCAGACGTTTACTTCTGTCACCCGTAATAAGATTGACTCCAAACAAAACAAACCCAATTAACCTCCTTCTCGCCCTCGCTCCCTTCCTCAAATCCACCTCACACAGATATGTAAACTAAGCGTTGCACTCAGGTAACTGTGATGGTTATTGAGTAACGTGAATGTTAACCAGACAGTTGGAGCAGTGTTTATCAGACGATGAAGTCATTATTAACCAAAGACTCTCGGCTCCTCCACTCTCAGCCCCAAACGCGGCCCTTTTGGACGTGAGCGTAATTCAATCAATTCACACCAACCCTCACCTCCTCCTCCTCCGCCTCCTCCTCCTCCTCCTCCATGCCCCCATCTCCCTTCTTTTCCTGCTGAACTTGCCAGGTCATGTTCTGCGGCTCATGTGTTTGATTGAGGCCTCCCTCTTGTGTCTGGGAGCGAGGGGAGGCAGACTCCGCTGGGAGAAACACTCCGGTCACATCGGGACTAAACTTCCCTGAGCTAGGAAACAATTACACTCCCTCCTTGTCTCCCCCTCCTCATCCTGCGTTCCCTGTGTCTTTTCCCCTTCCCTCCGTCCTCCACTGGTCCTCTCTGACACCCTCTCTCCTCTTCCATCCCAGTCCCGAGGCCATATACACGCACTTATTTATTTATGTATCAGGAGACGGAAATGGAATCCCACCCAGGGAGGAGGGGTGAGAGGGAGGTGAACTGTGAGTATATGCACACTGTGTGTGTGTGTGTGTGTGTGTAAGGATACTGTATATGCAACATACGTATGTGTTGTGATACAGGAGATAAGGATCAAGGTTTAATCAATGAATTAGACTTTATTTATAGAATTCTTTTTAACTCTGCTCCCATGACGGGACGCAAATTTCGAAAAAATAGATTCCATGAAATATCTGATAAAGACATTTGATAAATATATAATATTTATTAAGAATGACTATATAAATATTTGATATATGTACTAAAATAGACTTTTTAAAAAAATTTATAAAAATAATATGAACAAAATTTAAATATTGAATTTGACATGAGAAGATAATCAGGTTTTTATAATTTCTTCTTCTTCTTATCATAGAAAATAGAATTCAACATGGAAAAGGTGCAGAATCTTACTTTTAAAACTTGCAGCTTATTTACCTTTATTATTATTTACCTGAATAATATTGACTTTTTATCCTCTAATATCTTTATAAAACTTCTTCAGTGTGTATTTTTATACGATTCGTTTTTATTATTATTTAGTTTCTATTTACTTATTTTTTTTCGCTTGGTCAAACATCTCTTGCCCAAATGAAGCTATGTCTCTTTCGCAGGAAACATTTTCCTCAATTCCCCTTGGACTATTTTAAAGTAATACTAACATCCTAGAACATTCCGGCTGACTAGTAACACACAAACACCTAGGCATGAGAAACGGGACTTCTCTGGTATGTGTGTGTGTGTGTGATGACTTACTGCTCGTGTTTTTGTTACGTTCTGTGAAAGCATTAACAGCCCCCGTCTGTTATGTGCTGGAGGGATTTGGGGATATTTTAAGTGCATTTTCATCACCAGGGGGACTGAGGTCCATACCTATCAAACACTTTATGAAAATAAATCAAAATAAACAGAAAGAGAAGTCAAGTCGAAACTCCACCTTGGGCACTGGTGACTAAATAAAACAATAAAATTAAATCATATTATTTATTTAAGCGATGCTTTAAGAAGAAAGGACAATTTAGTTGAGTAAAGTAAGGTAAATATATGGTATAACAATAAATTAATGTCAATTTAAATCAAAGAGTTGAAAAAACCCTGCAGAGTTAGTTGATCTCCATGGATTTGTTTTTCAAAGGATCCCAGATGTAGTTCTTTTTAGTTTTTATGGGTTAACTTTCTGCACAGAACATCAGTGTGTCGGCCAAAAAAATTCTAGGCTGCAAGAAAATTGCAGAAAAATCAAGTAAAATGGACAGAAGTCAAAACACACACACACACACACACACTACAGCAGGATCACCATTAGATAAGGAGCGGTGATTGTGCTGTGAGTTTCCACCTCCTTCCTGTACTTGGCCTTTGAATGACCTGTGAGACGGAGTCTGCTCTAGGTTGGAGGTGAAGGAAAAGCGGGTGAGCCGAGGTTCAGAGTGCCAGCTTTTTTTTGTTTGCCCCAGAGCACGCGTTATCACCTCCATCACTGCTACGCGCTGGTGTAATTGCAGCCTGTGATCTCCTTTCTGGCCACGCTTTCATTTTCCTCAGAGGAGATTTTTGAACTTCTTTCAAATGCGCTCCTCCCTGTTGTCACTGAACCATTTACTCCAGAGAATTACACAATGTTGTGAGGTGTGTGTGTGTGTGTGTATGAACCTCATTTGTGTTTTAAACTAAACACTGTACCTAATAGATAAGAACTCTTTTCTAGCCTCACTCATATTTTCTTTTATTTAAACAACAAACCTGTTAATTAAGTAATTTTTTCTTTTTTATGGAAAGTTGTAAAACTTTCTTCGGAGAAGAGAATAGGAGAGGATTGGAGAAGAGGGAGTAGCAGCAGAGTGGAGGGAAAAGAATAGATTAGAAGGAGAGAGAAGAGGAGAGGAGGGCAGAATAGAGGAGAGATTAGAAGAAAAGGGAAGGGAAAAGGGAGAATAGAAGAGAGAAGAGGAGAGAAGGTATGAGTAGAGAAGAAGAGCAAAAAGAAGGGAAGAGGAGAGGAGGGAGGAAGAGCAGAGAGGTTGGAAAAGAAAGAAGAGAAGAGAAAGAAAAGGAGAGGAGAAGAGAGATGAGGGGAGAAGAAGAGGAAAGAAGTGAAGAGGAGAGGAAAAAAGAGAAGTGGAAAAGAGATGGGGGAGAGGAGAGAAGAAAAGAGAGAGAGAAAAAAAAAACGATCCCTCCAGGACTTTGGTGCTGAAACACATGAAGAAATCACAAGCTTAGGGCATGTGGATAAATGTTTTTTGGAAAAGACGTGCAGTATGTTCCCAAAATATAAAGAATGAAACCCAGAGAGAGACTGAGAAAGACCACCTAGATTTTTATCAGCCCATTCAAAGTAAAACGAAAAAACAAAACTGAATTAACCTGTTTTATCCAGTTGTTGCAGGTCTTACTAAGTTTATGTATGAAGAAGAAACTACTGTCTTTATGTAAATCAGAAGAAAAAACACTGTAACCCCGTCCTTGTCATGATTTGCATAATAACAAACAGTGTTTTGAATACTTGGCCTAAATGATCAGAAAACAGAATATTTGTTGTGCCCTTTGTGACTGGTTCATACACACTTTATAACTGTTGAGAACCAGATAAACAGTTTTTTTTTTTTAACAACATGCCGTTAAACTTCACCACTGCACCACTTCTGCCTGCCCTCTTCGCTCTGACCGGAATCTGAATTACTGCCAATATATTAAGTGTAAAAAAGATAAAATTAAATTGTTATTGGACAAACCGTGGTGTGGCTCCAATAAACCCATTGTTAATGTAAAGGTGCAGCAGAGCAGCCTCCAAACACTGGAGTTATACGCCGACATCGATCCTTTAACAAAACCTGTTTAATTAATTTTTAATTCCTTCTTCTATCTTCCTGATGTTAAAATCAATTGGTTTAAAGTGAGTCTGATTAGGTTTAGAGTAGAAATTAATATCAGTTGGTCCTGCTGTGTGTGTGTGTGTGTGTGTGTGTGTGTGTGTAACTTTGCATGTGGTTTGCGTGGCTCTCTGGCCACAGCTCATCACCTGCAGAGCCAGGTCTGCTCTCTTATCACTGTGTGCCTCCGTGATTGGCCCTTATCAGCACTCCTCGCTCTGATTGGCCTTTATCTCTAAAAGCAGTTTCAATTGCGAGGTCATAACGCTTTACTTCAATGTAGCATAAACAGCCCGATAATGCAATAACACCAGAGTTCAGCCCCAATACACAGATAATACGGTGCACCATTACAACCCTGACCCTCGTCCTGTTGGCGACAAAACCTGACTGATCAAAAAGTCAGCGTTTTTTCTTTTTTTCTTTTTTTTCTTCACTTTCTTTACTTTGAAAAGAAATCTTATATTTAACATTCTATCAGTAATGCTAACAAGACGTAACTGCACAGTATTAGCAGTTTGTTTTGGTTTATTCTCTCTTGTGGTTTTTGGACAGTGCATGATAACAGATAACTGCAGGCAATAAAACCTATCAATCCTCTGTTATCACCGTGAAAAAATATTTTCTTATGGTGGACGAGTGGTGTTTGTTTGAAATTCCTGCTTTTGTTTTGTTGTTGTCAAAACTTTTCCTGAGTCGGTGGTGTATTAAATACACGCAGGGCATTTCCCTCTGCAGCTCTGTTTATTATCAGACGTCTTGATACGGTTAAAGCCTCACGTTTAGGTGAAGTAACTGTCTCTGCCAAATGCCTAAAAAACACTGCTTTGAACCAGATTTTTTTGCCAATCATTTTTAAAGTATTTTAACGTTTCTGGGTTTGGGTTCCACCCTGAATCTGATGTTCCTGAATCTGTACATGTATATGTGGATATTACTCTGCAAATTACCCCCGTGGTTTCCCATAATTTCATCTCCACATCCCAGGACCTCCCAGGAAAAAAAATGTTGTCACATGAGATTCTCAAAATAATTTTCGAACTGGACAAGCTGTTGGTAGCGCCCATCGTTAACACAGACAAATATATTGATATTGTGTCTAAAACTAACATTGACATATATTGACAGACGACAATATGTTCATCTTATTGTTGCCTTTAAGATTTGACAGTAGTTGGTGGACAGTCCTCCCCATATAGTCTGACAGTGCACCCATTCTTTCAATTCAGTCTGTGAATGTCACATGAAGTGAACCACATCTGGTCATTGTTGGCTACTTTGGACTTTTTAGGGGACAACTAAAATGGTTTCTTTTCCGGAACAAAAAAAAAGCAAAATTTGAAGCAAAATGCCAAAAGTTTCGGATTTTCATTCTGTGAACCGGTTCAAAACCCTGGCATAAACACATAAAACATAAACGCAAGTTACTTCCACCCCTTCCTTGTGGAGGGGACAGTATTCAACATTTAGAGTATCCAGACTGTCCAGAGGTGTAAAACATAATGCGTGTGGAACAAAAATGGTTCAATAGTTCAAACTGGTCAGCTTGCTGAAAAAAAAAGAAAAGAAACACTCCATATACAAAAAATATTTGTTTTTTTTGTGTACGTATACTTATTGTGTACATAATTGTTATTATTTATGTGCCCCGTAAACTAAAATGTATCTGATGCCTTGATGAGTTTGCAGATTTGTGTGAGAGAGATACAGTGAGAGACAGATCGGTCCAGAGAACAGTTGACTAGTCATGTGACCATGTGATATTGCTGTGGTATTTTGCCCGGGGTAGTGCAGTTAAGAGCACCTAGTGTTTGGTTGATTTGTACTAACAAAAACTAGTCATGCTTCATTGTGATAAATACAAATACAAAAAATATGCAAACATACAACAATTCAAGCTTTTGCCTTGACATTTAAAACAGGCTTAAAGTAACTCTCAAATCAAAAGTTTTTTTTAATTAAAAACTTTACTCACCAAATCACCTTTTTTACTTTTTCTCTCATTTATTTCTTTTGTTAAATAGTAGAAAAATACATGTACCTTAAACTCCACTAAATACATAGTTCTCACAGTTATCTGTGAGTCATGTATGATGCATCTTGTTTGATCACAATAATCTAGTAATTGTTACCCCTGAAATCTGTAAAACATGTTTATATTCACAGTAAATAGGTTTCAACATTTCAACAAAAAATCCCCCAAATACCGCATCATCTGTAAAAACAAAAATGCAGCAATTTAGACCAGAGCTAGAGGCAGCACAAATTTAAATGAGGCAAATTATTATATTTTTTTACCTTCACACAGGAAAATATCTTCACCGAACAGAACTTCTGCTGCAGGTCTGAACAATATTTGTATTAGTTGAATTATTAACTCGCAGGACACATTTAATTCTTCCCAGAGACAAATGTTTGGTCCAAACCAGTTCTTCAGTAGTGTACGTTGTTTTCAGTGACTATGTACTGCATGATATCTGCAGGATTGGAACTTCAATGAAAAAAAAAACCCAGTTCAATTTCCATGCATTGTTGTGCAGAAGATATCAAAACGCCTGTGTGACATTCCACAGTGGAACCATTCCACAGCTCTGAACTCTATTCACTCCCACAGTAACCGGCTCAGACCTTTAGTTTAATGGTGTATATCAAACACATCCAGATCGCAATTATCATTCTTAATGAGCGAACGACTCCAGAGGAATCCCCTCTCCATCTGCAACCTTCAAAGGTCCTTAAAAGAACATCTGAGGCTCTTTATCGGACAAAGTTTCTTCTTCATTTGAATAATTCTCTAAATCGGCCGGAGGGAGATATGAGAGTGTAGAGTGGGGTCCTAAAGTCCTGGAACAGAAATGAGATCAGGGGTATGACGGAGTACAGAGAGGCAGTAACCCCCGATATGGATTCATCTTTGAGGGATCTCTATCCTTCATCTCCCTTCTCTCTCCCTCTCTCTCCTTCTCCTTCTCTCTTGCCCTTCTTTTACTTTGTTTCTCTGGCGCTACCATCTCAGTCCTCACGTGCGTGAGGCAGCTGCTGCACGTGCACATTCATATCAGACTCCTCAGAGGTAAGAGCAGGGTGAGGAGGTGTCAACCGGGGGAAGGAGAAACGGTCTAAGATATGTGTGTTCACGGGCCTGTATCTCATTACATTGGAGAGTGATAGCCATCGGAGTCAGAATAATATTTAGCACATGCTGCTTGCTAATGAAGCGGTAATGCCCACGCACTGGAAATGAGATCCAGAAAATTCTGCCGTCTTCTTTTGTTCTCCCACCATCTACAGAACATTCCTGCTCTGTGAGGAAAAAAAAAAATATTATTACATATTTTAATGTTAAATAATATTTGGGAAAAATGTTCTACTTTTGGTGAAAAAAATTGCCTTGGCACCAAAGGAAATTAAAGGAAAAATAATAAATATATTTTTTTTTTATCACGCTGCAACAGCGCTCATAAATTTACTGTGGAAGTCGTCCAATTTGTTACCTTGTTGCCCTGACAGTGGGGTTGTGGGGTATTATGATCAGTGTGTTTGTGTGGGTATGTGTCTGTGAGCGCCCCCCCCCCTGCATCTCCTCCGCCTGACGGCACATCACCTTGACGCACCACCAGAGGGCAAGGTTTGCATCGTTAACTGCTTCTCTATTTTTTCAGGTCAATATTTTGTTGTTTCTACATTTGGTTCGACACTGTTCTTAATGAGGACAAAGGTAAAAAGTTTTAAGCAGCAGTATTTTTCCAACCTGTTGACTGTAGATTAATATACGGTGTGAACATTTCAAAACGTAACCTGACGTTAATGACTAGGGTAATTGCTAATGTACATTTCCTCTTAAAAAAAAATGTATACAGTATATGTTTAAGTGTTTCGATTTAATGCCTGCAGTTTTTTCTAGTGGGCTCACTACACACAGGAAGGCTCGCAGTGTGGTGCAGTGTAATTTGGCACAATACAGTCGTAACTTAATATTTCAATACTTATGTGGTTCTAACTTTACCGTAGATGTGGGCAAATTTTTTTGACTTGAAGACTGAAATCGGTCCTAAAGTTTGACAAGGAGACCAGGTTAGGAGAATATAGAATGGAGCGCTCCCGTCAACTGAAATATATGCAAAAAAGCTAAATGCTACACTGTTTTATTTTTCTCTACCCCATATGTAGAAAAGTGTGGGCATTGCAGGGAGAAGACAGACATATAATCACAAATCAACCCAATTATATATTTTGAAGATGCAGAGGCAGCAGTCTACACCAGGGGTTTTCAAAGTGTGGGGAGGGCCCCCCCGGGGGGTCGCGGTGCGATGCTAAGGGGGGGCGCGTGTGACCCTGGGGAACATTCTTTTTTTCCACCGTACTACAATAAAGTGCACATCCTTGTAAGTTGAACTATATCTCTTTTTTGATTTTTTTTGTACAAGGATACAATGTTATGCAGAGGTGTACCTATAACTATTTTATAGACAAATGCTGTTATTAATAGTTGCGGCGGAGAGTGGGTGGTGGGGAGGGGCGCGAATTGTTTTCTTCTTGCTAGGGGTGGGGGGTAACAGAAAAAGATTTGGAAGCACTGGTCTACACGACAACCAAATCTAACTGCACCGTACCAGCCCATCATGAACCTTCCCCCAGGTGGTGAGCCCACTTTAAGGAACCAACCATCCTAGCTTGGAGCTTGAACCCTGGAGTTCCACACCGATGACCGAAACATTAACTTTGGCCAAAGTGAAGGCCTACATCAGTCATTTTAATTATTAATATCTTTATAAGTAGTTGCTCAGGATTTACCATGACTCTCTTTGAGATCTACTGCTAGATCCCCCCTCTTCGCAACCCTGTTTGTATTTATGACGTCTAATTGAAAAGATCCGTTTGCGATATGAGCGACTCCACTGTCGACTGTGTTTAAAAGTGTCTGCTTGGAATGACCTGTTTTGTAAAAAGGGATCTCAGGACATAAATACCTGGATAAATGAATCCTAGATAACGACGACCACCCGCACATGAAGCTGTCGTGGAGTGAATGTGCTTTCAGGACCCTCAGGACCACACCGGCAGCTCTGATGGTGGATCAGGTTTATAGTCAATACATAAATTAGCTTTTATTGTTCCGCGGTAAAACACTCTGCTCTGACCGTCCTCTGCTGGGCAGATTTCCTCCATGAGAGTCTCTGCCTGTGAGTCTCCCCAAATTGTTAGGCAGATTTATTTTGCTGGATTGAATGGCTTAATGTTTTCCCAGACTTTTCTCTTTAAAGAATTTGTCTGGTGTCCCACAGTAGGACGTTATGTTCTGCAAACAGATTTAATTTGTTAAAACCTTATTTTGTTATCCTTTTTGGATCAAATTGAATGCAACGATCAACTATTTTTCTTTTTTTGGAGGGGTATTTCTATATATTCTAAAATGTGTTCACTAAACATGTTAGAATTGTATATCATAGAGTTGATGTGCATTTCTGATGATTAGTGAATAATCACGATTAATTTAAATGTAAAAATTGACCTCAGGTTGATAAATACATTTTGCTGGTTTTATTTGTGATACATCCAGATCATGATTTTTGTAAACATATATAATATATGAAAAGTATTAATTGCCTTCATGCAGTTGGTGGATTTCAGTTGTTACTGTTTGTTTAAATGGTGCTAAGTATAGCAGGTGCAGCGCTGCTTTCAGAATAGATTCTCCTCAACAATATTAATCAAACAACAGTTGACAGACATGCAGGTCAACAGTCAGTAGACGAACATAGTCCTGTGGTCGATGAGGCTGGTCCTACACAAGGCAGACAACCAACCTTCTTTTCCTTTCGGCTTGTCTTTTATTCAAGGGTTGCCACAGTGAATCAACATTTTCCATCTCACCTTGTTCTTGGTATCTTCTACTCTAAATCCAACCACTTCCATGTCCTCCCTCACTGCATCCATCAATCTCCTCTTTGGTAGCTCCATCTGTAGAATCATACTTCTGCCAATGTATCCACTGCCCCTGCTCTGAACATGTCCTAACCATCTCAATCTGGCTATTGTAGCCTTTTCTCTACACCTTCTTATGTGTGTTGTCCTAAATAAATGAATTAATTCCTGATCCCGTCCATCCTTGTCACTCCTGAAAATAATCTCAGCATCTTTTACTCTGACACCTCCAGCTCTTCCTCCTGTCTTCTCCTTATTAGTAATGTCTCAAATCCATACATCATGACTGGTCTCACAACTGTACTGTAAACTTATCACAAGGCAAAAAACTGACCAACCCTTTGAAAACATAATTCAGATTTTTTCTGTTCTGCACATGCATTTTTTATGTCCACTTTATGATAAAACTTTCTTTAACTTTATGTGTTTTTTAAATTAAACTCAACACTCTGGTTATTTAATTTCCAAGCAGTAATGATGTCATTCCATGCACACTCTGGGAATTGAACGTGGGACTCTTTGCCCTTTGCTTGTAAGGCAAGTGTGCTCACTGGTATAATTCAACTTTGGTTAATACCATTGTGTCTGCCTGTGTCATTCACCCTTCACACAACACATCTTTTCAGTGTGTGTGTGTGTGTTTAACACACGTGCACACACACATATAACACCTGCACAAATGAAAAAGTGATTGTTTCAACTTTGGCCCGTGCCCCCAGTCTATCCCTCTTCTCCTCCTCGTCTCCCTCACGCCTCCCCTTCCACTCCTCCTCCCCAGCCCTCTTCTATGTCGAAAAGATTTACATGCTCTTTTTTTTCTGGCTCCTCTACGCGGAGACTCTTCTCATCTGTAGACAACCCCCTCCCGCCTCCACCCAGTCACTGCACAAACACAGCTGACAGGAGGTGGAGGCGCTGCCATGACACAGTCGCGTGCTGGCCCACAAATCCCTCTCAATCTGCCAGCCAGAAGGCCCCGAGTGGGGTTCAGTGTTTGTCTGTGAAACTGTCCATGTGTGGAGTTGATGTGTCTCTGTATCTGAGGGACTGTTTCCACGCTGGGGCTTAATCCAGTGTTTATTCAGAATTATTTTAATTTGTTCCTCTTTCGGTGTGAGAGTAGGATTGTTCAAGTGTTCGAAGATGTGGTTCTCTAGTATAGTGGTAAGCATGTTTGCCTCCAAAGTCCTTGGTTCAATTCCATGTTTAGCGTCCTCTGTAAGTGACTTTGGATAAAAGCTAAATGTATAAATATAAAGACAGTCCAAAAATGTGGCCATTCCACCAAAAAGTGTAATTGAATAAAATAAAAAGGAGCAGTGGCGAGACTTCTGACTCTCCCATTATTGGTGACCCTCAGGGCTCACTCCTCGCATCATTTTTCTTCTACTTTACACCTTTATGGTCCAAACATCAACATTCATTTTTATTGCCCAATAAATAGTTCTCAGGTCTACCTGCAACTATACGGTATTACTTATTTCTAGCCAGGTCCCAGGGGCTGCAGTCTCCATGACTGACGCCCAAAACCCACTCCACTGTTTCAGCCCCTCATGAACCGTTCTTCAGGATGTGAGTCCAATTTGAGGAGCCTACTACCCTAATCAGGATTCAATCTTGTCCAGATTGAGAACCATGGAGTTCCACACCAAAGACAGAAACATTGACTCGGGGCCAAATTGCTACACCAAACTGTCGCAAAATAGAATTAACCCTGTCTGACTAATATCAAAATGTAACTATTTAAAAACAACCACTTAATAATTTAGTTCCCCTGCCTTTAAATGTCTTAATGACATCATTGATGTCCCTAGGAAACACAAAATAACAGGACTCTGTTTTTACCACCTGAGCAAAAAATGTGCAACATTTTATTTTTTCACTGCCATACATGAGAATTTTTCTTTTTACCTTTTATTTTAAAACCTGTCCTCTCTTATTCTTACTGGGTTTTCTTTCGCATATTGTTATTGTTATGATGGTTCCTAAAAATTACCAATTAACTGTTTAAACACCTGCCGTTATGATATAAACCAGTGGTTCTCAACTGGGATGTCTCCAGGACCCACCGTCGACCGAGAGTAACTGTTGAGAGTAACTTATTCATTTGTAAAAAGTAAATATATATATATATATTTATTAGATATTTTATTGTCCCAGGAAAGGCCTGCCATCCACTAAAAATGGACTGTTTTTTTTCAGTCCACATTTGGGTCACGACCCACACATTGAGAATCACTGAAATAAAACATCATAATTTACTTGACGTCCATTTACCATTCATATCTTTCAATGTAGAACCTCATTTTCACGTAGCCTTTTAAACCCTAGATCCCGCCCCAGGGCCGTATCTTTAACATCAATGTTCTAAAAACAACAAATCCAAAGCATGAAGAATTCTTTTCATCGGTGATGCAACAGCGCATCATCAACCTGGAGGCTCCTGATTATTCAGAACATATTTTTACGTATGATCTTTGCCCCGTCACACTGTGTAAAGCGGCTGCTGTTGTTGGGGTGCTTTAGAACCTCACTGACAGACTATTGTCATGGTAATACAGACGACTGGTGGTCTATTGTCGGTGATAGGATTTAAATTTCCGCCATAGAATCACACCTACATGTTAGTGATCTCATTTAGTTATGATTCTGCCCCAAGAAAAAAAAACACATATTTAAACAGACGTGGTATTGTTTCCCTTGTCCTCTAATTGTGTGTATTTTGGTGTATTTTAATTTATCTTGGCAGAGATGAAGATGCAGTCAGTGATGGATGGGATTCTGCTGTGTGGCATTTTAACCATCAGGTCTTTCAGAAACAACCCTGCAGCTGCCTACTGCTGCATGGCACTGTGGGTTAAATACACACACTCTCTCTCTCTCTCACACACACACACTGCAGCCCTCCAGCTCTCCAAAGTCCAGGAGGCAGTAAAGTGGTTATCTCTCTCTTTCAGATCCTAATCTGACAGCAGCTCCTGCCTGTTGCCAGGTTACCCTTGGGCGTCAATCTCCATTTAAATCCTCCCTGTTGTCCCACCCACCCATCAGCACCAGTCATCTTCACACCACCACCACCACCACCACCCTCCACTCTCCATTGGTGTCCTCCATTCCCAATTTCTCACCCTTACCACACTAGGGTTGTCTCTCCCCCTCTCTTACACTTCACCCTCAACCCTCTCTCTACCCCAGGTAGTGGCATCGGGCAGGAGGCACTAACAGACCTTGGAATCAGCTGATGTGCGAAAATAAAATAAAGAACTATAATGTGGTTTTATTACAGAGCAGGTTGGACATGTTCTCTGCTAAAAGTGGCTGGCAAACATCCAGACGGTGTGTAACCTGGTCATGTGGAGCGAGGGGAATGTGGGCTGAGCGGGTTTGTTTGAGGGAGAGGCGGCAGACAGGAGGCCCTAGTGGCTGCAGGAGGATGTGGGCACAGTCTGTTTTGCCTGCGCTGCTCAGACAGATGAGGGGAAATGATGAAGAGATGAAGCGATAGGGAGTCAGATGTCTGGGAGAACCTTCCCTCCACTTCTGCCTCTTTCTTCTTCTGACTCGCCTTATGAATGGAGGTCCATTGTGTGCGTCGGTAGCAGCGTCTTGCATGTCGCCCTGCAACCTCTCCTTGAGGTCACAGAGTGGCGGTAGAAAGGCCGCATAAATTCAGCGCAAACACAAAGAACGGAGCGATCAGCGAGAGGCCCGCGTTGTTGTGCCACTTCGGCCTGAGAGGAGCTGCCACTGCTGGGTCACCGTGGTGTAGTGTAGTGAGCAGGATGTTACTGATTCTCAGATCCACAGTGAGAGTACCCACACCGGTAGAAGGCTGCTGCGTGCCAGGACATTTGTATAATTTTTAAAATACTTTGTTGACTGTCTAAAGGAAAAAGGAAGCTGCATGCATTGTTTGCCACAGGAAGAAGAAGGAAGTACAGAAACCTGATGGGGGGTAGAAAAAAAAATATCAACAGAGTGGAGGTGGGGGAAGGACGGGGTAAATGTTTGGGCTGATCGTATTTTATAAAAAAAATATGGAGTTTTGGTGAAATGTATACTTAAAATTGACAAAAAATATTGTCTACAACCAACAAATATAAGGAAAAGTTAATTAAACTTGTAGCTGCAAAAACATCTAACTTCAGACTTCACTTAAAATACAATAAAAGCTTAGAATTATCGTAAGGGGATCGCATTTTTATTTTTTTAGCATAGATACCAACAATATATCTTGATTGTTTTCAATTGCAAATAAAATTTAAGCTGTAAGAGCCTAAAAGCCTAAACTTAACCAAATAAATCTGCTTTGATCATTTTGATAAAACGTTAAAATATCAACGCTTTCGTGATATCTGTAATAAACAGAAAATGAACACTTCGTAAACAGATTTCATTTGAGTTTATTTAGCATAGAACCCAACAATGTACCTTCGTTATGTTCAATTAAAAAAAATTGATATACTTGCATCGTAACCTTGACCACAACTTTCCATCTTGTGTGAAGAAAATAAGAAATAAAAATAAAAGATGAGAAGATTTGTGTGTGAACTCTGCAGTATGTTCACAGAGAATTATCCTTGGCTGCAACTGCTGCTGCTACAAGTCCTGAGGGACTGGTTGTAGCAGGGTGTATGTATGTGTGTGTGTGTGTGTGTGTGTGTGTGTGTGTGTTTGTATGTGTATGTCCACTTGGCTCAGAACTGCACAGTGTTGTCAGTCAGTCTGCCTGTCGTGTGCAGGCCGTGCTGGCTGCATCTGAAACCTCTGGGCCGATGGCCGGCGGGCACAGCTCAGCCACCGCTGCTCCACCTGACTGATTGATGTGCGTCTGTTTGAAGTCCACTCAAACAGAATGAGCTCCATTCATATAAGCCGCTGCAGCCACCACACTCCCGGCCTCACCTCGCCATGCTATTCCTCCACTCTGTTAACAGCTGAAATCGTACACGGCTCCCGAGTCACAATAGTAAGAAGCTGAGATGGACAGACGGCTATTTGAGAGATGGCCTCGGGATATTCTCCAGCAAAGTGTGGGCTGCGGCCCATTGTGACACAGTTATCTCGCTCTTTTGATTTCAATAACCTTCACTGTTTATGAAATATCAGCACAGCTGAGTTCTGTCTTCTTTTGGCCTGCGTTAACCCATAATTATTCAATAGGTAGAGTGCTAAAAATGAAAGATCCCGGGACCAAAAACACACACTTGTTTCACTGACCAGAGGATGAGTGTAGATGAAGACAACATGGGAAGCCAAACAAGTTTTGGTACAACATTTAATCATAATTTACATTTTGCACAAAGAAAAATCCATGAAGTTTTGGGACAAAATGTCACTTTAAGAGAATTGCAGACAATATAAAGAGACTCTACTGCTTATTTATGGTAGAACTACTAAATATTAATTTGATAATTTGATTAACTGTTAAATGAACTGGTTAACTGTTTTAAAGTTTTTCTTACAATAAATTAAACATAAAATCTGTAAATACATATTTGCCATATGTACTGCATGTATTGATATTGTTTATGGTGGAAATTTTACAGTGATAAAAAATTCTATATTTGATGTTAGATCTTCATCTGAAAAAAAATGACTTTATTTCAAAGAGGAAGGCATGGAAATGAACAAAGAAAATTATTATTAATATTAATTAATATTTTTTCAACTTTCCAAACAATTATTTTAGAACTAACAGCAGAACTCCACACTGGGCTCTGACAGAAGCCTTCAAATGAAAGAAAGAATCATTCATCCTCTCTTTCTCCCTCTCTCTACTCATACGTATGTTTTCCTTGCATCTTCTTGTATCATGCACATGAGACTATGAGTTCCCTGCAATTTCTATCAGAGAGATCAGCTGTTGACAGGCAGAGCCAAGGTCAGTTCCTGGCCCTCTCACCACGCTTTTTGTCCATCAGATCCCAGGAATGTGCTGGAATGTGAAGGGCTCCTACAGGTGGACAGGTCCCCCCTCAGAGACTAACACTCAAACGCAATTCCATTTTTTCACCCCCTCATTATTTCCCTCCAATCCTTCGATACTCCACTCTGTCCCATCCTTCTCTCTGTGTCTACGCAGTCTGCTGGAAGAATGAATGTCAGGAAACAGCTTCTCTGTTTTCTCCCCGCAAATGGTGAGCAGAGGAGAGAGAGGGGGAGAGACAAAGTGGGGAGAAAAGGTTGATTTAACACGAGAACAAGGGTCCAGACATTTCCTTTTATTTTTTCCTCCCAGCCCGAGTCTTCCTCTCTGTGACTGAGTGAGGTTTCACAAACCGCCATCACCACATTTAGAGCCGTGCCGACTCAGAAATCTGCTGCTACAAATAAAAGTGCAGGTTCGGTTGGAGAAATGTGTTTGAGGTGAATAAAACAAATGAAAAAAAAACATGGACTGTCAGTCTTTCTCATCCCCCATCCACTCTCTTCCTCAACTTAGATCTTTATCATGTGGGAGGTTATTACTTCCTGTAGAGACCTGGAGCTGCCTCTGCTCTCAATTTTATGTCCCCTGTGTACCTTACTATAAGGTAGAACCAAAACATTTCCACTGATGCGGGATTTCAGCCCACAGAGAAGCCAAGCTCTCACATTAAATTTCTGTGTTGTCTGATTAGATTTTCTCAAATTGAATCTCCCTCTGAAACAAACATACACGTAAGAATATGTGCAATACATGTAGTTAAACATGAAATCACAACAATAAAATGGAACTATTTCCTAAAAACATTTATTTAACCCCGTGTTTTTAAATAGGACACATATAAATAAAATGCTGTGCCAGTCACTAGTAACTTAAACCTAAATTTTTTCTTTTCAATATTTTTACAGATTTCAGCTTCAGTGTTGAAATATTGATTTGCACTGTTGCTTAATAAATATAATTAGAAAACAGTTTCAATAAAATAAAACAATGTATTTATATATATGTAAGTATATATTTTTATAATTATTATGATTTTATACATTTTTGTTAAATATAACTTATAAATGCAAATAAGGTTTTGTTTGATACTTACACAATATTTTTGTAGTGCAAAGCACCACACAACACTGTAGCTCAGGGCTGTTGTTAGTTGGCTGTTTCTTGTGGAAATGTTGTCAACAGTAATGTGGACAATATTGAACCCTTTTTTTTCCTGATATTTTACTGCTCTTTTGCTGGATTTTTTTTCATTCACTCTCGATTCATGCAGCACCGTGGGTGGCTGTTAAACCCCTATTATTGAAAAGTCTCATGTCTACATCCTCCTCTCCTTCCGCACTGACTATTATACCTCCAGACTTTGGTCTCCGAGTCCCCATTACTGGATCAGTTCTGTGGTAACGTGAGCCGCCCAGGCCCCTCCGACACCCACTGCAGCGCTCGCTGTCCTGTAAGACTTCTGTGTCGTCTGATTAGATTTGACTCCTCAAATTGAATCTCCCATCTGAAACAAACACCCTTTTAGGCAGGTGGGTGTACACACAACATGCACGCACTGGACACTGAGGCCGTACTTAGTTGATTGTTTACACTCTGACTTTTATTCTCACTAAGAGCTGCTAATAGGAGCAAATTACTGCCAACAACTTGGAAATATCAAGTGCCTGACTGCTCAGCTGTAATGGAGTTAACTGTTGACCAATCCAATTATGGAGCAGTAAGAGGCTCAGTGGAGCCTGGGGAGGGACGGATGGGATGGAGAGAGCAGCATGACGGCCTCAAGGGATGGGCGAGTGGAAGGTACCTGGCTCCTGGGCCGCTAACTGTCACTGTTTGGCAGTAATTGAATTTGGAGTAGACCACGGGGTAGATTTGCTCTTACCATTCTGACTTGGGCTGGAGATGTGATCCCATCAGTGGTTATTAGCAAATATGAAACAGCTCAGGGCCCGACAGAGTCTCCTGTTTCCTTGTT
This sequence comes from Paraplagusia blochii, assembly GCA_016785265.1. Taxonomy (NCBI): domain Eukaryota; kingdom Metazoa; phylum Chordata; class Actinopteri; order Pleuronectiformes; family Cynoglossidae; genus Paraplagusia; species Paraplagusia blochii. The sequence continues at coordinate 205,901 of JAFBJS010004652.1, forward strand.
TTCACAATTTGTCCCTGTTTGATTGGTTGTATCGGTGACCGAAGCAGCGGTGAGACATGTTGTTGCTGCTGAATACATTTTATCCTTCAGCCTCAAACAGTTTACTGATGACACACTAAAAAAAGAGAAAAGTCAGTTGATCCCAGTTTAAATCAAAGTCTCAGAAACAATTAAACTTTTTAAGATATTTCATTTATTTTGTGCTGCATTTGTGGGACCCTTTAGCCCAGAGTCAGTGTCTCAAGTGTCTGTTATTGGTGGGGAACTCCAGGGTTCCTCACAGTCGACTTGCCACCTGTTGGAAGGTTAATGAGGAGCTGGTATGATTTGTGTGGAGATTGTGGAGACCCTTGTCACCACAACCCTTTAACAGATAAGCAGATCAAAATGGATGGATGGGGCTGTCTTTGGGGACGACTTTGTGGTTAAAGAACCAAACTTGGTCTGGAAGATTTTAGGTTCATGACCACCAGCTCCAAAGTTATGACTGAGGAGCTTGAGCTATACGTACTTTGGTAATGGATTAAAAGCAAAAGTCACATTTTGTTATGTGCATTATCACAAGTTCAAGTACTTTCACTTTTAATGTTTAATATTAAAATATTTTTCTAATTTTGTTCTATTGTTTAGGAAATATCAACGTAAACTGGTCCTCAAGGCTGTGATAGTGTTATGTCATAAATTTAAACTTTATGCAACAAACCTGCGACCCAATAACATTCATTCATCCATCTTTGTCCTCTCAGTGAGTCAATAGTCTGCGTGAATGCCACTCAAATCAAACTGTGAGTCTTTCATGAACCTTCCTCCAAATGGTGAACCCACCAGAACCCTCGTGGAGTTCCACCTCTAACTAAAAAAGCTCTTATTGTCATTACACTGGGGGGCACAATGGAATTAAGGTTGGACAAATTAGTTTGTTGAATTGCCCAGTCAAAGACCCCAGTTGTCCTCCACAATTTTCCTTTCCTGAAATTTAGAAGAATTGTACCATTACTGGAAGCAATGTCTCTCAGCCAAAGACGAGGTTCTAAAGTGAGATGAAAACCTTGAAGGATGATTAAGTTTTACTGAGCACTTCTGAGGTTAAGGACACGTAACACCCCTTTGAGTCAGGGCAGTTTCAGTCATGGAGGGCAGCTGTGTGTTTGTTTTTGTTCTGCTTTGTGAGACACATTAAGCTGGTCTTGACCCTGTGGGTCAGCGTGAACACGGCTCTCAGCTCAACAGGTCAACTTTGTTTGACGTCCGGAAATGTTAAGGCAGTAACTCGGAGCAGGCCTGTTCATCACAGCTAACACAGGGTTGATGTGGTTGTATTTCTCCCTCTATCTACACTTCATTTAACCTCCATTACCTCTGCCTCGCTTCCTCATTCCACGTCCCTGTCCTCCCCTCCTCGGACCCCCCTCTCCTTGTCTTTCTCCTCTTGGTGCTCTGTTCAACTGGCTCCATTACTGCTCCCTCCTCCCTTGGCCAACTATTGGAACCGCTCCCCCCAGGCATCCCAAACCTCATTTACACAGATATGTTTAACCAGCACAGGAAGCAACCCGTGCCCTTAACAAAATTACAGTCAAGCCAGCGAATGAGCCGCGGGGCTGGTCTGCAGGGACCAATCATGGATGGCCTGGACTCTACCCACTTCCTCATTTGAAAGGAATAGCAGTTCCAAAAAGCTGAAGCTTTACCACTGTTCTGAGAGACGACTTCAGACGGAACCAAAAGCTCACCTCTAACACTGTGAACGAATGCACTCCATTGCAGATGTGATATGAGCTTCACCAGCAGCTTTGAATGATGCTAATGATAAGGACAGTAATAATGGTGATGTAAATGGACTGAGTGCTGCGCTAACAGAGCCAGGGTGCACAGCCCTACTCTGATCACTATCTCTGCGGCGCCTTGGTAATTTGCCTCTGAAGTTTGCTGTATTAATGGGACTCTGCTTTGACTTTTCCCCCCCTTGTATCCTTTAATGTTCCCCATCCCTGCATTCCTTTTTGAGTCCGGTCCAACCCCCTTTGTTCTTTCATGCTTTTTCCAAAGATCTTTCATCTAAAACGTTGATATGGCCATAACAAAGTGTTATGATCGTTTTTAGGGATTCTAATGCTTAAATAGAGCTGAAACTTTTGCATTCACACTGCAGGCACAAGTGGCCCAAGTCCAATATCTGAAAAATCTCAATTTTCAACACTGTCGCATTTGGAATAAGACATAAATATAATAAAAATCAACATTTCCTCGAGGACAGGAACCACAAAGTCAATGTTTCCCCAAGTTTTGCACCAGCAACCAAAAAAAGAGACAATATTTCACGTACCCGTCTTTAAGGGGTAGGTGTAATGAAACATCCAGTATAAAACTAGTGTAATATAAAGTATAATAATCAATGTTTATCAACTATATATGCAAGATAATCAGCATTTATAGTTGATAATCACTTTATACCATTTTTTTCCTAATGCATTACTCTTCACCTCAAAATGGTGAACCAATTTTAAAGGCTTCATTGCCTCATTAAAGAGTCACTATGGTGTGGACGTCCTCGATCAGACAGGGAATGCGTACTCTGTGATAGGCGGCACAAGGAGGCAGCCAGTTGAACATATTGCACCTTGCCTGAATGCATGAACACAAGGGAATCTGGTCATTTTTCAAAATAAAACACTGTTCTGCGTCAAATTATAAATTAAACAGAAATAGTGTCAGTTAAGCATTATCGCTCTGCGACCTGATACCAATTACCTGCCTATGGGTAATATAAAATATCAGTTCTTATTCCATTTTTTCCAGCAGATAAAAGTAGTAGATAAAAATAGTTGCCAAATTTTTACTTTTTAACTGTATTTTTTTTGGGGGGGGGTATTCGTTTCAGATCCATGGGTTCTTATTGCTGGAATCCCCAGAAACTGGTCAACTTTACTTGGTTCCTGCTGCCCCACTGCCCCCCTACACCTGGCTGTCCCCAGATAATCACTAGTCCCCATATTGCAATCAAGCACTTTTGGGTGATAACGTTTTGATGAATTACAGGATTAAAAATACACATGACAACCGCTTCACTGATCAGAGTTTTCTCACTACTGTCGTACACCCTCTCCAGGGGGGGGACGCAGAGCTGCAGACTTTTTGCTTACTTACACGGAATTGTTGCAGACTCTGTCTTTCAACTTTAAATCATTTCCTTGTGGTTTTGATTGCTGAAGGTCTGTAGCTCTGTGGGAAACTGAAGATCTGTTCCTTCCTCTGATTCCTGTTTAATATTCCACTGTTGTCTGTGGTCATGGGGGGGACCATGAGGCCACTTAAACCCCTCCCAAACCATCAGCCCCCAACCTCACCTTCTCCTCCCCCTGAAAATCTGTTTCTGCATGCATCAGGGACTCTGGAGGGTAGCCATGTGAGATATCTCCCTCTGCCTCATTCCAGTCACCTCTCCCTCCATGGCCTCTGCTCAGGTAATTAACTTCTCCCTCCCATCTCGACCCCCGCCCCTCTCCCCCCATGCCCAGCCTCTCTTTGCTCCTTATCTGCGCTCCTTTCAGATTGTTAAAACTATCAGCCCCCTTCCCTGCACACTACCCTCCTCCAAGTCTAATTCCTCTGGATGAAGGTGGGGAATAGGTAGAAGTTAATCCACCCCTCCACTGCAGCTACCGCTTCCCCCCGCTCCCCTCCCTCTGCTCTCTTCTCCCATCCTGTCACTCTCTACATCCACTTCCCCATTCTCCCTGCCTTTCTGAACCACCTACCTGCGTTGCCCCCCGTGCGTTAAAAGAATCGGGTCTTTTCAAAGACTCATCTTTCTCACCTTGAGTTTGAATAGAGATTCAAGAGCAAGAGATTGGATTAATTAGACATGTTATCCTGATCATTGAAAGGAAGACTTGATCCCTGTTCACTTTATCCTGATTAGGACACACACACACAAACACACACACACACCTTGGCGCACACGCACTCAGTGAGTAGGTGAGATGAGCGAAATCTTTGCCTTTTTGAAGCAACTGCGGATTAAAAGAAGATTGTAATTGCTTTTTCATCTCTCTCAGTTCATTTGTATTGACAGCTTGTTATAGCAAGGTCGTAGCTCTGTGAATAGAGTCAGGACGAGGCCCCGACAAAGACTCGGCGAGAATGGGCACACAGGGAGCTTCAGTCTCCCCCATGGGTGAGGCTTCTTACGCTCTAATGCCAATTTATGATCTGATTCATAACGTCTGTAGAAGTTAACGTTCAGCCGGTGGATAGATGTGAATAAAGAACACAAAGAAAGGTGAGATCCACGGCTGATAATGTTCTGTCATAATCACCGCTGTGTGATAATGGAGAAGGGGCCTTGATTGAATGTGAGAGGAATTAGACAGAGGGACGTGCCGGCTACGTCCTGGTCTCTCGTCTTTCCTCCTTTATTCCTCCCTAGCCTCTCAGTATTTATATCCCTCTCTAATAGCCTGTGACTCGTAGTGTGTGGCACCGCTCACAGAGTTAAAGGTCAAGTGCTAAGTGTTGTGTGTGTGCGGCGAGGATTTGTTCCAGATCCTGTGTGGTTAACTGAGACGAGCTGAAGTGCACTGTTAAAAAATGAGCTAAACTTAAGAGCGAAGATTATCAGGCTCACGTCGAAAAAAGTTTAGGTAAGTCAACTTTGAAGAACCCCAGGCTTATAAAATCTGAATTAATGTGACTAAGGAGTAAGGCACGATGTAAAAGAAAAATGATGTGTTGATCCGTATCACTATGGGACTTTTAAATAAAAGAGTTATCCTCTTAAACTGATCACATTGAGTTGCTTTGTGTGTTATGAAGCCAGCAGAAGATGTTCCTGGTCTTTAAGGACTGGACGGGACTTTTGTCATTATAGAAAAGGTCCTGCTTGATCTGTGATAGAAGGGTGTCAGCTAACGGGAAGAGAAAGGTTTACAGCATGGTTGTGGGACCAACTATGATGTATGGTTTAGAGCAGGGGTGGGCAAACTAAGGCCCGGGGGCCACATGCGGCCCGTTGAGCCTTTTAATGCGGCCCGCCATCCCTGTCCAAATGAAATCATTTATTTATATTATAATTAAACTTCCGACTTTTCCCTACAATGCCTGCGTTTTCCCAGTAGATGGCCTGTCTCTTATACACATCTAGATGTGTATAAGAGACAGGTTTAAAGCTTTACCCAGATGTTTGTTTTAATAAACGCTGGCTTCTGCAGCCTTGTAAAGGTTTACAGCATCGTTGTGGGACCAACTATGATGTATGGTTTAGAGACACTAGGGATAGGCAGAAGACAGGAGGAAGAGCTGGAGGTGACAGAGTTAAAAATGAGTAGAATAACTTTAGGAGTGACAAGAAGGACATGATCAAAAATGAGGTGTTTTGGATAAATTGGAAGAAGAATGATCCTAACGATGGAGCTAGGTAGGAGACAGGGAAGAAGGCCAAAGAGGAGATTTCAGATCTCTGAGAAAGGACATTGAAGTAGTTAATAATAATAATTAGAACTATATTAATCCCTAGGGATTATCCTTCGGGAAATTATGCCTCTGCATTTCACCCATCACTGTAGTGAGCAGGGAAGCAGTTTGGGCGGTCCATACTCAGAGCACATCAGCGGTAACTTGGCGCTACAGGGATTCAAACCAGGGGCCTTGCGAACCCAGGTCCACTTCCTTAACCATTACACCACCAACTGCCCCCAAAATATGGGACCTTCAGATCTTCAATCTGTCGCTCTCCCAACTGAGCTATTTCAGCTGCGACAAAAGTTGTAGAAAGAGCAGAAGATACAGAGGACAGGGTGGGATGGAGAACATTTTCAGCGGTTGCCACAGCGAGTCAACATTTTCCATTGCGCCTTGTCCTCTGTATCTCCTACTCTAACTCCAACTACTGCCATTTCCTCCCTCACATATATCTCCTCTTCGGCCTTCTTCTTTGTCACCTACCTGGCACCATCTCTAAGATCATTGTGCAACCAATGTATCCACTGTTCCTCCTATGGACATGTCTAAACCATCTCAATTTCTAACTTTTTCTCGTGTTTATCCATATAATTAATGTATTCCTGATCCTGTCCGTCCTTGTCTCTCCTAAAGAGAATCTTAGCATCTTAAGCTCTGCCACCTGCGGCTCTGCTTCCTGTCTTTTACCTATTCCTAGTGTCTCTAAACATTCATTATGGCTGGTCTCCCAACCGTCCTGTAAACCTTCTCCTTCACCTTAGCTGAGTCTCTTCTATCACAAATCGCTCCTGACACATTTGTTCTATTCTGCCAATACTCTATTCTTCACTTCTCTTCCAGTGTCCGCTGCCCACTGGAAGAGAGGTGACGAATTCCAAAGTCATACTATGAACTATCAGGAACCAGAAATCACTTAATTTATTAATTATGCATATATTTTGAGAATTATGTTCCTTCATAAAATGCTCAAATTTCATAAACTACAATGTCCCCCTCTGCCGTGATGTTTGTTAAATAATTATGGCTGAGTAATAAAACACAATAATAAATCCACACATGAGTTTTTGTAGGTCTTTTTTGTCTTGTATGTCAATTGCATTTGTATTGAGTATTGTTTACATCAGAGAATTCTTTCTTTGTTCAATTCTGGGTTATGTCTTTCACACCAGGTCACAATCTGTCGCTTTGTATCATCAAAGTATTGAAATCCAGTTCCTTATAGTATAATTTGGACAAGTCTGGCGGGCCGGATTATAATGCCAAACGGGCCGCATCGGGCCCCCAGGCCTTAATTTGCCCAGGTCTGATTTAGACAATAAGTAAAATCACACAAACAAAAATCTAACAGACACTGATACTGTGTTTTCCATATACATATATATATTATTTACAGTGTTAATCCTGTTCTCTCTCTGGAGGCGTTTTAAGGCGCAGGAACCTCAGACCTCCACCTGAGCTTTTAGCATCAGCTGATCAGAGCAGCTAGACTGCCGAAGACAAAACCTCGGTCTACAGTTCCACTCTCCACATTGTCCCTCTGCCTCCACTAAAGAGCAGTCAGTGATAGTTTCAGATGAAATGTTTTCTGGCAGAAAAAGCCTCTGTCATGGCCCCAGCGCACAGACACACAGCAGACTGTATAAATGTTGGAATCATGGCCTTTTTCCTTTTCTGCTCCGCTGGTTGTATCATGTTGCCGAGACAAAGCCGCGCTGATCCCTCCTTCTTTTACACCTCTGTGTTTTGGCAGGCACAAAGACCTGATTCACACACCCTTTATACACTTCTCATCTTCGTCTTCTTCTTTTTTCTTTTTCTTCATCTTCTTTGTCCAATTTCAACCTTTCCTTTGGACCAGTAATACACTGCCATTGTTGAAGGACCATTACATATGTAGAATTCAATATCTTTAAGATATCTTTAAGAGATTTATTCTGTCAGAGTCTGGCTGACCTGTTTGTTTCAACAGATTTGACAGAATACCTTAAAATGCAAAAAGTAGAGGGTTGGGGGCGAATAATTTTTGAATAAAGTAAATAAATGAATCTGAAGTACACTTTTTTTAACAGGGTCTGAATGTGACCCAGTACAAAATGACCAATGAAACGGCACTAGACCCCAGACCAGTGCTTGGGGATCCTTGTAGTACAGGGTGAACAGGTGCTGATTCTGGAGCTGTGTAAGTTGTCACTGGGGAAATAGGGTTGGCAGGGCAGGAAAACCACTGAGATAAGTAGGATCAGAGAAACAGAGTTGAAAGTGAAGAGCAGTGGAGTGGTTATCTCCAAAAGAGATACAGCTGCAGAAAAAGAAGGAGGAGATTGAAGAGTTTGGGATCCATCAATGGCTCAGGATCTCAGTTGGTGTAAGACCTCCTGTATCTCAGAGTTTTACAGGAACCATGTTATGATATTGACTCAGATCTGGTGGAGATATAGAGCTATGCACCTTTACAAAAAGATCTATTTAAATGCCTTGTCAACTGAAGTGTAAAAAGAAGCCCATTGGGCAAAATCTATTGAAAATTCCTCATTTCTGGCTGTAAAGAGAGGCAACAGTAGAACAACTGAACTTGTTATAGAGTTTAGTACCTAATGGTTTTTCTGTGAATTATTCTCTCAATTGGGTTTATTAACATGAAATTAAATACGAATATAGAATCATTCAACTATTTTGGAAGTTTGATCATATGTTCTCCTCACTATCTTTCTCTTCAGGTGGGATCGGCAACTGACCCTTTTGATTTGCTTTAAGGCAACTCAAACTCCACCCACCTAATAGCCAAAACGCACCCACTAGGTGGCATCACCATGGCATGCAACAGGCATGCATCCACAAGAAAAAAATAATGCAGCAAATTAACACATACAATTGACAGTTCAATTGTCAATTAAGGAAATTCATTTAATATTATAAAAGTATTATAAGTAAGTAATTATTTATTTTTCATTTCTTAAAACATTAAATAACACAGTTTGTGAAAATTTTATTTTCTTTATTGCAACTAATTATCTCATATTAGTATTTGACCCATCATTTTCCCTGATATTTCTTTTAATAAAATTGGTTCAGTCTATCTCCTTGGTTCCTCCCCACCAATCCTCAGCTGCTGGATCTAAGATTACTCACCATAACCCAACAGCTTTGTTTATATGACAAAGAGGACAGTGAACACTCAAATAACAATCAATGGAATTGCATAAAAACAACCACCACCTGTATACGCATTGACAATGGCAGTGAGTCACATCAGGCACGCACACTGTCTTTTTTTTCTTTGTTCCACTTGTATTGAGCCCTTTGTTTCCTGTTATAGTTTCTGATTATTGTCTTGTGATGCATTTCACTGCATTATTTAATCTCTCTGCTATTTAATCTGCATTTTATGGTCAAATCCTTCTCTATCCATGTTGCTATCCTCTATTCCATATTTTAGAAATTAAAAATGTGATCCTTAAAATCAAACAATTCAAATGTTTTATTGAAAAGATTACTAATAACATAAATATTTACTTAGAAAACAAAATCAAAATAAAGTACAAAAATATATCATATGGGAACTATTGCTCTTCAACGTGGATAAATATATATATATATATATATATATATATATATATATTTCCCAGTCCATATAGTACATACATTGAATTTGCATGTTGGAATTACACATTGATTCATTCATTCATTAATCTTCATCTGCTTATACGTTATCAGGTTGCTGCTCTGGTGGATTTGCACCTGAAACCTTGCAGGCCCAACTCTGCTTTCTCAACCACTAAGCCACAAGTGCAGACTTGTGTAGACGTGTATAAATATTTTAAACATATAATAAATGGACCATAGAAAAATACCAAATATTTATACATATAATTCACAGTGTGTTTACATATACCAGTACATTCTATGTATCAAAGTTTTACTAAAAAATAAGTCTCTAAGCTTTTTAAGTGATATTTGCCCACTGGCTTATTAAGCACCTGTCAGCCCTATGGTTAAAATCTGTCAAATTTACTGGAAATAGACAAATAAAAACCAATATTCAGGGACTGTTTGAAGCCCTGTGTGTAATTTAAAAGCCAACACCATCATTCACTCACCGTGTGACAGATGCTACAAAGTGCCGTTACAAGCAGCTCCCTGGGGAGAGGAGAGATAAGAATGCAGGAGAAAAAGGAAGTAATGGGATGCACAAGGTCAGGAGTAGATACGATATCTGCGTCAATCAACCACAAACTGAGCCCAAACTATGGGCTTGGTATTCACAAGATTACACTGGTAGCATAAAACACTTACATGCCAACAAGAAATAATAAAAAAAGACTATAGAGACAGGTTTTTTTTATGATGGGGGGAGCAGAGCAAGGGTCCTCTGGGGGTATTTCATTGTGTCTAAACGAATTAGGATGGATGGACAGAGAGGGAACCAGCAGGAACATAACTGCATTAGTACCTGGAATCCAAACACCAATGATCGGTTGTCAGTCTTAACCCACTCGGCTGTGATTGACTAGTGATAAAGAGTTTTAAATGAAGAGCACTTTGCCCTCCGTGTGATAACCATGCACTTTGGGATGGGACAATCCCAATCCCACTTTACATGGATTAGCAGTGGTGGCTTTTAGTGGTTTAAGTCAATGGAGATCGATGTCATCGAATCTCACTGTAAACCAACTTTTCATTGACGGCCTCTGTTTTGACTGGTACAATGAAGACTGACCTGAACAAGAAATGAGTTCTGTTTCTAAGTTAACAGAATAATTGGTGAGGTTTCCTGTAAATCTGCTTGAAACCCCCACGCGGAGAACGTCGAAATACCACAGACAAGAAGAGATAGCAGAATGTAACGGTAATAGAGAATTTGGGAACCGATATCTGCGAGCATCTCCTTTAAGTGGCAGTGAGCACAGAGGCTGTCTGATAACCTTGCTGTCTGGGAGCTCGCAGTATCTGTTAAAGGACGACATCATTGGATTAAGCGTACCCCACCCCACGACCCAAACATCTGATCTCCGACTGATACCAGCCTTTATTAATTACTCAGTGCTTCTACGGCCTGGACAGATGGCTAATCAGTGATTAGGCTGAAGTTCTCCAAACACCAACTGTAACCTATACTTGTAACATTACGCATACTATAAAATGCTTTTCTCCATTGGTGGATGCTCCCTTGTCTTGACGTAAGATAGACTTTTTTTTTCTAAAATAAGTGTTTTTAGGTTTTAATGCGCAGTTCAATATGCAGTAGTGTTCCTAGAATGAGGAATGACAACACCACACTCTCTTACTATACTCTTTCATACATACTACAGGTAAATATATACATAGAAAATATAATATAAGGCTTACCCTGATTTAACACTCTGACTCCCAAACAACAAGGCTGACAGTTAAGAGCACTTTTTTTTATTTACAGTAATTTGTTCTCCTGTGCTGTGGTCTCCTAATATAAGGGGAGAAGCAGAGTACAAACTGCATTTATTGAAACATTTTGTTTTCTATATTTTCTAAATTACATGTTGCCATCAATGCATTGTGAGTGCAATATCTTCACCAGTACCAAGCGCTGCTGCTGCATCACCAATCCCACGTTTTTCATGGTTGTGCATTTATTTATACTAGGGCTTTAAACCAGAATTTTTCACCAATTGCTTTGTTCCAACAATAACAGTATCTTTTAAGTGTTTATGGTTTTTGGATTTCACCATATGATTTCACAATAAGATCAAATTTAACAGCAAACAATATATAAATGTGTCTATATACTTGCATATGTTTCTCTGTAGTATCCTGTAATTCCAGGTCCACATCCCTAAAAGTTTAATTTTAGATATCAGAGGTTATAGGAGTGGCTTTGAACCTTCTAAAGCCTTCCTTGACCACAAGGTCAGCCCTGCCGACAGAGTCATCAAATAATGACTGAATCTCAACGCAAGAGGGGTCAAATATATAAAATGTAATATAATATAATATATAAAACGTTTTTTGTGCTTTAACAAAGAAATACTGTAGTCGACTAGACAGACCATTGATAATGCATTGCTGGCCATTTACAATGTTTAATGATCGCCAGACCCTCACTGACATCACGGACAAGTACATTACCTGGCCAAAAATAAGTCGCCACCAAAAAAAGGGTCATGCACTCTAATATTTTATTAGACCGAGTTGCAAAAGCTACCTAGCTTTGATTACAGCACACATTGTCTGTGGTATTGTTCTTCCTGCATTGATCTTGCATTGATGATGGTAGAGTCTCCAGTAGACTCCAGCACATCCCAAAGATTCTGAATGGGGTTAAGGTCTGGACTCTGTGGTGGCCAATCCATGTGTGAAACTGATGTCTCATGCTCCCTGAACCAGTCTTTCACAATTTGAACCCGATGAATCCTGGCATTGTCATCTTGGAATATGCCTGTGCCATCAGGGAAGAAACAATCCATTGATGGAATAACCTGGTCATTCAGTATATCCAGGTAGTCAGCTCACTTCATTCTTTGAGCAATTACTGTTGCTGAACCTAGATCTGACCTCCAATGGGAGGCTCAAACCTATTTGGTTAGTTAAATCCAGGTGGTGATTTTTTTTTTTTTTGGCTAGGCAGTGTATATTGATATCCTGTTTGAAAGTAACATTTTCATAGAACTCAATATTAACCTCTTATTGTTGCCTTTGAGATGTGACAGTAGTTGGTAGTCAGTCCTCCCTCATACACTCTGATGGTCCACCCTCTCTCTCCAAACAGTCAGCAAATGTCACAGGACGTGAACATCATCAAGTCATTGTAGGCTACCATTGACTTTTTTTCAGAGATGAATAACTCTGATTGTAGGCTACATTTAATTTTTCAAACAACAAAATAAAACCATTACCATTACCTGATAACAGTTATTTAAACTTTTAAATTTTGTTTTCTGCTTCCGTACACAAAATAATTAAAACATTTCTGGTTTTGTTTCTGTTCTGAGGAAAATGGCAAAAGTTAACTGTTTTTGTTTTCGTTCCTTGAACTTGTTAACAGCTCTGATTTACAGTATATATACATTACTGTTAAGTTGTGAAAAAGAGTGTATATATATATGTGTGTGTGTGTGTGTGTGTGTATACTCTTTTTTTCTATTATGAGTATTGTCGGTGGTGTTGTTGAAGTTGTTGCAAAATTCTTTTGAATTTAAAGCTTTAAACCCAGTTTGCTAACACAGTGTGTCATCATGAATGGGGACTGGTAAATGCTAGGACAGCGAAGGCATCGTCAGTATGGTGGATGTGGCGCTGTTCATTTGTCAGGAGATGGATTGCAGCCATTGAGAGGAGAAGCTTTTAATTTGTCTCTGGTGTGGTAATTAGGTTTCAATTCGCTGCGCTCACTAAGAGGAATGGGGAGGCTAATGAAGTTAGTCATCTTACTGTGTGTTTAGAGAGAGGAAGAGAGGAGAGGGGTTAAGTATGTTCGCTCTACATTTTTCAGTGGCCCGCTCTGCCTCTCCGGCTCTAATTCATTGTCAGATGCTGTTTATTGTGGGTATCACAGTGCTTTAATGCATTAGTTAAGTGGATCCGGCACATTACTGTAATGGCGGAGAACATGAAAACACACTGAAACCGGATCCACTCTCAGACTCCACTCTACCTTTAGGTTCTCTATGAACCGGTCCTGCCTTCATGCCGATTCTCCGTCATTTCCCCAATGTCTCCTTGCACTGATCTCCTCATCCCTGAGTCTGAGTTGATGTTACTAATGGCCCAGTTTAAAACAACATGCAGGAAGGCAGATCAGGGGAATATCAGGTTACAAGATTTAGAGGACCAAGAAGTAAAATGGAAAGCAAATGGTGAATAAAAGCAGCATTTATCTAAAGAACTAAGAAAGTACAGCCTTGTACTTCATGTCATACTGTGTACTACCTTCATGTGACTACAATACCTTCCTCTCTTCCTTCTTGCACGCTCACAGCTCAGTGTATGTTGTGTTCATGTAGCGCATAGCGGGCATGGCGGCCAAATGACGACCCTTGCGTGACCCGTGTGAAGTGCGTAGGCGCCATGTTCAGTCTGACTCCTGTCACATGATCCTCGGCTGCCCTCCGTCCCCAGTCACAATGGAGTTTTAAATCTGAGCGACACATGCACACGCGCAGCTCCAAAACAGACACACAGTAAAGAGAAATCTTTTTCTGTCATAAGCGACTCCTTTGTTTCAGCCGCAGCTCTTCCAGCTTTGCTGCCTGAACAATAAGGAGACTAATCAATATTTGACAGTTATTCATTATTCACTTAATGCATTTCCTCTACATTTCACATAACCTTTAGAAACTGATCTGGTTCCTACTGTAAGAAAGGACAAAACTGTGGTTGAAGCTACACATTTTCTCCCTGTTCTCACACACACCTACAATGAAAGATTTCTATTTTGCATTGTGAACACATCAAAGACCAAACAGTGCTTCAGTGGTTAGAGCTGCTGCTTTACCCCGAAAGGGTCACAGTTCAAGCCTCAGCTGTAATTGATGGTCTTTCTGTATGGAGGTTTCATGAGTGTTTAACCCAAGTGATCTGATTACCTCCCGGATGCAATGGACCTGAAGGGAGGGTTAATTGACAATGGTTTCAGGTTTGATTCTACAAGCTGCCAACTTACCAGTGAGGTGCGCTGAGCAAGGCACCGTCTCGCCTCTTGTTCACTTCTGTTATGGGTGATATACAGAGGTCAGGAGTGAGGAGTGATATTGTCAAAATGACAAATAATTCACTCTCACTTTCATTTTGCTGTTCAGTCCAGATTGACCACAGACCCGAGAGCCAGTGTGAATAGTTGTTTTTCCACACTGGTCGCTTCAAGACTGCTGGGAATTTAAAGGTATCAGAAACACGTTCTTGGTCTGCTCTGAGTTTTGCAGAAAGGGGGTTAACACCATAACAAATGTGTGGGAAACCAAATCGTGTCGGAGCTTTAAATGAGGCCACAGGCTTCCCCACAACAGCTTATTCTGCTTAGCTGGAAGAATTCTACACAGTTATTCCATGCTGTATCATGGTTCTGTGTAACATGGGTTTTTAGAATTAAAAGTAATAGACTACTGTAATACTAAAAGTATTCTTGTATTGGAGGTTTTCTCCTCTTTCTCTTTTTTTTGTAGTATGTACAATTTTTGAATATTGTAAGCGCCTGGGGAGCTGTGAGTGGGGACAATGCTCAATGGACATTAGTCCTAACCTGGAAGTTGATGGATTTGAACTTTGAACCCTCTAGCCCCTAAATAAAGTATTTTCATAGAACTTTATTAATCCCTCTGGATTATATATATAAATACATCTTATAATATATATACATATATATGTATATAAATATCTCATAAATTATGTAATAAATTGTCTTGTAGATGATTGGAGACTGACTGGTCCATCATGTTTTTCTATTGAGTGGTCAACAATGACTTCTCAAAATAAGTCCAGAGCACACCAGAGCAGTGCTTCCCAATCTTTTTATGTTACGCCCCCCTAGCAAGATGAGAACAATTCGCCCCCCCACCCCACAACCCACTCTCTGCCGCAACTATAAATAGCAGCATTTGTCTATGAAATAGTTACTAAGTACACCTCTGCATAGCATTGTATCCTTGTTAACATAAAGAAACATAAAAAGAGCTATAGTTCAACTTACAAGGATGTGCAATTACACTTTATTGTAGTACGGCAAAAAAAAAGCATGTTCCCCAGGGTCACACAGGCCCCCCTCAGCATCGCACCGCGCCCTCCCAGGGGGGCCCGCCCCACACTTTGAAAACCCCTGCACTAGAATAATGTTGTATGAGCGATATGTATAAACAGTTACTAGTAAGTCTTTATGTTAATGGCTATTCAGTAGCTGTTCCCATCTGTGACCACAGTGCTCCTATACTGTGTGCAACATCACCAAGTGTTTCTGAGCAGCAGCAGTTGGGACTCAACCAGATGCCATGGAGTCTTTGGTGGGTATTCCTTCAACATCCAGTCTCAAAATCTGATGTTTATAACCTTTACGTTTTTATTCCTCATTTGTTTGATCTTAACACATTGGTAGCCAGCTCCAAATCCCACATGAGGTCTTTACTTACATAAACTCTACTACTCTATTTCACTCCTCCCATCGCTCTGCTGACCTTCACTGTTATTGGTTTGTCATTAAGGGATTAGTGAGCTGAGCGAGTGAAGAGGTTTGTGGTGGAGCTTGGCTTTGGGCAGGTTAAAGATGTATCGCTTCTTCATCCAGTGCAGTCTCACCTCCATCATCTGCTCCATCCTACAGCACATGAATTTCTCCTACTTCTACTGCTAGTTAGCCTAAATCTACAGCTGGTCCCCAACACCTGTCCCACAGACTGGTGCCTATCTGTAGGTCATTTGGTACAGGGCCGCACTAGGACAAAGTGAGAAATGTATGTGTGTATAGATGCATTTAAGTTCTACCCATTACTTTGATTTCAAAAAAGATTCCAAATATAATCTGACAATGTTTCAAAACAACATTCCAACATTTCAGAATCTGATTCCAACAGAGGAAAGCCAAATGAAATACCATAGTTGGTTTTTATTTAGATATTGCATTGATCCTTCAGCAGCGGAGTTGTATTACTTATTCACAAAAATGGCTAATGCTGTCCTTGGTAGGAGACATTTTGGGAATTGTTGGTCTACAGCATCCCAGCAGCTGAGTCCAGCTCGATATCTGGAATAAAGAAGGGCAACAAACACAGCTACTATGGAATAAAAAAATTGAGCTGTTACCGAACAACAACAATTGCTCAATCACGGTCCACATGTAAAACAGTGAGTGTGTTGTTTACAGGTGTAAAAGGAGTACACAGTAGTACAAGCTGTAAATTATAGTCAGTGTGCAGCAGTGAGGTTAGGCAGGTTGAGGTTTCAGGACGTGGACTAATAACCTCACAGTGTCACTCAATCCACAGTGAATGTGCCGAAATTTCCAAAGCCGTGTTGTCACAGCAATCTGAGCGGCATTGTCTTGGTATGTGGCCCTGGGCAGTGGCTCATGAAGGAAGTATTTTCTTAAATGACAATAAAAAGCACAATAAGAGGGTGTAAGCGAGTAGTTTGATCATATTTATTTCACAAAAGATCCAGTTTAGAGGAGAAAGGTGTATTGGTTTACACACTGTGTACGAGCAGAGCAGTGGCTGTGGGAGAATCTCAGAGTGAAGTTCAATCTGTGTTTACCTGTCGCTGCAGGTTCAGCTGATTTAGGAAGTAATTGTACTTTTCTTGGAAATGAAATGTACTGTACTGTACTATTTACTGTGTATATGAAATGTACTGTACTGTCTACTGTGTCCTGTGATTGTCAATTAGCACAGAGATGGAGATGTTGGAATGATGTAAGAGCCTTATGTCAGGATTTTAAACCCCATTACTGTAGTTTTTGACATATATGCTTAATGACTGTTCCTATCGATTTGCCCGGTACCAAATGTACAGTACCTGTTCACACTCATATCTAGCCATTGTCCAATAATGGACAATAATGGTCTGTCTCTTCTAGGCAGATATGGACAAAAGGGATCCCCACTCTCTCTCCATTTGTTATTTAATCAGCACACAATGTGAAAAAAGTAACTTAATTTTTATTATTATTAGTATTATTAATATAATTTTTCTCCAAAACAATCCACTCATATTCCTTTACTTTTTACATTCCAAGATAACCTGACAACATTTCAAAACAGCTGTGGCCTTTTGGCCCAGAGTCAATGACCTGATAACTAATAAGTAGATGAAATTGGATGCATGGGTTAGCTCTTTCGCACTCACTTACAGAAAAAAGCCTTAAATATGTTTTATTCAGGAAATTATTCAACGATGATTGTACCAAGGGCTCATACTGGTCCTTGAGGACCTCTGCACTACACGATGTTCTGTCAGATGCAATTTTTTCTAGCAAATTATTTTATTTATTTTGTATTTTTTAACATATTTTTTGGACATTTATACAAATTGGATACACATTTTGTAATTATGAATCAATACACACCTCCTCCACATCTCCTACAGTAGTTGCTATTAAGCATTATTTAAGCATTCCTCAACCTCAAGAACAGGAACTGTTCAGACTGCTGTGAACCTGAACTGGCCACATTCCAATACTACCGTTGTTTGAAAAATCTATCCTCAAATAGCATCTTTACATCACATTAGGTCACAAACAGCAACATTTACCAAAAGCAGATAGTAAAACAATCCCTGCAGTTAGTTCCAGTATCGGTCTATAGAAGAGCATCTTATAGAGACAAATGTCTCTAATGTTACAAATGTTACTGCAACATATCGATTGTAACTTTTGCTTTTAAAAAGAACCATTACCTGTGTGATCATCAAAATTATTGAAGCTTATTTTTTTTGTGCTTTGTGCATATGTGTGTGTGTGTGTCTGCGTTTGCATTTGGGCCTCAATTAAGTTAAACTGTTGAGGAAACACACACATTGTCCTCAAGGCTCATTGAGTTGTAGCAGCTGCAAATGCCTGCAGTGATGTCTGTTCACATAAACTGCCTCTTCTGCAGGTGACAAAACAGTCCCATTATACCCCGGCTGTACAGGGGACAATACAGCAGGGTGTTGTGGCCTCCACTACAATGGCAGTGAAATCAAAGATGTGAAGGAGCTGGTGGAGGCTACGTGGAAACGGTTACAGAGGGCTGAGGTGAGACCTTAATGGGGTAGAGGGGAGAGGCATCAGCTTAGTAAGACACATTCAACCTATCCATGTCCGCCACTCTCTTGTTTTTTCTTCTTTTTTTCACTGACTCTTATTCTCTCAAGTGCTCATATCCAGGTCTCCAGTTTCTTCTGGCCCGGTTTCCAGCCGTGGCCCCACCTTAGTGTGTGAAAGTTGTTCTGTTTGCGGTTGCATCCCTGCGTCACTGAAAACCTCTTTCTTTTTTTGAAGTGATGGGGTTGGAGTAGGAGAAGAAATTATACATTAAACATGAAAGTACAGTAAAAGGAGGAAAAAAATGTCATGTTGATAATTCCCTTAGTTAATAAGTTAAGTTAATAATTTCCTCAGAGAGTCCTCGGGCCACTTAGAAAGACTTGTTTGATTATTGAGTACAGTACATTTTTTCTAAATTTTCTACAATATTAAAAGACTGTCCAGTTCATCTTTATCATGGTCCAAACTTTTTTATTGCTTCAGAATCATTTGGAAAATAATTCTGTGGAACAAATGTCTCCCTGGCATGCGAGTCAAACTGTTTTATTTTTATTATTGTGTATTTTATAAGTCAAGTTATAAAAAATGTTTTTGCTATATAATAATAAAAAAAATCAACCAAGACTAAGTAACTCTGCAGTGTCTTATAAAGCTAACACTGGCCATACAACATGACTTGGTGGGCTGTACGTAGGCCCCAGGCCTTGGTTTTGCCAAGTCCTTGCTTCAATTTGTTCCTAAAATATTGCAGATCCCAGTGTCATGACATCTTATTCATCTCAATATTTATAATATTCTTCTTGGGTGCTAATACACACAAACTCATTTCACTGGGAAAAATATTTTCTAAACTTTTGAGCCTATCTTTATGTTTGAGCAACATTGATTTTTGGTAGCCCTTTTTTGTAGATTCTTATGTAATCACACTTTGATAATGGACCTTACAACAATTGCTTCCAGAGCAACCCATTCATAAGCTCCAAACATCATGCACATTGAGCAGCAGGTTACGCCTAATGCACTACTCATAAAGAAGACCCTTAGATGTCTATCATGTGTTTTACTATTTTTGAAATCTGTCTTTATATATAGTGTTGCTGGAATACATTTAAAATAGTAAAGATCCGCAAAAAGGCTACTAGTGAGAAGTAAAAAAAAAAACACAAAACAAGTATTAGTTCATAAGTGTGTGTAAAAATGTTTGGAATATTAATGTTTCTCCACAGAGCTGAGGAAAGCTTTAAATGGGAAATCTCAAAAAGTGAGAAAATAGA
Source organism: Paraplagusia blochii (assembly GCA_016785265.1). Taxonomy (NCBI): domain Eukaryota; kingdom Metazoa; phylum Chordata; class Actinopteri; order Pleuronectiformes; family Cynoglossidae; genus Paraplagusia; species Paraplagusia blochii. Next base: position 225,338 of record JAFBJS010004652.1, read on the forward strand.
TAAATAAATGGAAAGAACCGAAGCAATAAAAAGGAAAGGAAATGAAAAGCAGCTGGATGGTGAAGGGTGATAAGAGATGCACTTGTCTGAAAGGCAATCATGTGGAATTAAAAAGAATTGAGGATGAGAAGTGAAAGGAGCAAAACTCTTGCAGCACATCAGCAAACAAAGGTCGCTGATTTTTGGTTGTGATAATTTTGGCTCATTTTCAGTCTGTCTGTCTGGTTTTTTTTAATTTATTATATAAGACTGTCTGTCTGTCTGTTCTTTATGTATTATGTAAGATGCATATAAAGAGAGAGACAGATCAGGGTTCTCAAACTCAAATAAGTTGAGGGCCACCAACTACACCATTATTTCACCGAAAGGCGGCGTCAGCTGTCAGTATTCAATACAAAAGAAAAAAAAAAAAGTTTCCCAAAGATTCTGTGTAATACAACACTGAACCACAAGGGGAATGTGAATCAGGGTTTTGAGAATTATAGGATTTACCATAAAATGTGGAAAACCAATCTATAAAATATTATTGTAAATTCAACTTTCATGTGGAAGCGGGTGGGAGGGGGGTAAAATATTGTTCCATGGGTCACAGATGGCTCACGGGCCGCGGGTTTGATACCCCTACTTTAGATATAAGAAAATTCAGGCTTGTTATCAGAGGAATTGCTGGTTCAAATCAATCGTTTTCAGACTGTGGTGTGTTAAGGAACACATCATCCTCCTTGACTATCTCCTCAGGGACTGGGTTAAAGGCCACACAAGTTGTTGTTTTTACAGAATATGTGTCCACATGTGATTATGGACAATGGGGCTTATTCTTGACGAGTTGCTTCCACATTTACAGTAACCACTCACTTCTCAGCTTTCCTTACCAGTTCAAAATGCCTCTGCTCATATTTTAGATCTTGCATGGGCAATCCTAGGCCCTGGGACCTGATGTGGCCCCTTTATCTTTGTTATCCAGTCAAATTTTAATTGGTTTGTATTGTTATTATACTTTTACATCTTTTATGTGCAATTCCCTCTAGATGTAGAGTAGAGAAGGCTTGAAGCATTTTAGGATTGATGTATGACTTTTACCTATAATTTATCCTAGTTCTGGGAATCGATCGCTCCATCTATTTGCTCTAATTCACTCTTTTAAACTCTGTCTGAGCCTCAGCTAGCCCATGTTTACATTTTACCAAACCTCTCCTCTGCCCAGCAGCTATTATTATGAGTTGTTACAAGTTTATTCATTCATTTGTCTTCATCCTCCTTGTTTTCAACCCATAACCAGGTTGCATGGGCAGCAGTCTCCACAACAGCAACCCAAAACACTACACCATACTGTGAGCCTTCCTGTGGTTGTAAACCCCCTTGGAAGTTATGTGGGTTGGGACAGTCCCCCATGCTTAAAGCACCTCGAAACCTGGGAGCTAGTGGATTCAGTACAGTACACTCATTATTAGTTCTTTATAAAAGGTCTCTAATTTTATTTATCTTCATGGCTCTGTGTGAGTTCTGGTTCTAGAACCCACTCTTGAACCCTCTGCCTGAATAAGTGAACGATAAAAACCCTAACCCTAATCCATTATGGAAAGTTAATTCTCAAGGTAACCAAGAAACACTTAGTTCTTCGCTGCGAACCGTGACCTCATCTGTGAAATACGGACTAACATGGGTTTGGACTAACACATGACAACAAAAGGTTGTCAGTGAATCTGGTCTTATTGCCACAGAACCTAGATTCAATCAAATGATCTGACTGCCACTCGATGAGATGATCACTCTTTTCTTTTGTGTATTTGTTTTCCTTTTATTTGTTGTAGAGTGACAATGTACTGAACAATAATGGACATTTAAAGATACAATTTCCATAGGTAGCGTTTGTACGTCTGCTCTGCAACATCATCCTGTAGGAATCATGTCGTTTGTGTCTCATGAAGCCTCTAACATCAGCAGTGAGACTACAGGGCCACGATGAGATCAGATGAGAGGCAACATTGACAGCAGAGACACTTGGCCTGAAGCATAAATCCTCACGAATGATTATCTTGGCTCACAGTAGTCACAGGACACGAGACACAGCAATGTTTACAAATAACGATATGCCATTTTGTCCTTCTCTGCAGTGAGAGTGAAACGGATCTGTTTGCGTTTTACAGTATAATAATATGACATTTCAACACTCTTTGTTTAAGCAGGTATACACTCACTGATTAAAATCTCTTTTTACGTTCGTTTTTATCTTCACTTCTCTGGAGACATGGTCCATGGGGCTGTGTACACACAAACGGCTATAGAATTGAATATCAATTCTTTATTATACACCATCAGATGGCCAGGTGAGGGCGGGGTTTAGGACTCCCTAGGAATACATTAAATACCTGATGCAAAACATAGTTTATTAATGTGAGTCGTGTGACAGAGTGTGTTAATGTTAATGTGAGAGCAGAGACCTTCATTTATATCATAGTGATCAGTGTCAGGATGTAAGTATTTCTTCACTCACTAATAGATTTATTGGTTTTTGGTCAGGGCTGAGCACGACTCCTTGTGCAAAACCCGGTTTGGTTCGTCACTTGACAATTTTAGCGAGCTAAGACACTAGCTTGCTTAATGCATTTTAAAAATTAAAATACATCCACCACTTTCATCCGTTTGTCCGTTATCGGACTGTGGGGGCAGTAGTCTCCACAATTGCCAACCAAATCACATTGTACTGTACCTTCATGCAAGTGGTGAGCTCACTTGGGGTCAACTGCCCTAACTGGGATTCAAACCTGCCCAGGAGGTCAACCCTGGAGTGTCACACAAAAGACATTGCCTCTGGGCAAAAGTGAAGGCCAATAAGTTTATATTTTATTAAATATGAAGATTTTTAGAAGGATTTTTATCTTTTCGCATGTAATAAAAAGGAGAAAAATGCATTTTTTGGTATTTATAGATTGGCCATGCCTGAGATAAAATATGATGGCAGTGACATTCTGAGTTGAGGGCTGAGTGATTTCTGTACTAGTTTGACACCTTATGTAATGGAACATATTGCTATGCAATGCCAATAATGAGTATCCAGAGCCAAGACTAAATGACACCGAATAAAAGCTAGACCTGAATGATAGATACAACATTATTTCACAAGTGCAGGAGATCTGAACATCATTCTCCCTATTGGACAGAGGTCTGACAAAAAAAATTGACCTGTTTATATGTGTGTACAAAAAGGACATGTGTGTATCAGGATGTGGGATTTCACTGGTGAAATTGAGAGCTGTTGTTGAACCTGCTATGGTCAGAAATATCTAATGTAATAAATCCACATCTGAGACGGAGACATGTTTCCTGATCTGCCTCAATTATCAATACCTCTTCTACAAAACTAATGAGGTTGCATACTGTCCCTGAAGAACAGTTTGGCATCTCTGTGACGTGCATTTTCCTTATTCCCTGATGTTTACACCCAGAGAGTGCAGAACTACTTCAAACAGGTGGAAACGTCACAATGCACAACTTGTGGTTAATTTGCAATGATTTGTTGTTTTTGTCTTCACGTGTTGCTGATGAGTTGAGTTTGTTAAGTTACTGGCGCTGCCACAGCCTCATTTATCCAGTCTAGAGTGTCAGGTTGCCCTGCATAATCTTTGTTGTTACAAATTGTTAATTGCAAAAGTTGATAATTGCAAGAGCATGTTAATTAATAGTGAGGTTATTATTTTAATTAAATACCTAGTGTAAACAAATAGACAAACCTATTTGAGCTATTTTTCATTCCCAACCCAGTAAGAAGTGATAAGAGAATTGATCACAACAATGGAAATATTTTTTTATTGCCCATAGAACTTGCATACACGGTGTTTATTAATTAGTTCAATCTCCATTTGACATGACAAATACATATGTAGTGCGAATAAGCAGGAAAATAATAACAATCAGTACATTAAAAAATCTAATTAAAAAGCCAACACAAATTTTAATTCTTAACTATTGAGCAAATTAGGTAACCGTCATGGATAACACTGGTCTAGAAGGGAAAAAATTAATTATCATGTAAATATTGAAACAGACAAAGTACACTTTAAAGTAATTTCATGTTAATATTAGGAAAAAAAGATCTCCTTGGCTCCTCCTCGTAGTGGAGGAGTTCACGTATCCAGATAGCCTGATTAAGTTGTCAGAGGTTTACGGCCATTGACAGGGTCTGCCGGTTATAGGTTATAAATCAGACCACAGCAGTTCAGCAACCTTTGTTTATAACCAGTGTTGGGACTAACACGTTACTTGTAACGTCGTTACGTAACAAAACTACTTTTACTGATAACATAACTCGTTACTTGTTACTATATATGGTCCAAATGGACGGTTTCTCCCCGCCACGGAGAGAGGACTGTGTGGCAGCGCCTGTGTGGCAGCGCAGCCTGTCTGCTGCGTGTCAGTGTGTCTGTGTGTGTGGTAACTCTCACAGTCATGAGCAAAAAACGGCGGTGCACACTAACTGAACCCTTGTGTTGAAAAGGAGCGATGATTGGTTGACATAGGTTAACTTTTCAGGCTAAGCCAATCAGAAAGAGCGAGGGCGGGTATTCTTGCCCTGTAGGTTACAATAAAGATGCCTGTCAAAATGTCAAAACATCTATTTTGTTTTTAATGTAACACTAAATTTCATTCAGATAGTTGCTACAGAACATAACACAAAACTTTTTTAATGTGTCTCCACCAGACCTAATCCCTGGTGGAGTTATCTGGAGTAAGGGCTAGGTGTCTCTACTCAGACTGCTGCCCCAGCAACTAGGGAATGGATAAGCAGACAAAGGTAGATGGATTGATAGAAGATTCACTGCCTTAGAAAAATGTCTGTGTCTAGATCATGGGCCAGAACAGGAGTTGCACATCATCTTCAAATGTCTTTGTGTTACAATTCACACGTCAAAAAAGTTGTATTTTTGGTGTTGATGACGATTCTCAGTCACTCAGGTCAGGTCAACTTATTATCTCTCGTCCAAGAAGCTAAAGATGCCTCTTTCAGTGTAAGCTCTACCTATCATTGTGAGGGCAGAATTCACCAAGCGTCGGCTTGTTCACCCACTAAAAGGGGAATGTGTTCAGGGTTTTTTCATATTAGTAATCCTGCTAGCCTCTCATCCAAGAGATGAGAGAGATGAGGTGAAAAAATTTCTAAAAAGAAAAAAAAAACAACTTAACGTCCAATTGTCTAACAAAACCTTCTTATGTTGTATTTTTGGTGATAAGATTGTAATGTAGTAAGCATGACATCATGTGTGAATAAACGATGATGTTCCTGTGTCCAGTATGGTACATGTCATGCAGGTCATTGACGTAAAGGCGAGCCGTGATCGTCTGACAGATATAAAAGTTCCATAGCATAGCGGTGAGGACTGTGTGCCAGCAAGAGCATTCTGTTGTAGCAGATCTGCTGGTAACACAAGATCTTCTGTAGAATCAATGAAGCTGAAATGTTCACTGCATTGCCCTCCCATCATCCTAAGTCCAGTTTTCCGTGGAACACTGAGAACATCACATGTGAGATCTCCAGATCCCAGCACCACTAACTGCGTGACAGTGTTCAGTTTGTTGTAATATTTCCAGAGTCATCCGTGCACTGTGACACTCGATTAGACCTACATTCACTGATTTGACTATTGGGCCAAAATAATAGGGACAATTGTTGTCAATAAAACACAAAACAGTTAGATAGCATTACAACTTTGTTGTGTTTAGAAACAGGACATTTAAACCTTTACGAGTAAGTGTTTATTGTTGCTCTTTTGTGTGAAACTGCATTGATCTTAGCTATAGTCCGTGTACTGTATTTGGGCCAGTGTAAGTGCACCGTACCTGCGTGTTTTGTCCCTCCCTCCTTAGTTCTTTCCCTCCCGGCCTAGATACCCCGCCTCTCAGATTTCCTGAGGGTAGAGCCCTGGGCTTTTTGTCAACTGTGTTATAAGATAGTGGGACCCAGACGCCCAGTCCCTGGGGCCCTAACACGCAGGACATTAGCCGAGTGCTTCAGTGAAGCTCTGTGGAGCAGATGCGTTTCTCCCTCCCTCTTCTACTGGATCCTCCCTCCTGCTTTCATTGGTGCAACAGGCAGAAGAAAAGAGGCGATTGTTTGGAGACAAGAGGGATGAATTTGTCTGCTTCAGACAGCAGAAGAAAAGCAGTTTGAAAGAGACTGTCAGTGGCTGCGGATCAGGTGGTTGGAGGGTGTCCCACTTCTCAGGAAGAATGCTCTGCATGTCAGCATATTAGAGCTTCTCTGCAAATCTGGGGTTATGCTCACAGCGAGTCATGTGGCGTCTGCAGAAACTGCGATAACTCTTACAATGTTGGTCATCCTGGTGTGAAAAAAAAGGACCATGGCGGTGGTCAACTCCATCGGTGCCTTTGTAATTGACAGTAGGCCATTTAGCCCACCAATAACCTCATCTCATAAAACCCTTTTGCTCCACTATTTCCTTTCCTGGGGTCAGACTGATGCACAGGACAATGAAATGGTAAATAATATAAGGATTAGTTGATAGTGACTGATTCTTCTCCATGTCTTGGTGTTTGAATTGATCTGACAGGGCTCTCATCCCGTGTTTGTCAAATACAAGTCTTATCTGGCATTCTACGAGGCATGAGTATTGATGTTGCCCTTCATTGACCACAGTCGTGGTCATGCAGAATTTGATATCCTGCATTCTGTTGCTGATTTTCACATTGATTTCGGTTCCTGCTGAGAAAGATATCAAAGTCCTAGTAGTGGGTCATAAAACAGTCCTCAGACTTTAAACAAGACAGGTTTTTTTTTTTCTATTCAATTCAATACTACTACCATTCTCTTCCATACATATACATTTTACCTTTGGAGCAGTGTTCAAGTTCAGGTTGAATGTCCTTTATTTCTTTGGAATGGCCACTGGGCATTAAGTTTTTTTTTTAAACATTTCTCCTCTCATCCAAGAGACTTCTTCAGTCCTGTTTTTTCATGTCCTGATGCCTTAACTTTTAACTTTGACAATGACCTGCATAACTGAGAATCTTGTGTTTGGAATGTCATAGTATTCTGGAATATATGGAATAATTCAACCTGGTTGGGAATGATAACCTTGTTTGATTGTCCTTAGACAAAAAAAAAAATCACTTCTCTGTTGTGTCATCTTCTTTAGAACCCCCTCTCCTCTCTCGTTCTCTCCTCTGAACTCCAGTAGAGTCCAAATACGTCTTTTGATTTCACTAATTAAATTTTGAAGAACATAAGAGGGGGGAGTCTGTGTTGTATTCTAGCCTATAACTCCTACTTATGAGCTGATGTGAGATACTCCCCACCCACTAAAACCTTCATCCATCCTCAGAGATGTGCCTCACAGATTTGGCTCTTAACTGCTCGATTCTTCACTCCTTTTAAGGCAAGTATCGCTCTCTCTCATCGTGTCATATTTTTCTGCATAATGTGACATTTTTAGAGCAGCAGTAAATAAGTAAATCCAAGCTGTCAAGCACAAGTGACGCAGTAAGTGCTTCCAGGGTTAGGGGTCTGGAAATGGGGGTCACATGCTGCCCTAATGTTGGCCCTTTTACTAGGGTGGTATCAGGCCTCACTGGTCAGAGAGACAGATAAGTCTTCTTTTAGAAACGCAGGTGTGCAACACACTCTATCATAATTGGAACAGAGGATATTAAGACTTTAAAAAAAAATGGTCATTGAAGTCGCTGTCTGGGAGGGGTTTTCTATTTTAAGGTGAACTGATATCAGGTCTGGGTATTAAGATTTGGTAAGAGGGATCATCCTTCACGGGCTGCTTTTTTTCTGAGGCCACTTCAGTTTGAACTTGGTGTAAGAACTTCTAATAAAATGAATTAAAACATTAAGAAAAAAATACAACATCCCCACATGTGGTGCAGTGTGATTTGGGTGACAATTGTGGAGACTGTTGAGGAAACAGGAGACCTGGAATAATTAATAAAGGAAAAAAAAGAGACCACTCACCATTAAGGTAGCGATGATAGATTTGAAGATATTCAGAGAATTTAGAGAAATCTGTGTTAAGATTTTGGTGGAAAACCACTGCTGAATGTCCATGAACTGTACGCATTTGTATAAGCCATACAAAACAATATAAATTTAAACAATAGATTGTGTTTTATCGTACAAATTAACAACAGTTTAAAGAAGAGAAAACAAAAATGAATAAAAATTTTACATAGGCTTTTGTCACCATTTTAGTCAACTCTTTGACTTCATCGCCGTGGGATTAGACCTGTGCGGCAGGGCAACAATGGGACAGTCTATTTCATAAGAGCATTACCAGTGAGCAGATGCAACTGGTTAATCACATGTGGGAACATATGTCTCAACCTGATCACTTTCTGTCAACAACACTAATCCTCGCTGGGCTGTTTTTGAGAAAATTGTTTTAAAGTTAATCAGGAAGGAAGGGGGCGTAGTAGGGTATTCTAGATTAAATTATTTCAGTTATTTCAACAAGGTTTTGTATCTATAACCTAAAGAAAATGTATAAATATTGTTGGTCTCCTTGTTTATCTTTTACTGCTACTGAACCTTATATTTAATACATCCAACCCTAGAAGTTTGGAACCATGAACCTAAGCCTGTTGGTTGGTCCGCATTTCATCTTGGTGTCAAGAAGAGAACGCAGGCCAGGTCACGATAAAAGAGGGACAAGACAACGGGTCAGCTCATGTTTTTGTATATTGACGACACACTTACGAAACATATTTTTTGCTCCAACCTTGGGATTTTATTTATAGATGATAACAACACATAAAGTGTCAATTCTTAGTTTGTCTTACGTCTTTGATTTGACTCGATTTGAATCATGATTTTATATATTATCATACAGGAAACTGACCTAATACTTTTTCTACACTTCACTAGGATTTTTTATCCTAGCATTGCAATCTGTTTCCAATTTCCAACCTGCTTGTTTAACATTTCACCTTCTTCTTGTTCATACTCCTTCTCAGTAATGCGTGTGTTCCACATTATCAGTGATAACTGTTTTTTTAACTTTAACTTAGGTCTTCATCACTGCAGTAGAGTGAAGTTTCAGGAAAAACGCTTCTATTCTTGATTTTTTGATGTTTTCCATTATGTTTTCCATCAGGTTTCTGATTTCGTTCATCTGTTTGTCGTTGGTTTCCTCACTAACCCTCAGGTTTTATATAGTGTTCCTTTGAAAATGGCTGCACAGGTCTATAACATTTTTAGGAGCTCAAGTAGAACAAGGAATGAGGGAAAATTTCTCTGTGGGTTCATCCCTGACCATGCCTGATCCCTGATCAGTTTCTAGTTTAAACACAGCGGTTAATTTTCCTCTGACTAAATGAAAATAAGGTTCCTCAGTCACTGGTGGAAGGATTAAATGTGTTTTAATAACAACATAGCCAATAAATGTTCACTTTTTTGGAAAGATTAATAGAGTGACTGCTCGCTTTCCGTCAGGATGTTAGAAGTGGTCGGTGAAAATGACATGAATTCAGGAGCAGACAGAGGGAAACAATGCAGTTTTCCTGCACATGGTAGCACTCACTGAAAACAAAGGTCTTTATATACAAAATAGAGTCAGTCACAAAAAAAGTTACACAGCGTTTTCATTCAACTTGTGAAAATGATCACACCGTTAGTCGTTTTCCAACTTGTGACAAAAACCTTTGTGAACCTGTGTTTTTTTTTTTTTTTTTTTTTATCGGATGTGTCTAAAAATGGAACATAACCGCCGTGATCTGATGTGATACATGAGGTATTTAAACAGAAGGAGCAGATGGGATGATGAACTCGATTTCTTTATTTCGTATGAGTATAAATGTCGACCAGCTCAGAGAAACCACATCAGCTAAAAATATATTCATAACTTGAATAGTAGTATCCATATGATTCAGGTGATATATTCAAAGAACACAGGCAGTAAAAATAAATTATCTGAATAACAATAATAACCATTATAACAATAATTATAATAAACAGTGTCAAATTAGGTTTCCATAAAGACTTTTGTTTTGCTCATTTCTTTTGGGAAAATCATTTCTTCAAAAGTGTCCATGAGCCAAATAATAATAACAATAATAATAATAAAAAAAGATCCAGCACATCTTTGTTGCGAGTGTGAAGGCTGCTCAGTGCGGGACACGCAGCAACGCCTCAACTCGCAGTCCACCATATTTACAATATTCACAGTTATATAGACCACATCACAGACAGTCTGAAAACCAGTGGAGGTTGTTGGAGCAAAACTGTGAGGTGTGGTGGCATTTTTATTTAATTTACATGACTATGTCCCTGGTTCTCAGGAGGCAGAAAATATCACCACAAATAACCCAAGACCAATTTCCAGGAAAATTGTTTGAAAACATTACCTTTATCAGGGTGTATTTAAATTAGGACAAACTAATGGTTTAAGTTTTGCAAAATATTTTTCCTGTTGCTGCTGTAAACACGGTTCAAAGTGCCAGAAACACGGACAGATCTGGATTGACGTGAAACCTTAGAATTAGAAGTGAAAAGGCTGCTTTTGTTTAAGAAACTAGTTAACATTTGTCCAAGCAAGTAAATTATACATTTACCTGTTTAAAAAACTAGTAAATGAAAAAAAAAAAAAAAGAATTTTTATTGAATTCCCAACTTTTCTGGAAATGGTCCTTAAGGTTATTTATAGATTCTAATTTAAAAAAAAATAATTTGCTCCAACAATTTTTTAATCAACATACAGTACCACTGTCATAACCAAGAAACAATTACAATAAAGGTGCATGTCCATAACAGTGTCCCCCACAGTCCTTATATTGAGACCCTCAAACCCCTGTACAGAAACAAGTAGCTCTATGCCAGCCCGCTAAGCCCTTGGCCATCACCATGTTGGGTGGATTGGGGTGGGTGTAGGGAGCATGTGTCCAGCATGGCTGAAAGGTGGCAAGTGGCCCATGGACATGTGTCCGGCAAGAGAGGCTGCACTGAAGGGGGAGCTCTTGTCGTGTAGGCTTTTGGAGAACTCCTCATAGTTGTCAGTGCCCCGCTTGCTTTTTTTGGATTTGTTGGACATTTTCCTGTTGCGAGTCTGTATTCCCTCTTTCTTCATGGTCAGAGGCCGGTTGACCTGTGCCAAAAAAAGAGTCAGTTAGTCAGGGTAGTGCTAAAAAAACAGGGATTAAGAGTTTGTTATTTGTTGGCTCAAGGGCTATATGCTGATGTGTCCTTGTGCCAGGCCCTAAATATGTTCTTGATCCTGATACTTATTGCCAAATAAGTATCAAATTATATACAAATGATATTTATTTGTGTCTAGACACAATGTCAAGAAGTGTTCTCTTGTAGTTGTATTGGTACTGAGAATTACTTCATAAAGTTTTGATGACAGAAAAACATGTGTTTTCTTCATGGTTCCCATTCATATGTTGGTGATTAATGATCATTACTGTGATTGTCATCAAAGGAAATGACTCAAGTTGTATTGCACTTGAAAAAATAATTTGTGCATATCTACTTGACTGTGCTGGATAACTGTGTTTTTTTTTATCTATAATGATGTTGGTTCTCTGTTTCTGGGATTTATTGACTACCATATGCTGGATTCATAATTAAGTCATTGAACATTTGCAACACTAACTCACTGATCAGTATCAAGTTATGCCTGCAGTCTGAATGTGGGTAGAACAGCCTTGCAGTCCCACTTAACCAGTCTGACCTTTGTGACACGGGGGATTAAGTCTGCCATGGAAACAATAAAGAAAGAAAACACCAACAACCCCTCTGCCTCTCTCTCACCCCCTCTCTCAACCTTTCTCTTTCTTTTACTCTGTCCCTTTTTCTCTATATTCCCAGACTTACGTTATGTAGTTTGTAGTACAGGCCACAGGCGTTGCACACAGGGTCACCATTTGCGTTGCGCCGCCAGAGTGTGGTGGTGGTCGTCTGACAGTTAGCACAGCATGTGCCTGCTCGTCTGGCCGCAGACTGTGGAGAAACATAGGGATGGATTTAGGAAGAGGAGATCAACACGGTGACTTATTTCTGGGTAATATGTAAAATGTGATATGACCCTTTTTTAAATTTATTCCTTGTAATCTTTTTTTGTTATTTTGTTTTTGGAAGACTATTATACATATTGAAGCTCGTAAGGGAGCTCTCTGAGGATGGTTTGAAGTGAATGCATCATTAAGTAAAATCAAAGAAAATGGGAAATAGATCACAAACATCCAACCTGATGCAATTGTTTTGCAGCAAAACAAAACCATTGTGCATTTCATGTATTCATGAATACACAATCACACTTTCAGAGATGTGAGTGCATGTTCTCTTCTAAGTTCACTTCATCACATATTTGAACTTTTATTACTAAGCAATGCTTCAACCGGCAAAACACATATTAATAATGTGCTTCAGAGCAGTGCAGACAGATTCATTTACTACAACAGTAAAGAATAATTGCCTTTCGCACTTGAATCTTACACCTATTTATTATTTTTCCATTTGGAATGTTAGTTTAAGTGCTTTTCGTTTATTTTGGTGCGGCCGTTCTGAATTAGAGGCAACCGCATATTGTGACACTAAATATACTAACACTATATGTGGGTCTGCCACGTATGTGAGAAGTACTGTCAGCAATTTTCCCCCATTAAAATAAACAATTGCATCAATTTATGTTGCTTAATTGTGTACATGAGTAATTTTCTCATACTGCCTTATAAGGTTCACTCTGGTGCCTGAGGGTTACAGTGTACCAGCCACAGTATTTACCATGTAGACCATTAAATTAGGTTATTCATTTATTTATTAAATAAATGTATTTTTCCAATTATCAAAATTGATAAAAGGAGAATATAAATATGTGTGTTTTAAGGAATATATATTCATATATATTTAATATCCATTAACTGATTCCAATTATTTTTACATAAGCAGTACCAGACCAAGGTGCCCTTTAGGTGCGTGCCCATCTAAAGGTCTACGCACGTCACTGGTGATGGAGACGTCCATCAAATCCACGTCTCCTCCAGTTTTTCTGCCTTTCTGTGTTCTCTCCACTCTCTCTGAGGCACAGTCCAGACTGAGGAAGCAGACTCTGGCCCCGCTGCTTTATCTGGACCGGTCAGATATATCCGGATAGGAAACAACCAGAGGCTGCAGCCTCTGCCTTGAAGCAGTGCGGGCTTCGTCACAGCAATACGGAACCCTGCTCGGATATATGGCATAGTTAACGAGATCAGCAGGGCGCGCTGGAAGACCCGCAGTATTATTTAAAGTACTGTATATTTGATCGACCGACGACATAGGATAATTTTTTTAAAGAAAAGGTTTTACCCACGCGTCGCACCATAACGACCCGTGCGCTCTTTACTTAAAAATAGGGATTTTCCCACAGGAAAATTACATTGGTACATTTTCCGCTTTGATTCCACTCACTGTTATATTCTGCTGTGTGTTTTATTGCTGTGGCAGCTCAGTGCCGTTAATGAGGTCGGTGCTGATTTAATGAGCGGCGCCTGTTTACTTTTTAAATGCTGTCTTCATTTCGCAGCTGCAGCTTCCACAAACACAACTGTTGCAACAATCACGCAATTCAGTGCAAGGACGTCACTTCTTATTTATTATATATTATAATTTTAAGTCTTTGTTGTTCTTCCTCGATGAAAGACAAAGATTGGAGCAAAACGACGCATTTTTAATTCAGGTCTGATGTTATGGATTTGGCAGATTTTTCTTTATTTACAATCCACGCTGTTTTTAATAGAATTTTTTACCTTGTGTGAACCAAACAAAAAATAACATTGTTTATTTTACATGAAAATAAATCCAATGATCTCTAAATGTCCTCTTTCTGAGGTGAACAAGACACATGTGTGTTAAAGCCCCCACAAAAAAAAAACCCTCTGCAGATTTCATCGACTTACATTCACTGTTGTAGATAAGAAAAGAATAACCTGGAGCATGCAGAAGCGGCAGAGAGTTTATGAGTTTCTTTGGCTGTGGCTATCAATGACAATATCAGAAGTAGCAGTAATAACGATAACAGAAACAGCAGAGATGGTCTGCTGACAGGCCCAGCTCACAGGGCCAAGAGGTGAACTACAAACACAATACCTGGAAGCTGATTGGGAAAATATAACTTTCCTGGCATTGTACACCCTCCCACCCTGACTCCCCTCCACCCTCCCTTACACCTTGCACCACTTTATTTACTGCCCCCCCCAACACACACACACACACACACACTCACACTCATGCAAACCCATACACACAGATATATGAGCGCTGCCTGGCTGCAGTGGGATGGATTGTGGGACTCACCAGTCTGCGTTTGGGTTTGATGAGTGGTCTGTTCTGGCCATTCATCTTGTGGTACAAGCCGCAGGCGTTGCAAAGGTAGTGTCCAGTGCTGTCACGTCTCCACAGAGGCGTGGAGGTGGCGCCACAGTTCACACACTCACGGCCCTCTGAGGAGAAACACAGAGTGACATCTGTGAAACCAAATGTGACAGCTCGTGTTAGGCCGGCGTACAAAGACTTCAGATGCAACATGCAAGAATTCTTATTAAAAATATAACTTATTAAATAAACATGCAGGAGTTCATTAGGGGTGCCTTAGAAACACTCCATTGTCACTTAAGTGGTCTGAAACCTCATTGTATTATATAATATATATATATACTGCATCTATAGATCTAGAGCAATTAAATCATCTTCTGCTAGGTGGCAGCAGATAGCTTTAAAAGCTAATTAAAATTGTGTGTTGAAGAAAGGTGTCTTTCTTTAATTTCTGCCAGTATATCAACATTGTCTGCAACTAAATAGGCTGTGATTTAAGTAAAATATGAGCTCATTTAGACTAGACCATTGTTAAATTTCTTTATGTATACTTTATGTCCAATTTTCTGTTTTGTGGTGGGCCATGGTTCGGAAACACTACTTTAGTTTACAATAGCAGCGGCGGCTGCAGATTTAAGTTTACCTCAGTAATTGTTGGATAAAAAATGATGTTGCCATTGACATGCGATTATTGACATTTATATTTCTATTATATTATATTTATAATCCTTTTTTATAAGTATTATAAATATAGGATTATATTTATAATCCTCAATTTTTATTGAAGATCGTCACTGCCAAAACTCTTCAGTGAATTAAACCCCCCCAAATTTGCTCTTTTGGATATCTCTGTTTGTGATATAACAGCAGACACTAAGTGTCCTAAACAAAGATAGCATTCGAGGCAGCAGAAAAACACATTTTGTAGCCATTTGTGAAGTCGTCTTCAGTTTCATACACACTCGAGCTCATGTTTCCTTCTGTGGTAAAAAAGTTAGTTAGAACACAATCCAGTTTGAAGCTGGAAGTGTCCCGCTCTGTAATCAAATAACAATCAGGGCAATGTATTAATGTCCTTATATGTAACAGAGAAGTAACTCTGGCCTAAATACTGAGGCTTTGGCTCTGTGCACCTGCGGATCCTCCTTTCACACCTCTGGGCTGGATCCAGCTCAGTGTTCTGCTGCAGCCAGATCAGGCATAATTACAGAGTCACGGTTTAACAAAAAGAAGATTATAATAGTCCGTGTGTGTGCAATGGAGAACAGTGGAGTGAGGCAAAGACCTTTCAGAACATCCACAAGACACGCAGTCTCCATTATCATCACCAGTGCCAGTCATTTATTATTAAGATGTATTGCTCTAATTCAATTTCCTAAATTATAATTTACATGTAATGATGCCCAAATCACTGCACAATGACGGTTGCATTTGAGAGGACACACAGAATGACCTAAGAAATAATAGAAGTCATTTTATAAGCCGTCGTTAACACGTACTATTTTTAATGTCATATTAAGTCAAGCTGTATAGATCTGGTGATATTTAAAGGGAACTTGCATTTCCATTTGCAAGCCATTTGAATATTTTATTTTTATTATTTCTGTCTAAAAATAAAGACTTTATATCCCTCAGTTATTTGGTTTGTATGCGACAATGGAAACAATTATCTAAAATAAAAACAGATAGACGGTGTGGTAAAATAAAGACCAGCTTAGTGTAAAATCACATTAGCAGAAACATTTTATATTCAATTTCCATAAGGAGACATTGATTTGAGTCATAATTCCACATGCACTCAACACAATGGACTTTTAATTAATCAATTCGGGTTCATTCTATTTTATTTTTTCGTTGATTATTGCTAATAATATCCCCCATATTTATATAGTCCCCATCATAAATCGCTTGGATTCTAACTGCTGGATTAATAGATTACGTGTATTTATACTAACAGTCTATAATCAGTTAATTTTAAGGGGAATTAACACAACAATGAAAGCCTATTTCAGACAGTTTAAAGCTCGGTTAAGACTCTGTATTCAGCACCAGTCAAATCTACTAGTACCACAGGGTATTTTTTTTTTGAAGTATTTTCCTCAAATGTAGTTTTTACCAATAGGTAATGCAATGATCACGTCGTTGTTAGTATAGTTTTAATTGGAATTTCTACATAATCACTAACACTGTGTGCTGCAGAGGATTAAAACGGTTCTGTGAAATGAAATTTTATTGCGCCTTTAGGTCGTATTGTATTTAGTGCGTGTACACCACTGTGTTGGTAGTTGGGGATATGTATTATTTTTCTCTGTCCCGAGGACTCACCGGTGCAGGAACGTGCCTTGCCTTTGTTTTTGGGGTTGAAGCTGGACGATGCTCCGAGGAGGCTGCCCGGGTGGAACAGACTGCCGCCGTACTCGTGAGCAGCAGGCAGAGAGTAGGTCGGATACGTGGGTATGGGATGGTGAGTGGAGGGCGTCTGAGCGCTCATGGAGGCCAGGCTGCTCCTCAGCGGGCTGGATCCCTCCATCTTCATCCCCTCCGTTAGCGACATTTGGTATTTGATAGATTCCTTCTCGTCCATTCTGCTGACGGAGGAGGAGGAGGGAGACGCGGCGCCCGGGTCTGGCGACACGTCCTTCGGTGGCGTCGGTGGGAAGGTGTACAGATGATGGGGGCTGGTGTGGGATGGCGGCGTTAGCGACGGCGCGGAAACCGTGTTGGAGTTGCTGCTGCACGGGTAGACAGCGGAGAGGCCACCGGGGGAAGCCGAGCCCGGGTGGTGGAGGCTCGGTTTGCTGAAGGGACTGACGGCCCAGGCGTTGTGGTGGTGGTGGGCTGAGAGCGCAGCTTTGCCCCCGTCCAACCACGAAATACCGGGACTGTGGATGAGATGAGGCCGGCACACCTGAGTCCCCGTCAGGCGAGCTTAGAAAAAAAGACGACATAACGTTAGAAGAGACTACGTTTGCCTTCCCTGCATCGTTTTAAATGAATAAACTTTTATACATTATACTTATATATGTATATATGTATTTAAATCAATATCATATTCATTATCATGCGAGAAAAATATAGGAAAAAATACAGGAGGGATTAAAATGCGATTTTCTGGTCTCACATGACGACACAGTGGGATAAGTTACAATACAAATGTTTATTTCTTTTCATAACTGTACTTTTTTACTATGTAAATCATTTATTTGCATTTATGACTTTTACTTCTGAACGAATTGACCTCACAACAAAGCGTCCTAGAAGCATGTCTGCTGGGAAATATTCTTTAATCATAAATAGGTCAAAATCCTAATAAAATTACCCTCTATTTCAAACCAAAGGTGATGTCACCACATTTATAAAAAAAAGAAATGGTTATATATATTCTGAGTTGTTTCACAAAAAATAAAACGGACAAAAACAATAGTATTTTTGTTTTGGTGTTTTCTGTGGAAATACACGTGAGATCATTTGCACACTGGTCATTCAAATCGAAATAATGCTGCATATAATTTCATGACTGTGAATGAAAATTTATTTTAGGAAAATATATATTTAGAATATGTAATCCGCAAAATATAAATAGTTTGAAATGGTTTCCCTTGTGTTATATATTTTAAGTATTTTTCTAAAGTACTTTTAGCCTACATATTTAAAAAAACGGCTATATGATATAATAATATGAATAATAGATTCCTCCATTTTGTAATTTCCTCTTTTTTTACAGTCACCTTTAGGTTAAGTGTGTTGATGGAATCGAATTAATCCCATCTCGACCTGATCGTGTGTAAACGCCGTGTAAACGGAGGCGGTGTCTCACCGTGCGCTTGGCTGTAGGACACTCTGGCCCGGGCAGAGTTGTGGTAGTATGGGTTCCCCTGTGAGTCCAGGTGGTTAAAGAAAACATCCACCTCATCCGGAGGCAGAAGCTGAGTCGTGGGCTCCATGTAGTTGTGACCCAGGCCTGGGTGGTGAGAGTCCGGGTGTTGTCCGTTGAGCACGGCGTGGTGCATCCAGCGAGGCTGATCCGCCGTCACGTCCATGTCTACGACTTTTTCTGCGTGTCTTCCTGTGCGTGGTGTTAATTTCTATTTATTTTTGCGATGTCTTCACTGTGTCCATTGACTGGGACTGACAGACGCCTGGATGTTTAGGTGTATTCGCTGTAATCTCCTGTGTTGAAGCGCGCTCCTCTTCAGGGCGTCGAGTCCAGCTGGGACACATGAAACCTGCAACGAACCAGCGGACATCAGATGTGAATATTTTAAAGGCGGAGGGTGTAGAGCAGCCTGTTGTCTAAACACTCACTCACTCACTTACACACACATACACACGCTGCTGCGGCGCGTTCACTGACACACACCACTCTCCCTGTCAGACTCCTCGCAGTCCCATGGCTGACTCCGCTGCACCGCAATGTCAACAGTGCAACAGTTTTTTGGTCACAAACCTGCAGTGAAGCGGCGAAGTCAAAGTGCGATCAGCTGGAGTAAAGCTGCTGCGTCTCTGCAGTGTCGCTGCTGCTGCATCACCTCTGCTGTTGCTGTGGCTGTTGGTCGGGGGTTTGTCAGAGAAACTCCGTCCACTGGGACTTAAAGCAACACGTATGACTGTGGCTGACAGAGCCGGGCCAACCTTGTCAAGCTCCGGGGGCGGAGACTTCAATAAAGATATGGACTCCACCAATTGTAGGGCCGAGCCTCGCCATGCAGAAAAAAGACAGAGAAACACATACCTCCCCTCCCGTCGGAATCGTCACTGGATAACGCTCCGCGGCTGAAATGACAGTTGCACTGACATAGAAATATACATACAAACATATAGCGCACCACATAGTGTATATATGTGGATTCTGCAAATGTCAAGAAATTATTTCCAAAAAAATATCCTGTATTTTCTTACTGACCCCTTCGGTTTATTTCGGCTCTGTACACGACAGCACCTTGTTTTGATTGAAGTGGAATCAAAATGACCAAGGGTTCATTTACAGTAATGTCTACAGCCAATCTATCTATCTATCTATCTATCTATCTATCTATCTATCTATCTATTTATCTATCTATCTATCTATCTATCTATCTATCTATCTATCTATCTATCTATCTATCTATCTATCTATCTATCTATCTATCTATCTATCTATATATCTATCTATTATTGATTTCTATTGATTATTATGTCCATGTGCCTTCTGTTATATAGAAACGCATAAAAGTATAGCAGTCGTTGGTAGAACAGGTATTTGTCGTTTAATTTACATTGTTCGTGGTTTGGGGCCATGGGTTCAATGTTGATCTTTCATGCTGTTGATCTATCTCTCGCTCGCTCTCTCTGTCTCTCTCTCTGTGACGGACAGACTATAATTGGACAGGGAGTGTGTTGGGCTCAGGCCGGTCCACACTGCCGCCTGCTTGACGCCGCTTCCTGACGTCAGTGCATCTAAAAGAAGCAGAAGGGGAAAAAAACACAGAACCAGGACATGAACTTTTATAAGACACACGAAGAGAGAGAGAGAGATACACAGAGAGAGAGGGTGTCCACAGTTCACTCCCAGCGGATGTATTCGAGGAAGGACAGTGCAACTGATATTATGTGACATCATTAATAATACATCATCACCCTGACCCCAGAATGATTTCTAAGAACGGACCACAAGCACTTGAAAGTCTACTGGAAAGATTAGATTAGATTAAATTAGATTAGATTAGATTAGATTAGATTAGATTAGATTAGATTAGATTAGATTAGATTAGATTAGATTAGATTAGATTAGAAACACTTATTCACATCAGGACTTAATGTCACGATAAGAATAAAAAAAATCACAAACATGGATAATGCTGCGCGGCTGAAATGACAGTTGCACTGACGTAGAAATATACACAAACATACAGTGCAACACAGTGCATATATTTGGACTCTACAAATGTCAAGGAGTTATTTGCAATAAAAACACCCTGTATTTTCTAACTGAACACTTTGGTTTATTTCGGCTCTGTACACGACAGCACCTTGTTTTGATTGAAGTGGAATCAAAATGACCAAGGTTTCATAATGCCCACAGCCAATCTATCTATCTAACTATCTATCTATCTATCTATCTATCTATCTATTTATGCTGCTGACTGGATGACCTCTGTTTTTTCCTGGATTGTGTTAATAAAGTACCATATTTAAAATCTAAAAAATCTATCTATCTATCTATCTATCTATCTATCTA
>JAFBJS010004652.1:249187-315610 GCA_016785265.1 Paraplagusia blochii
CTTTCATGTTCAGGACAGCAGAACACAGTATCTACACTGTCACTGTAAGAAAAGAAAGGGTTAATTTTCACTCACATAAAAATAGAAAGAAATCAGCATTGCTACTCAGTTTGGAAAACTTTAAATGTGCTTTAATTACAATGTTATATTATTTTCTATATTATATATAAAATAATTTGCAAAATGTAATAAAAAACAGTGATTTTACCTTTTTACAGAAGATGAATGGATGCTTAAAAAACCTCTTCTTACTGTCCTCACTGTACAGTAAAAACACTCAAAACCATGTAAATATACTCTATATGTTTTGACAGAAGTCTTTTCCAGTTGAGTGTCTGTAAGTGGATTGGACTGCTGTACAAAATACCCAGTAGTATTATCATAACCTCATTTTTGTTGTTTTAGTTATGTTTCTACAAAGCTGAGGCGGAAATCTAACAAACCTTCAATCTTGGTCCAAAGCTGCAGTTTAGACACAGTTATGTGAATTGAAAATAAGGAATAAAAACAAATCAGATAAATGCAACACTTTGACTAGAAGAAATCTTTTTCGTTTTGTTCAGGACAAAAGCTACGTTTCCGTAACTGTGTCCCATTGGCACAAAGAAGAAAGAGTCATAATGACAGTGAAGTGAAGGCATTGTGCATGAGTATGTGCACGAGGAGCGAGCAGCAGTGGCAGAAAAGGTATTTTTTTCCAGCATATACAAACTGGATTGTTAATAACTTGGCAGCGGCAGCAGCCCTGGGTGCTGCTGATGGTCTCCAGGGTAACCCAGATAACAGCGCAGCCATTTTCCATATCTTACAGTCTATTATATTCAAGGATTAGTTCTCCTTCCCGAAAAGGTCAAACATAAAGTCAAGCCAGCCAGGAGTATTTCTCCTCCCCCACCTTCTCCCTCTCCTCGTCCTCTCTCCTCTTTCTGTGCAGTGACAGAGCATATCCCACTTTTTTGATATCAAAGCAGTATGATTGATGACCTTTGCTTACATGATGCTGTGATAGATGAGACCCCTCCCTGCGGCCTCCGCCTCAGAACAAAGAGATCCCTGACTGTAGTCCGGTTGTTAGACTCCAGCGCTGATCGTTTGGTATGGCCTTATCTTCTGTGTAGAGTGTGCAATATACTCTGTTCCAACCAATAAGTCATCTTTAGCGAACACCCGAGCTCCTTCAACATTCTATTCTTTTTTTATTTTTATTCAGACACAAAGAGATGGTTGACACTGGCGCTTTGTTAGGGCATCAAAAAAATGCCCCAGAGACACTCTGGACACCTTTGTACAGATTACCTACTCCCAAGGATTGTTTTATTTTACCTGTAGGAGCAAATGTCATTAAAAAATTCATACTTGCCAACTAACTGTAAGGTATTATTTTAAGAAAGTTATGGATTTGGCTAAGGAAGAAGGTTCCAGGTGCAAATCCACCAGCTGCTAGGGTTACCACTGAGTTGCACTGGGCGTGCTATCGTCCCCACACACGGCGCTCAAAGCTGCCCACTGTTCACTTTGATGATGTGTTAAATGCGGAGGTCACATTTCGTTGTGTGCAGTGTTGTATGTTACGATGAGAAGTAGTTGTGGTAGTAGTAGTGGTTTTTTTCCTACCTTCCTTCTGTATTCATCCTGACAGAGGACTTCATTTGTATAATTATACCCTCACAGCAGTCCTTTCTGGCCACCTTCTTCAGATATATTAATGCAGTAAATTCTAACTGATCGATGTAGTAAGATGCAGTTTTTCATGTGCTGACAACATTGTAATAGTCACATCATGCCACGTTGCTGAATCCACATGATACTGTTGTGTTGTTGAACTCAATTATCAAAGTTGACCTCAACACTTGGTACATTTGTACTCAACAATTGTTCTGTAATCCAAACATTGATAATAGAGAATACAATGTATTATCTTCATCCTTTATTAAGAAATTTTAAATTTTTTGTCTCCATCCCTTTATTTTATCACTATTTTTTTTTATCTTACCACAACTCATTTTACGATACAACTTTAAATATATAAACACAACCATTATAAAACAATCCTAAATGTTTTATTGTTTCTTTGTACCACTTAAGTTTGTCACATCATTGACGTCATATTATGCGCTCAACGATATCAATAAACACGATGGTAATATCTTCAAATGTTCAATGGAATAAAAGATAGTAATTCATATTTTATCTATTTTTTTCGGTCCGAATAAACTCGAATAACACCGTGAATATGAGTTTCCCTAATGTTTTTTAAAAACTTTTTCATTTAACAAAAGAAAAAATGTCGGTTAATTGAAGATGTAAATTCTTTCAGGACCGTGTCGGAAAACGAATTGGAAAATCAGGTAAACGGCGCCACCTATTGGTAAAAAGAAAGTACCTAATACTGTACCTAACTTCAAAGTATTTTTGATCTTGAATTGAAAGTTTATATTACAGTTTTCACAATACCTTTCTACATAACTGTTTTATACATAACCTTTTCGTCAAATCGCTTTGGATAGCGACTTCCAAAACTAATATAATTTAAAATAACTCAAAGATCTGATTCACTATTAAGCAGGTGAATTTAGCCATACTTTCATCATAAATATCATGCAGGTTTTAATGTTTAAAATAACTGTATTTTTAATTCTACAAAGAAAGGAATGGAAGCTCCTTGTTACTGTGCACAATGTTAGTTTTGCGTGTGATGACAGTACGATTCTCAGTGTGCCTCAGCAGCCACCTACCAGCTGTTGGACTCAAACCTGCAACCTTGTGAACCCAAGACTACCTCCTTACCCTCTAAGCTACCTGTTTCCTACAGTGTAGCTTTAGTTCACAGTAGGACAAAGTAAAAATTGTGACTCAAACTAAATTTTTATAAAAATTTACAGCAATTATGTATTTTTTTCTTTCTCTTCATATATGTAATATAGATTTTTATTATAGATAAACACATGAATTTAGGTTTGCATATACATGACATATACATACCTTTGTATTTAATCTGGAAATATTAACACAGTTAAGTACATTTTTTAAACAATTTAATATTATTTGTTTCATTCAATTGCATTTTATTTAATTTAGCAATAACACACATCAGTGGCATTTGTTTGTTATAATTTCTATAACTGTAGTTTTCTTGTAGAGTTTTTAATGTAATATATTTTACATTTCTCTTTGCAGCAACAACATGTTGCAAGTATATTGGGGATACAGTACTGGTGGGCTAGTCCTAGTACAAATTTAATACAAGGTCACGGGGCACATATTTTTAAACCACGTGGCAGATTTAACCCCCGGGCCTTAGTTTGACACATGCATGTTAGAAGATCAACTTCAGTCTGTAGCTGAAGTGTTAAAAACTGCAGGAGTTTTTACTGACCACTTAAAAATGTCAGTAATTGAGTCATCTGGGAATGAAGAGGTATATCACTCAAAGAACACAATCCCCAATTCATATATGCAGCTAAATTTGCAGCTGTTGCTTACAACATAAAATCTGATAATAATTCCTGCCTGACTGTCATAGTGGACAGAGTGTGAATTATTCAGTGTACATTATTCAAGCAGATGTAACTGACCGTGATGTCATGGTTGGCTTTGGTTAAAGTTATGGACGTATAAGTCAGCAGAGGTCAGAAGTCCAGGCGTTTACCTTCTGCCTTGGGAGCAGCAGGAAGTGAGAGTTTACGTCTTACTACTAACATGTCCGTCAACTCTGTCTCAGCTGAAGCTGTCCAGGGAGTTGGAGAATTTGACTTGTCCACCTTGTCCACCACTTACTTCACACGTGGTGCTTTTATTTTGTCTCGGGATTGAGTTCATGTTCCCCTCCATGTTTGCCAATGGGTCAGTGGTGAAATAGAGGAGAGTCAGTCTGATGATAAAAAATTTTAAATTGAATTGGTTTTCATTTGTTTTAACATGAAAGAGTAGTAACACAGAAACGGCACTCACTTCTTTACACATTGTGATCACAACAATATTACTTCACTACAGGAAAATATTGACATTTCCAGGTGTGAACATTTATTCAGCAGCAGACACAAATATGTGCACTGACTTAAATCCAAAAGCTTATGAGATATTTGGATTTTACAGTGATTGACTGAACAGGTGACACTTTCATCCCCAAATGGCCTCAAGCGGGGCTAAAATGAAAATCAGCTATGATATACTCAGTTTGCTGTCACTCAGCCAAGGTGTTTTCTGTTTCTGAGTTTCACTAAGAGAGCAGCCTGAGTGACAGTGACGTTTTGACCTCCAGCCAGCAGAGAGAACAGACGACAGATTTGCACCTAAAGTCATGGATGTTTGGCAACTGAGTCTTTGTTTACTTTAGTCATTTAGTTTTAGGTTTTAGCTACATTTCGACCTTGTAGATTACATAAAAATAAAGATTCTGGTGCAGCCCACTGTCAGCAAGCTGCAACGGCAGCCAATGACTTGTACGTTTGATATGTTACGTTTGAAATGTTATCCTTATCTAGGTATATCTGATCATTTTGCCCAAGAGATATGATTAACCAGTGGCGGGTCGTGCATTTCAACCATAGACCTTCAGTGGCATCATAGTTTTGTGACATCAAATTAATACGCCCCGTAATAACATCATTATGACACCAGGAGTTGGAAATACACACATATACATTATATCACCCTTTATATAGGCTAATCAAGAAACACTTCATTTCCAGAGCGTTTAAAATCAATTAGTCTACGTATTTTTGACATTTAAATATTTTTTACCTTTAACTCTTCAAACTCTTTTGACTCTTCAAAGCGAGGAATGAGCGTTCAACAGAGGCTGTGGACAGAAGGATGGTTACAGCCAAACGTACCAATGTGTAAAGTTGCCCCATACTTTCACTCAGATTTTTGATCCGAAGAAAATCAAAAAGATCAGTAAGACTATTCTCTTCAAAATTTGCTGTGCCGTACATTACAGTCAGCTCTGCTTTACACCTGGGAAAATCGAACAAGATGACGTTGTCAAACTCCCGGTAGAGCTTATCCAATCACAGGACACGTACGTGTTGCCTACTACATAGGGCCAGCTAGAAGGCTCTGAAATCATAATCTTGTGAGATGATTGGTCTGAGCAGACTGCCCTCACTTTTGATTTTGAAGGCTCTGGCAGATTTCATGAAACATGACAACATAGCTGAAATATGATTGAATAAATATGTTTTTATCCAACTTTAAAATGTAAAAACTTGTTTTACATAAATAAAAAAAAAAAATAAATAAAAACAATGTTATTTAAAAAATATGTATGAATAAATGTGTTTTTCTGGGTATTTTTAGGCCAGCACAGAAGGCTTTGCTGGTCCTCACAGCCCACCACTGTGATTAACTAATATTAGCAAAATTATGTAATATTGATAGGAGTTAGTTACTATATTTCCCTGCATTTGTGAAAACCGGATAATATAATGTTTGGGTTTTGCCCAGATAATCCATCCATCTATCCATCGATCCATCTTCATCCGCTTACCCGGACCTGGGTTGCGGGGACAGCATTCGGAGGAGGGATACCCAAACTTCCCTAGCCACTTCCTCCCGTGGGAGGCGTCCAGGGGCATCCGATGTAGATCAACTGACTCCTTTCGATGTGGAGGAGCAATGGCTCTACTCCAAGGTCCTCATGGCTGACAGAGTTCCTCACCTTATCTCTAAGGGCATTCTTTTGATCATGACCCAAAGTTCATGACCATAGGTGAACGTAGGAACGTAGATTGACCGGTAAATTGAGAGCTTCAAATTTTGGCTTAGCTCTTTCATTACTTTCATTACTGCGGTCGCTGCCCCGATCCGCCTGTCAATCTCGCGTTCCATCCTTCACTCACTCGTGAACACGACCCCACTTGGCTGCAAACCGTCCCAGTGCATGCTGTAGGTCCTGGTTTTAGAGGCCAACAGAACAACATCATCTGCAAACAGCAGCGATGAAAACTGGACCCCACCCGGTACCTGACTGCGCCTAGAAATTCTGTCCATACCTAAGACTATTGCTACATATGTTAAAATCAGAAATCTTTGGACACTATCTTGTAACTATATTGTAAAATCCAAATATCTAGACATGTAAAAAAGATGGACATAATCAGGTCATTAGAGGGGCAGCACAGACAGGAAGGTTTGGAGATTAAGATTGGTTTGGACACGTTCAGAGAAGGAACAGTGGATGCATTGGTAGAAAGATTATCATAGAGATGAAGCTACCAGGTAGTAGACAAAGACTAAGGCCAAAGAGAAGATTGATGGATGCAGTGATGGAGGATATGGAGGCAGTTGGAGTTGGATCAAATAACCTAATAAATAACCTAATAAAAATAAACATAATGGTTTATCATTGCACCTGGTCTTGTCTTTCTGGTACAGTGATAGACAGAACATTTTTATTGTATTTATTTATACTTCATTATCTCAATTAATCATAACTAATCACGAGTATTTACATACTACCCTTAGAGCCCGATCAATCAGATTACACCTTCTTTTTTGGCAGGCCTACTTTAAACATGAAACATTAGTTAATTTTAGAATAAGGCCCATGGTCATTGAAAGTTGGAAATAATTAAACTGATTTTTTTTTATTCTATTTTTTAACTTCTAGACACTGTTATAGATTACTTTACGCTGTTTACAGGTTAGGAATTTGCACCTAGAGACATCGGTGATTACTGACCTGCTGTCCAGGCCTGTCTACTATAGTAGATATTTGGAAAATGTGATAAAAAAAAGAGTCAGAGACTGGGGAACAGCTCAAGACTGACCTCAGCTGTAAGTATCTACAGTACAAAAATATTTAAACGGTCAGTAATTGAAAAGTGGATGTGACCCAGGAGAGGATAGTCCAGACTTTTATAAGGAGTGTACACTCAGATGTCCCGGGGTTGCTACAATGAATCATTGTTTTCCATCTCCTTGTCCTGGCTTTTCTAACTTTTTTTCCATAGCTTCTTGTCTTTGTTGTCCCTCTAATGACCTCATTCCTGATCCTGTTCACCCTGAACACTACTAAAGAGAATCTGAGCATCTTTAACTCTAGCATGTCCAGTTCGGTCTCCTGTCGTCAGTCTCTCTAAACCAACTGGTAAGTTGCGACATAAAGTGAGTCGTGAACCTGTGCTCTGTGGGTCACAGGCCTTTGCTGTGGCCATAACATAAAAACATATATTAACACAGTAACTTTTTTTTTATAAAGAATTGTATTGCCAGAACACATTACTGAACAAACTTACAGTTTCTGAAGTGTTACTAATTGTGATATTAAATAAAGAGCACACATAAAATTTGGGACACAGCTTGGTGGGTCCTGGAGCCAGACTTCCTGAAACTACTGCTCTAATCCATCCATCATGGCTGGTCTCACAACTGTCCTATAAACTTTTCCCTTCAAATTAGCTGACACTCCTCTATTACAAATCCATTCTGACACTTTTCTCCAGTTGTTCCATCCTGCCTGTACTCTATTCTTCTCTCTTCCACAGTCTCCACTGCTCTGAACAGTTGATCCTAAGTATCTAAACTCCTGCACCTTCACCATCTCTGCTCCTTGTGACCCCACCATTCCACTGTTCTTCCTTTCATTTACAAACATGTCCTCTGTCTTGCTACGACTGATTTTAAATTTTCTTCTATCTTGTGAAAACCTGCACCACTCTATGCTCTCTTCTAGTTGCTGCCTACACTCACAGAAGATCACAAAGGCACCTGCAAACATCATAGTCACTGGTAACCATTTGAGGAGTGTTTTAGGCCTGTTTTAGTTTTTTAATGATATTTTACCAAACACGTTGCTTAAGTTTTAGTTTAATTGGATTTTTAAGTTTATTGTAGAAATACATGTGCCTATTTACAAAGGAGACAAAAAGAAAGATTCTTAAGATTCTCACTCAGGCCTTTAATCACTGTCACAGTTAGTGCTCACTGTTAATTTCATTGACATTGTAAGCTTAGTTAACATAATAAAATAATATTTAACACTATATTTAAGTAAATTAAAATGTCTAACATGAGAAACCCGCCTCGCCCCCCCCTCCACGGGAAAAAAACCTTCCCTTTTTTTGAGCAGATATGAAAATGACAAGATGCACTGAGGCCTGCTGCTGTGTCCTCCCTCCTCCTCCTCCTCCCCTCCTCCCCCCAGCTCCTCACCACATCAGGATACACTCGTTCTACTGAATTCCGGTTTCAAACGGATCACTGTTGTGTTGGTGTGCTCTTCTGCAGGTGCTGAATCAAAAGTAGACACATGCTGTTGTCTCTCAGTGGTCCATGTGGTCAGAGAGAGGCAGCCCCTTAACGGCCTGCTGCACTCACACACACCTTTTGAAAACCTCATCCACCCCTGCTTCCTCCCTCTGGGCCTGACTTCCATCCTCACCCATGGTGTTCACTCCTCTCAGCCTTATTACTGACAGAGTAAATACAATTAAAGAAACATCCAACTTTCACTACGCCCTCTTGCCTCAACCTCCGATATAGTCCCCTCCAAAAGTATTGGAACGGCAAGGGCAATTCCTTTGTTTTTTGTTGCATACTGAAAGCATTTGGGTTTCAGATCAAAAAATGAATATGAGACATAAGTTCAGAATTCCAGCTTTTATTTCATGGTATTGACATAAAGATGTTTAAAACAAGGGACTGAGTCCCTTTTCTTTGGACCAGCCCTGGGTGTTTCAAGTTGCTCACGAGGTTCCTTTCAGATTGGTTGTTGAAACATTAAACAGTTCTTGCTTTTGCCTGTAAAAACAATATCTTCTGTTAAGCAAACATAAAGACCAGAGAGCTGTCAACGGGAGAAATTTGAAATTCACGAATTCAGAACCAGACTGGACATAATTGACCTTCCTGGTCTGGAACTGTTCCCACAAACATTGGTAAATCCTGTTGTATGTCCTACAGGCCTTGTGTATTTTAAATATTGGTTATATTTGTTAAATATTGTATTCAATCTTTTTCTTCGACCAAAATTCTTCCTTGAGTTTTCATAAAAACCCATACAAATGAGATATCCTTTTCCACGCCCGGCATTTTACTAAGGAACATTGCCCCCTGGTGTTACGAGATAAATTAGCTGGTACTCTGGTACTAACTTGTTTGGGGCTTTAAAGAGCAGGTTTGTACAGATAAAGATATTGATACATAATGTAATTATAATATAAGTGGAGTTTATATATATATGGCCTCATTTACAGTATAACTTGGAATGTATCACCTAGTTTGTGTGATTACATCCTACCCACTGCTCTGAGGTTCACAGATTTCAAATAAAAGCAAGAAAAGTCTTTAATTAGAACCACATAACACCTAGACCTCTATTCAAAAAACTCAGAATCAACAAAAAGTTTCCAACATACTTTTTTTTTGCAAACATTACATCCCCCAATCAAGTTTCACTTGTCCATTTCCCCCTTCGCATTAGCATCATTTGTGAGCTTGGTGTAAAAAAGAAAACACACTACTCTATTTTCCAGAATTCCATTGTAAATTCCAAGATTCATTATTCTCTGTTTTGATGTGGAAAGTTAAACTATTAGTCGAATGTTAAACAGAGACCTATTCCCCACTCATTGTAACTGAGCAAGGGTCTCAAACTCATGTTACAATATTTTGTGGCCCCCAAAGTTTAATGTTAACTCGGCCCAGAAGCTATTCTGAATGAATCTTATTATGGAGACTTTCATTCATTACTCTATTTACTTTGATCCAATACAGTTTTCTCTTCCAGGGAAACCAGTGTTGACTCCCTCACTGATGACCCATGTTTTTGAGAATATTTACTGTAATGTTTCACAGATTGATGTACTGTACTGTAGTAAAGTATAGTATTATGTGCTTAACCCAAAACTATATAAGCACATAAATGTAAATATTTGTATGTTAAATTTGATATATATGTGTATTACATATATATACTATAGTTCTCCAAACCCTGTCCACACACACCTTCTGGTACATTTTCTGTTATTTTGTAATTTGTTATTTCTATTGATCTGTTGTGTTGCATGACACAGAATCTGTAGGGAACTGACTGTTTTTTAAATGAAATATCTATTTTTTTCTCTTTGTATTTAACCACTGATGCAGCCCTACAGTGAAATGACGATGGGACAGTGGCCCTCAACTCTTTTGAGATTGAGACCCCTTGTCTGGAGCTTCATCCAATGAATGATGAACAGTTTCATGCTTTGATAAACTGATGCTATCACTGAGTAGTAACACAAAAATAGTCATAAACTAAGTTTTATTAATATGAATGGTCACTGAGGGGTCACTGAGGGCTGAGAGATGACGCCTCTGCTATTAAACAGACATATCGACCCAGTCACGTGCTTTGAGGCCTTCTAATGCCTTCAAACCGTCTTGACCTGGGTCAAAGAAGCAACGGTGCTCCTCTGAGGGATTTGCCGGCTAACTGCTATCCAGGGTGGGCTTCCGGCCCTGGGCCAGCAGCGCTTACCGGTAGCCCTTGCACCCTGCTGCACCCACCACTATCACCAGCTCCAGACACTGAGCCAGGATACTGTGGTGACACAACACCAAGCTTCTGTTCCTCCTTTGTCAACAAGACTGATGGAAGCAGCGAGGAGGAGAGGTGAGGAGCAGAAGAGGACAGGAGGACACACTGATAATAAAAGAGTTTACCACTGTTGGTGTGCACAAACATGAGGAGATAGTGTTAAGATCTGGATTACAATGTGAGAAAATGAGCAAAGAGTATAACAAATAACTGAGATTTGCTATGATACAGTACTGTATATGTTTTTATAATAATATTAACATATAACGAGTCTTGAGTAACTTCACACACACTTACTTGACTCACTAGTTAACACGGTTAAAATATCAATGATTTGAAATTGTTAGGGGAACTTTTCTGAATATTTTGCTTTTTTTTTCTTTTTATCTTAACTTTATTATTGTTTCGCTAACTAATAAAATAAGACCCCACCAGGGGGCGTAAAATGGGGTATGCATCAAAACTTAGACAGCACACAGTCTTGTTAAATAATTTTATTAATTATTTAATTTGCAGCCCTGGTGAAAATGGATAACTGTAGTAAAACACATGCTGCCATTTCATCTTTATTCATGCAATAATTTATTTTGGAATCTCCATATTAACACTATATGACGTTACTGTAACTCTTGAGTCAATGTGCATGTGAGAAAAGTCAGACATCTTTTTTATTTGTATTCCTACACCTTTTAGCTGCCACCTCTAACACAGTTACATGTCTTAGTCTTAGGATGTCGCCAAAAAGTTCCTGGGCCTCGTTTTCATCTCCACCCTCTTGAAGGAGTAGCGTTCTCCCGTGCGTCCGTCGGTCAAGATGTACCACGTCCCCCAGTAGATGCCATTGGTCACACCGCTGTAACGACCACGGTAGTAGCGCCCGTTCAGATTGGCCGCCAGACAGGCGTCAAACCACCAGCCCGTGGCGTAGTACTGACCGCAGTTTCCAGCGGCGTAGCGGTCATTGTCTCTGTCGGCAGTGCTGAAAGATCGGCCGTCGTGGTTGTAACGTTTGCTGTAGCTCAAAGCGTTTCCGGCGTCGCCAGAGTATTCGCGTACAGTCAGACGATACCTGGGGGAAACGACCGTGACAACACGTGATACAGGTGCCTGTGGTGAACACTTTTGGTCAATATAAGGAATACTGCGCCACTGGGAGACAGGGATGTGAAACTTGTCAGATTTCAGTATTTATGTTTTGAAAGCTGTTGAAAATTATGATTTCAAAAGAAATAAAATCGAGCAAGGCAATAATATGGATATGAATTCACATCTCTCTCTGGGATTTCTTTACTTATTTCTGAGTAGTGCTGAACTGAACAAACTACACTGAATATAATTATCTGCCTGTAGTTGTTCTACGGAGTGGCAGTGGTGGCCTATTGTTTAAGGAAGCAGACTTGGGTCCGCAAGGCCTCAGCTGGTTTGAATCCACCAGCTGCCAGGTACTACTCTGACCACTGCCTCACAGTACGGTGCAGTGTGATTTGGACTGGCAACTGATAAGCAGGTAAAGATGAATGAATGCATCGGTAATAGGAAAACAGAAATGAAAACGTATTGTCGCCATGACATTGTGATACACACCACTGCACAAGACAAAATGTGACTTCTGCATATCGACCCATCACCAAAGTGCTTAGGGAGCAGTGAGTGGGGATGGTGCCATCATGCTCAGGTAACCCGGAAACAAGGGGGTTCGAACCTCAAGCCCAAATCTGATTCCTTAAACACTAGGCCACCAATAATGATGGCATGTAATAAATTAGTGAAGTTATTGATAAATGATGACAGTAGTAACACCTGGATCTTGTCTAAAATCTGTGTTGTCTTCTTATTTTCCAATAATAGAGAACTTATGGCTACCAATTTATGCCTTCAACTTTTGTTTGTAGTGTGTTTATATATATATGTATATATATATATATATATATATGTATGTATGTATATATTTCTGAGGCAATAACTGAGCATGTTTCCACATTCTTCATAATTTAGATTTGCTGAACCAGTATGAGCTGTAACATAGCACATAGAGTGCTAATACTACAAAAAATATAGCATTGTATGGGAACTACATACTGGCACGTACACATTTGATATGATCTTGCATGGCAAATATAATTACACTGAGAACCAGATTTGGCCTCAGACCCTGAATTTGACATGTGTGACATAGTACATACATCACTGAACTATAAATCCTGCTACTATATAGGATCTATAAACTGACAAGCCTACTGTAGTACACATTTGATATGATCTTGTATACCATGCATAATCCATACCATACATCACTGTGGGCCAGAGTTTTAACATCCATGGTGTAGAGGATAGGCATGTATCTGTAGTATATCTATTATCCCACCCAACAGTCATTATAAACCATTTACTTTTGGGCTCCAAAGTTGGTTGACAGTGGATCATGACCTTAAGTTTGACATGGTAGCTAATCACCAATCATCTTGAATTAAAAAAGGTGATTGGATTGAATTACATCCATCCAATCAGCACTGAGCAACAAGTCAATTGATGCCATGCCTTGCAGGTATTAGTGTTTTGTTCTGCAATAGAAGGTTGAAAATAGTAAAGTAACTCCCCACGATTGTGACCACCACTGCAGACATAGAAATTTGACCTCTAAATTTAATCCATCCCCAAAGGGAGCAGTGGGCAGCGTTGAGCACCAAGGGCCCCTCGGTGGCAACTTGGCAACTAGTGGACTCGAACCTAAAACCAAGTTGCCTTCCTTAACTACAAATCCACCACTCCCCCGATTAAGGTATCTTTAAGATATACACCAGACACTTGACTATTGCAAGTGTCTGGTTTGTGTAATATATACAATATTTGGTGGAAATATTTCACCTCTGTGTCTCTGAGGCCACTTTAAAGTTGTTGTAGGTAGCTTGGCGTCTCTGATGGTGCCAGTCCTCCAGCTCAACCCTGAGTTGGTGTTGACCGGTGGAGGTGAGGGCGTGGAGTGCAGCGTTGCCCAGCCAGTGCTCTCCCTGTGGGCTCCCAAAGCCCTCCCGGTATTCCTGCCATGTTCTGTTAAAGTTGAGGGAACCATCCTGCCGATTTTGGACCACCGTCCAACCACCGCCCGCTGTCTCCATGTCACATTTAGCCTGAGTCATAACAAAGTCTTTGGTATTATGAAGCCTTGTTTTCATGATCCGCAGATAACACACACACACACACATAGACA
This sequence comes from Paraplagusia blochii, assembly GCA_016785265.1. Classification (NCBI taxonomy): domain Eukaryota; kingdom Metazoa; phylum Chordata; class Actinopteri; order Pleuronectiformes; family Cynoglossidae; genus Paraplagusia; species Paraplagusia blochii. Next base: position 262,921 of record JAFBJS010004652.1, read on the forward strand.
TTTCTAAAAAGACTCAGAGCAGGTTGCAGGATCACTGTGTGTGAGTGCGGTGAATGTGATATGACCTCTAGTGGCGGACGATGCAGGTCAGGCTGGATGGTGTAGATTCCACTGTCTTTGATGCCCAGCTTGTAAATCTCTGCACAGTCCTGAGGATGTAGCCTCTCTGAGGGCGGCACTGCAGACCACATCATTTCTATGAAGCTTATTATTTATAATAGTTGTTCCATGAATAGGGACATTATTCATGGGACATCCGATATTAATATTTTGATTGTCTGTATTGTCTTTATTTGGTCTTATTTGGCTGTAAAAACCACTGTCAATGGCTTTGAGTATAATTAAAATGAGCAGCAATGCTGCCATCTAGTGACTTAAACTTCAATATACGCCTGCATATTGTATGGTGTCCCTAAGTGATTTGATTTGGAAATATTTCCAAATCAAATCACTTAGGGACACCTAGCCATTGTTGCCAGGTTTCTATTTGCAGAAGAAAAAACTGCTACAACAATTCTTATATTACATATATTACATAATACGCTGATATCAGTCGGCTGATTTTATCTGGCATCCCTAGTCATGACAGATCAGCCCTCACAGCCTTACCTGTAGGTGGGTGTTGGGTTATGCTTTTTAGGAAGAGCAGCAGGTCTCTCTCCCCTTCTCTCCCCACTGCTGCACTTTCTGTGCGGCCAAAGAAAGATTAAGTTGTCAGTGAAACAAATCACATTGTTGTCAGGCTCCGAGAATAGAAGACCAGTCTTTATTTACTGTGCAGCGGCTTTCCAGTTTGTTTGATAACTCTTTCAGGGCCTTTGGCGTCCTGACCACAACCGTGCTGTCATCCCACTCTGTGCTGCTAAATTCCTATGCACTCACCTATGACCGACACTTAGCCGGTCTCATTGAGCTTCTGTTTACTATGTGTGGGGGAGCGAGTATGCTGGCATTTATGTGTGTGTGTGTGTGTGTGGAGAAGTGTGTGGTAATACAAATGTGAAGCCCACTCACCTAGGCGTTTAGCCATCAACCCCAGGGCTTGGCTGTGACAGTGGAGGTCACACTCTGTCAGCACAGCTGCCATTAGTGCCAGGATGGCCCCGAGAGAGTCGGTCTCCTGGCCTTCAGGACTCCAGGCTCCGCCTGTTTCTTGGACAGAGTGCATACAGCGCTGCAGCTGCACCAGACGTTCTTTGACACCTCTGTCCTGTGGAGACAAAGCCCACAGGTACTTTTGGCAGACAGCATTTTTTCCCCTCTTTATTGACATTTTGTTCCTCAGTTTAACAGCTTTGGTTTTTGCCAGTCATGTGGGCTCCCTGCCTAGGAGCTGCACAACCTGAATGTTAGAATATTTACCACAGCTACGGTGCTTGATTCAGACTTCATTGGTTTAAAAAAGGAACAGCAGCTAGCCTTGTAAGGAGGACGTAAAGACCAGACACAGACAAACCCTTTGACTGCCTGGACACAGTGGGTCCTAAAATTTCACTAGGGGGCCACGTCAGAGGTAGATGGAGTTTTCGTGTGGTATAAAACAACTGACATGTAAAAGTCATCCATTAAGGCTAGAATGCTGAAATTCTTCTATTCTTTTTTTTTTTGCTGTCTAAATGAAAAATGCTTGCATTGCAGGGACTCTGCAGAAGTATGACGATAATGTACATTTATTGTATGATTTGCAGTATTAATAAGCCAAATGGGCCTCATCTGGCCCCTATAGGTCGCATTTTGGCGATATCCACTTTAGACTTTTAAGAATAGTGAGAGGCCTTGGAGGAGGTATACACTTCTAGATCACTTTATTGATTAGTGATAAAACCTTTGTCCAAAACAACAAAAACATAAAACTAGCTTTAAAACAAAATAAGCACTTGACATATCTGATGGTTAAGAATTCTGGCATTTATTTGTTGCTGCTATTTTTCTCAGTAATTAAAGCATGTGGAGTGGTGTGGGGTGGTAGCACCGGATCAATCCAAAAACAGATTTGAATCTAGGCATGAGTCAGTAATTATTATTAAAAAAATAATATTTTTTTCTTATATCGTAACTACTTTTAGAAGAAATTCCATGTGCAGGTGCTATATGTGCAACATTTGGTTTAGATCACTGGTGCCTAACTGCCTGGGCCATGGACTGGCACTGCTCCATGGGTCATTTGGTTCTAGGCCACAGAAAAAGCTTGCTTAAGCTAGATTATTATTTAATTTATTATCTGATTCTAAATACAGTAAAAAAAAAATTACCCGATTTTCTCTGCAACATCTGTCTAAGCCTCATGCTTGTTACATCTCTTACCTACATCCTTACCTACCATAAAGGGGTCTGCACGGGCCAGTAACATGTTTTAAACCACAATTTTTCTCTCACCCATTCCTGATGAATGGGCCAATGCCAGGGCTAGGATAACCAGGACTAGGAGGACTAGGAGTGTGATGACCAGGATCATAGCCTCGATTAACTACTGACATAGCGGCTACTGGAAGATTTTTTTTTTCAACTGTGTTGTACCTTTGTATTTGTTTTATTTTATTTGTATTTTTATGCTCTGGTAACATCCATTGCATTGTCTGTCCGTCCAGGGAGTGGATCACTCTCCTGTGGTTCTCCCTAAGGTTTCTACTGGTTTGTGGGCTATATAAATACAATTTGATTGATTGATTGATACCAGACGACCACTAAATTGAAACCCCCAAGCTGGAAAAATGACCAAAAATGAGAAAGAAACATCTTTGGAAAGTATCTTTGTTTAGAATGAGTTAGCCAGTGATGAGAAAGAATTTACATAGGCCTATACGTTCAGTGAATAAAGGAAAGGAAAGGAAAGGAAAGCAAACTCCTTGTCATTGTGACATTGTGATTCACACCACAGCCCACAACAAAATGTCACTTCTGTATTTAATCCATCACCAAAGTGAACAGTGGGCAGCTTTGAGCACCCGGGGAGCTGTGAGTGGGGACGGTTCCATGCTCAGTGGACCTCAGTTGTAACCTGGCAGTTGGTTGATTCGAACATGGAACCACTAGGCCACCACTGCGCCACCTGAAAACTGAATTTACCTGACAAAACCAGGAGTCCTGGTAAAATATATATTCATTGCGACTATTTGTACCCCCACTGTGCTGCGTGATATAAGGTTAGTGGCTCCAAAATGAAACAAGTGGCATAATGTTTATCATAATATTCAAATATTATCATTTATATATTTTATGTTGGTCATTTTTATCATAATTAAAGGCTAGCCCGTGGAAAAAAAAAACCTAGAGTGTAATGTAAAAAAGCCTGGGGACTGCTGGTTTAGATGATGACATCTCACAGTGGCATGTTTGGTGTCACCACTAATCCGTCACTTGCACTTACATCAGTCATTGTAATCAAGTCTCCTCTCCACCTGTTGCTGTATAAGCTCAGCACAACCGTATGATGAGGACATTTTCAAAGCAGACCTAATTTTATCCTGTCTGTGATTGCTGACTGTCATTGCTTCATGGCTGGAAGTGGTGCCAAGTTTAGTGCCCCCACTGTCCCAAGAGAAAGAACCTGCTGGCCTGGGACCAGTCTTTGTTGGCACATGTCAGCAGGCTGATCGGGGGTCGGGAGCGTGCATGATCCCTGCTTGTCATTTATTACAGCTGTAACTTTTTTTTGTCACAGGGTGGCAATTTGTCATATTAATTACTGCAGTACTGTATGTTACAACATTTCACTACTCAGTGCGGTCATATAAAAGTCCGATCAACTTCTATACAAGAAATTATGAGGTGGCGAACATCACTTACCTTAGGATGAATCTGGGGGATATCATGCTGGTGCTCCACCCTCCCAGGAGCGTCTGCCACGGCTGCATGTAAAATAGCCTTCCTGCAGCCTGTTGTCCCGGTCTGACCTTCACAGGCCCCAGAGCCTGCTCCCCCTGCGCCCATCCCAGGTGAGCTGGGTGAAGCCACCAGGCTGTCCCTGCAGGGAGACACTGTGCAGGCAGGGGATGCATCTAAGGAAAATAGGGCACCCACATACAGTGACAGCACAGCAAGAGAGCCAAAGGGAATCATGGGAAAATGCAGAGTTTTTCTAAACTTTTTTGATAGTTCCTCTATGACTAGTGGTCTGCAGCCTTCTCCAAATTGTTGTCCCTGGCACTCTTTATGCAGGTCTTTACTGCACTTTTCAGTGCTGGACTTGGGTGTCTCTCCTGATAAAAATGTGTTTCCCCTGCCTCTCTGTCCTTGTCTTGATCTTTCTCGTGCTGCAGTCCTCCTCAGTGAGCTTCTTTAATCTTCTGCTTCTCCTCTCACTGGTTGTCCTCCTCCTCCTGTCTCCTGCTGCTCTTTGTAAGTGAGGTTGCTTTGGCTCAGATTCCTAGATAACTGTGGCACTCTTTGCTGTCTGACATGGACTAATGCACCCACCCCCTTATTCATGCAGGCCCACACACATGCACGCAGTCACACACACACACACAAACACACACATCTTCCTAACTCATTTGCCCCCACCCAGTTATGAGAACATGGACACAATTTACCTCCAACCAATCATAACGTTTACCAGTCACTCAGGTAGAAACACTTTTGTCTTTTATCTTATCTAATTGATAATAACTTTCACAACCAGCTGTGGTTCCAACTCTTGCTTTTTCATGTGACAACGTTTGAAGAGATGCTGCGTCATATATTTGACTTCTTCCTTCCTGTGCACCATTTTCACATCCTTTGCTACTAGAATGGTTGTGTTTACAAACCGAGTTCCACAGAAGCCATAAAGACTTTACATTGAATAGGTGGGAGAAGGCAGGAATTCCTCCATAAACACAAGTGTCACCCTCAGTCATCAGGAGACAGCACGGGCACACTCCCATACAACTGAGAGCGCAAACACACATGTTGGCGCAGAGCAAAAGGGGAATCAGGTCTATCCATCTCTGCAGCTCATTCACAAGATCCCAAGGTTTTTAAGAACAGAATATGACAAGATAGGATAGTCCTTTTTAATCATTGTGTAATGGGAGAATACAACATAATTGAGGGACCGCACAGTCACTATACACCATAAAATAGACAAAAAAATAAAAAATAAACATGTCATAGCAAAAAATGTAAAAAAATGTATCTGACCCAGCAAGGGATAAGAGGATGATGATGAATTAAGTAATAAATACATACATATATACACAACAGAGAATGGCTGAACTAAGGGGGCTAGTGTATGGGCAATATTGTGAACTTTTTATGGATAGAATTAGTTCAAGAGATTGACAGAGGTAGTGCAAAAATTACATGTAATCAGGAGCACATACACATTTACACGAGACGAGTAGATAGAATCAAAGTTTTTAAAATTTGGTATGTATACTTTCTACACAAATTTCATTGGTCACAGATTTAAGGTTCATCAGGAACAAAAACACTTTGGATTATTTTACATCTTGCAGCTCCATTATTTACCAGTTTGTCAATTTTTTATGATTGATCAATGATCTGTCACCTGCTAAAAGTACATTTGCACAGGATCATATTTATATAAATAGAATAGTGCACAGTAAATAGGCATACATTTTTTGAAGTGTTACTGGAAAATAAATAACATCAGCACTAAAAGGATAAAACAGGATGCCTGTCATGTGTGTTCCATGGTGTAGGTATCTTATTACTTTTAGGGTCTAAGCTCTGACAGACAATGAGCAGACTGACAGACCCAGTGAGTTCTCAGTTAAACAGCAATATGTCGGTGAGTTAGTTTCCATTTGACTTTTACCAAATACAATTGTCTATAAACAAAAACTTACTTATGTCAATGAAGTCTTTGGAACTTTGAGATAACAATCTTCAAAATGAATTCCATGTTCTCCGTCTTTTAAATCAATTGCACTGGTGCAATGACATGAGTCAAGCTTGATAGTTACTGAAAAATTAAGTTTCTCTATGTAAGAATGATTGAATAAACGTTTCTTTTTGTGTAATCTGACAGCTTAATATTATAAACACATGAGAAACCCACAACAACCTACTTTGGTAAGAGGGTGAAGATGAATAAATGAGACTAGAGCCCCTGAAACCTGATATCTGCGGTTTTGATGGGCTCTAGTTATATTCAATCCAACTGCCACCCAAATCACACAGCAAAACCTCTCCTTTCGGTTTGTCCCTTATTATGGAATTACCAAAGCATATCAATGTTTTCCATCTCCTTCTGTCCTCTGTATCTTTTACTCTCACTCCAACTTCCTTCATGCCTTCCATTACTGCATCCATCAATCTCTTTCTAGTATCCACTGTCCTTCCTCTTAACATGTCCAAACCATCTTAATCTGGCTTTTCGAAACCTTCCTGTCTGTGTTGTCCCTCCAATCACCTCATTCCTGATCTTGTTCATCCTTGTCTCTCCTAAACAGAATTTTTGCATTTTCAAACTCTGCCACTTCCAGCTCTGCCTCCTGTCTTCTGCCTATAGGTTGTGTCTTTAATAAATCCATCATGGATGGTCACAAAACTGTCCAACAAACAATTCCCTTTATCTTGACTGACTCTATTCTATCATATATCAATCACGTGAAAAAAAAAACCCCAAACATTAAAAACAAATCAGGTGTATTTGTTTTGTAGCTTTTTGAGTTCCCTTTTTAATGTATTCTCTTTTCGCTTGTCAAAAAAAAAACAACCACAAATCGAGGTGCTATATTATTATGCAAAACTTGTAATAAACTTGTAAAACTAATAATACAGATTTTCAAATATAATTACACGTGGCCCTGAGTTTGACACCTGTGGTCTAAATCAACACGTCAAATACAAGTCTGTATAGTGAATATATAGTAGACGTCAGTGTGTTCACTGGCGTCTCTGGGAAATACAACTATTTGTATGGGAATATTTGTCATTATGGCAAAAAATGACAAATCCCAGTTAGTCCCAGTTAGAAATATTACAATGATGATGTTTGTATACTTCATAACATTTGACTGATTTCACTAAGAAAATAAAAAATTGAGGGCCAACTGGATTGGCACCAACAACATGTTTATGAAGCTATACACAAAACTGGGCTCTACAGTTTCATGAGTTTCTTTCTGGACTAGTCAGCTGCTGTCTGTTCAGCACCTTATTAATCACCATGATGTTGTTATTGTGTTTAATTAATTGTAAATCCCTTTCTTGGTATTTGATGTGTAATATGATGCACAGCCCTCAGTGGTTTCCTTTCATGTGTGTCCTGTGTCAGTAGGTATCATCAGATTTTGATATAATCCTTTGATTTGTTAAACACTGTCTCCTGGATCAGCATTCTCAATCTCATCGCTGACGGTTGGGTGGATTATAATGGAGAGAGTCAACATCAAGGACTACAGAAGGAAACTGTGATTTGCATCGCATCACACACACTCACACACAGAAACACACACACGCACACATGCACACCTTGTTTTCAACAGACTAGCCTCAGTAGCAGTGTGTGCATAGCTGCATCCAAAGATTTGTTTGACGGATTATCTCCCCGTCCTCTCTGAGTTAAGCTTCACGTCTTGTGAGATTTTTGTGCAGTCTTACTTTTCTTGCCTTTTCAGTACTATCCACTTATTTTTATATGTGTATATGTAGGTCAGACTCAAGAGATTGTTGGGGCCTGTGCAAAGCCTTCAGATGGGGCTTCTTAGACAAGTCTATTGTGGATATCAGGGAGTATTTTGGATCATTTTACTGATATTTACTGACAGTGCTTTTCAGCCTCAGCTGAGAAGTAATGTCTTACTTTAATTTTTGCTTCTTATTCATTTCAACACATTGTTCCCTCTCAATGATCCTGTGCTACTGTTAAACAACAACTGGCTGCACAGAGAAGAATTCTGCTGCCTTAATTAAAATGAAGGTTAACCTTCATTCCAAAGGAGAAAGAAAACTCACAGCAATGTTTTTCAATTAATAATACCAAAAACACAAAATACATCTAAGTAATATAGTCCAACATTAAAGTTATGTCTGTTTAATCTTTCCAAGGGTCAACTGTACACAAACAGTGGTTTTGATGAGTCTTCCCTGAGATCTAACAAGTTGTTCTCCTGGAAAGTTTCCCCCTGACTTTGTAGGCATCAATTATTATAATTTGATACACAGTGGCTGCTCTGAAAAGCCTTCGGATACTACAGTAGTTGCTGGTTCAAGGTTTCAAAACTCAAAGTTATGATTAAATTTTAAACTTTTTCTAAGACTATACTGCAAATAATGACGGGAAATGACACAGTTTTTATTAAAGTAAAGGCTAATTCATCAAAAATCCTTAATACTTGGACATCACCAATACAGTGTTGCCACGATCTGAAATGCTTTATAAAGACCTTACTTGAGAAGTGTGTTAATGATGACCTCTAGTGGTGAAGTGCTATATGTTTTGTTAGTAACTGCTCAGATGAATTATTTCATTATTCATTCATTCATCTTTATCCTCTTATTCGTTACCTGGTCTCAGGGGCAGCGGTCTCCACCAGTGCCACCCAAATCACACTGCACCATGCTGCGAGCCTCCCTACAGGTGGTGAGCCCACTGCAACATTTTATTATTGTAGTGATACAATATCAAACAGGTCATTGTTCATTATGATCCCCAGTGTTAACCTCTATTGATCATGGTCAGCCATACAGCTCAAAAAGTGTTCAACTTGCTGCGTATGTATGTATGTATGTCTGTGTACAACAAGGCTTGGATTTACAGGCCATTGTAAGTTTTAAGCCAAAATATTCTTGATTGAATAATATAATTTTATCTAGCTTTTAAAAAATGGATTTAAAAAAGATGATGTCAAGACAAAGTAGAGTGTTAATGCATCTGAAGCTCATTAAAGGAGAAGCAAGATGTGACTCAGGCAATCTCATGTGCCCTTCACTTAATTGCGTTAAAAATATTCATGTCCTTACCTTCGTTATTGATGGGCCCACTTTTATATTCTTCTGTAGAGCCAGAGATTTCCAGTACTTTCCATTTTAGTCATAATTTATCTATTTGTATTAATTAAATGTTCTACCTATAAAACATATTCCATGGCTGCTATTGTATTTTCAAGGATCTATACCAGGGGTTATAAATTGGTGGCCCAGCCTGTGAAACAATATTTTGTGGCCCCCACCCTGACCCATCAGATTTATAAAGAGGTTTCTGTGCAAGTCAACAATGCCAGAGATGTTCATGTTGTATGCCCTTAACGATGACGTGGACCTTTCTTCGTTGCAATATGCAGTCAGACCATTATCCCAGTAAATATGTTTTCATAGATTTTAATAATATACTACAGGATAGTCCCCTGTAATATATGGTAATTTTTAATATTTTTATATTTGCTCTGCACTTTTTATGCACTACCCTGGCCCATAGACCCCTTCAGGTTAATTTTCTGTTTTATATATATATATACATATATATTTGTACTCATCTGCATTGTATTACACATAATTAGCGAGAAGCATCTTATAAAACACGTTCTTCCTTTGTGTTAAACATTAACAGCTGATGGTCATATGACAGTGGGGGCAGTGGCCATCAACTTATTTGACATTGAGTCCCCTGCTGCATACTGTATTTCTGGTAGGAGGGATTATTTTGCTGTTGCGTCTGACGTAAGACGCAGGCGTAGTTTTGTAGAAGGAAGTGAAAGGGGAAGATAGGAGCTGGGATAGGTAGTAAGGCAGAGAAGCCTTCCAACCAAGTGCCAAATTTATCTACTAGGCGTAGTTTAGCTACATTTTTTACGTTGACACACTGTTTAAGGCGGTAGTCGAGGTTAATTCGGCATTTTCTTTAGAATCTCAAAACAAGGCATTGTGGGATTTTCGCACGTCAACGAGTAAAGTGTCACGAAGGCTAGTCTGCTGTGGACAACAAAGTAACGTAAGAGCTAGTTAGCTTGTGGCGCCGAGCCGGATAAATAAACACTTCGACACCGATAAAAACAGTCTGTGCTCTGCTGTGACACCAGCTGAAAGTAAGTTTCTGACACGTCAGTCTTGTTTTTCTTGCACATAAGAGTGACGAACCAAAAACGCACTGAGGCTAATGCCGCTGCTGTGGCTAATGGTGGTGGTGGAGCTGCTGCTGCAGTGTCTTTTTTCGGGAAGCGTATTGGAAAACAAGGCCGGCCTGTGGCTCCTCACAGTCCACTGCAGTCCACAACGAGTCTTTGTCGGTCTAGTATCCTGCGTCTAGTTTTCGTCGAACGACGATGGTGTTTGTGGTTTAATGAATAATTTAAAAGTCTCGGGTTTGTACTTAGCCCTGACTGAGTCAGGCGGAGGGGTGTGGGACTCGGACTATATCAACAAGTGTTTGTTTCAGTGAAATTATCTTAATATCTTTGATTGTCATTTGTTTTCACAGATGGGAAATAATTTTCTGTAAAATAGTTTTTGTTTCGATTGTGACCTCTTGTAAACGTGTTTTTAATTTATTTAATTCGAGGCATCACTGCGTCTCCAGTCGGTGTCGAATACAGTGTAAATATGTGGTTTTAAAACGTATTCTATACTAAATGTTATATTTTTTGAGGCTGTATACCAGGGTCTCAAACCTGTGGCCCACAGGTCAGTTCCAGCCCGTGAAACAATATTTTGTTGGAATTTCTTTTCTGTGAAATAGTTTTCGTTTCACTTGTGACTCACTCTTGTAAACATGTTTTTGCTTTGCTAGTTTAAGGCATTACTGCAGCCCCAGTCGGTGTAGAATACATTATAGTAAAGGTATAAATAAACATATTTTTTGCTAGATACTGTATTTTCAAACCCGTATACCAGGGGTCTCAAAACTGTGGGGCCATTTACAGCATGTGAAACAATATTTTGTGGCCCCTACATTGACACAACTTTCTAATGTTACTATCTTAACAGTTAGATACTGTCTTCATTCATATTGTGTGCTTATGTTAATACATATGCATAATTGGCACAGAAACAATATTGGTTTCCATTTTTGCCCTACTAACATTCTGAATGGTAAAATGTAACTTTTCTTTTACTATAAAGTGGAGGTGTATATTGGCAGGAATTTGTCTTATTTAATAACTGTGGTATACCACAGTTTTAATGACCCACACCAAAATTAGTAGTGTGTTCATTTACAATGCTGTGAAATATCAACACACTATTTTTCTACATCCCCACTATACATAAGCTGTGTTGTTAATACAAAGGGGACAGTTTAACGACACAGTCCTTGGCTTTGCTCAGGTTACAGAAGCACCTGTTCACTACCTAAAATATTGTCAGAGAACGTAAGGACAGCTAGCTTTAGCTTAACCACTGCGTAACATCCCTTTGTGTGTTATAGTGATTTATAAATGACAGGCCAATTTGCCAAGCATTAATGTTTAACATGTAGATATTTAGTCTTTTCTTTAGAAATATATGGTCTTATTAATTCATAAATAAATTTACTGTTTAGTAATGGCTTACTGAAGACCTCCTAATTATAGTTGCACTCCTGTGTCACATGATGTGGTCATGTTGATGTCACTGCAACAATAACACATGACTTTAAGGCAGCGTCGAAAATTAGGCTCATAAAAATGCAAAATCTTCCAAGCATCTGAAACTAAATGCTTTGTCAGATTTAGCTCCACATGCTCTATTTGTGTTGAAGGTTTTTTTCCTGTCATTTGTCTCATGACTGGAAAACACCTTGGTAAACGTGAAAGATGATTTATTTTAGATGAATTTCCTGTCAGAGATTTAAATCTGTTATTATGAATCAATGTCTTAACTGTCTGTGGTTTGTCATGTGACTGGACTGAGAAGTCATAGCTGACACTCCTTTTTGTGCTTCTATCAACTTTGCTTTGCAGTATTGTAGTTACTTGAGAGCTGTACTCAATCCATGCAGAGATGGCTTAGTTTGAAACTGTTGCTGTGTTGCTCCTAAAGTTGTTGGAATGGACTGAAGTCCTTAAGAGTTTGGTAGATAATGCATTAGAGCAGTGGTCCCCAACCTTTGGACGCAGGGACTGGTACTGGTCTGTGGGTGAATTGTTGCTTGGCCACAGAGGAATAATTTTTCCTTTAGGCCCCATTTTGCTATTACTTTTACTCGATCCATACCCATATCAACAAAACAACTCAAAATGATGCAAGATTCTACATTGGTCTGGTAGGAGAAAGTTATCGGCTGTATCTACCTGAAGTCCTTGTTGTGCCCATGCACAGTTAATTCAGGTAGGAAGATTTTATAGTTAGAAAAATAGTTCGTAACATCGCAAATTTTATTTGTATAAGTAGTTTATTATAGTAATTTCCGGACTGTAAGCCGCACCTGACTATAAGCTGCAGCCAATTTCTTTTTTTAAAGGAAAAAACATTTTGTAGATGACTGTACAAAACCCGCACCTGACTGTAAGCCGCATGTGCCCGCGTTGAAACATGAGATATTTACAAGGAGCTTTTCTTTTTGCATTTTCCATGATGAGGGTCAGTTTATGCTAATTTTATTAATGTGCAAAGCGCGTTATAGTACGTCAAACTTCTTCTTCTATGGTGTTTATTGGCAATTGTGACTTGCGTCTTCCTCGACACCACCTGTCTCACTCTTACGTTTTCTGATCGAGCGCCCCTGGCGGCCGTTATAAGAAAATGCATACATCAGCTGCATCTCTGCATAAGCCGCAGGGTTGAAATTGTGTGAAAAAAGTTGCAGCTTATAGTCCGGAAATTACAGTAAGTGGTAAGGTGGTATGTTAAAATAGTATGAAACATTCAATTGGTCTGTGGCGCAAAAAAGGTTGGGAAACACTGCAATAGAAAACATCCTAACTTTTTTACGCCATTAAGGATTCCATTTTCTTTTAAATATTCAACATACATGCAGAAATAACTTCTTAGATGTGGTTGTATCTAAAGAGGTTGTTTTGTGTAATATGCTCATGTATAACCATCATGAAAATAGACCCTCTTTCTGTCTTTGTCTACACCAGGGGTCGCCAACCTTTTTGAAACTGAGAGCTACTTCAAGGGCACTGAGTAATGAAAGGGCTACCACTTTGATCATACAATTCTGAAAGTTGCACAGTTCATCTTTAATTAAATTAATTAAATTATATTAATGACATTCCACGTGAAGCCACTGATTGTTAATGATTAATAATTTAGCAATAGGAATTCAGAATGATTCGACAAGGTAAGAAACAGATAAACTTTAACGTCCGATATTTTATTTCTTATTAACCTTTCCAATTGTTTCATTTTCAAATGATAACTTCCACAACATTTTGCAGGAAACCACGTCCAATTTTTCAAGACACTATTAATTTTCATTAAATCATGAACTCTGCACCATGTTTGTATGTAATGATCAATTCTATAAGATGTGACAAAAATCAAGCTGCCTTTAACTCGCGGATCTTTTCTGTCCTTAGTGCGCTGCTGGGTGGGTAGTTAGCATGGTAACTTTTGTGACAAGTGCTTAAGTGCCTCTCCATGTTGTGCCGCTTTGCAGTTGCCACAGTCGCACCGCAAATGAGACACGCGCAGTTTTCTTTCACATTGGTAAAAATTAATTCTTCCTCCCATTCACTGTAAAAATAATACGTTTTCTTCCTTTTATCCGCCATGTTTATGTGGGTAGGAATCGCTTTCGTCTCTTCGCAATGCTCAAGACCTAGGCTAAGTTTGTCATGCGCACTAGACTGACCTCTGTCCCCTTCTATGTCAGAATTCTCATATTAGCGAACTCTGCTACTTTATGATTTTTAATTTTTTTTAAGGTTTTTATATATTCTTATACTTTTTGTTTTTAATTTACATCACTGTAAATGCAATTCAAAAAGAATGGAAACTAAATTTAATTAGATTTTAGTGATAGTTCGTGATTAGGTCTTTTTTTAGAACTGGCTTGCGGGCGACTGACGTGGTCACTGCGGGTTGGCGACCCCTGGTCTACACTATCTTAATGTGTTGACTTTGCGAATGGTTAAATAAGGTTAAATTCCTAAGTAAAGGTTTTTCTTGATGTTGCCCTACGTAAGAGAATACTTTGAACAGCAGAAATTCCTCTGTTCATTTGGACACGCCTTCTAAAACATTTTTTAATAGTATTTTTTGTCTTTAGTTTGATTATATGACCTTGTCATACTGTGGATAATGTAATCATCATCTCTGTAATCAGACTATATCTTATAAGGCCTGAGTTAGCTGAATTTACCGTCTGAGAAGTCTTTCCTTAGTGGCTGCAGGATATTTTCAGTAGCTCACAGAAGTTTTTCTAGGAGTACTTTTTCATGTTGACTCAGCTTTGGTACAGCTCTTGAATTCCTATGTAGCGTGTTGGAGTGTCATTGTTAAGGAAAACACAAAGTTGCATGCAGAGCTGGTAGGATGTGGTCAAACTTTCTGTTAAAATATTGTGAAACAGTTTTAGCTGCTTCACTAAAACCAGATGGAACAGATGATTTGTCTATCCCTTAACATGTCACATATTATGATCACTTTTTTTTTACTTCATTGACTTTCAAATTGTGTGACATATGGTTACACAATGTTGTGGGTATTTTTAGTTATTCTAGTTTCTTAAACATTTATTTAAACCATTTATTTTTGCAAGGTTGTTGTCTTTACTTCTCTTCTCTGTACATCTGTCCTTGTTCTGTTCACAGGGACAGAGGGAGAGATTGAGAGAGAAATACTTAAACTGGCCAAGATGGGGATTTATTTTTCTGTTCGATATCTTTAAAGTCAACCTTTCATTTATGTTTTCTACCATTTAGTTAAAACAATAAGATTCTACAAAAAGAAATATTATATAATCTCAGTTAAGTTTTTTTTCATAAACTCTATCTTTGAAATATACTTTCCTCTCAGAACTTTAACATAATCTCTGCTTCAAACTACAGTAAGCAAGTACAACTGATCTAAATGTATTCAATGTGTGTCACCACAACTAATTACTCATTGATAACATCACCTGATGTTAGTTGTTACCAAAGAGGAAGAATGATGACTCAGAATGGGTCATGTGACCGCAGCTTAAAAACCTCATGCCTTGGATGTGTTTATTTCCAGTAGATATATATTCGTGGGCATTGGTTTATGTATTTATTTTATTTAGGTTTTTTATATATATACTTAAAACTTCCTGTGTTTCTTCCTGCAGCTGTGGAAAAATGACTTCCAGGAAGAAAGTTCTCTTGAAAGTCATCATCTTGGGAGATTCTGGGTGAGTGACAGTGTTGGATTGTGTCCCTCACTGATATGTTGATGACCCGATCACCATCTATTTTCGTGTGTCATCTATCATCTAATGTCATAACCTCTTCCAAGATAAAACTTTGCAAGTCTTTTTGCTTCGTGCTTATCAACGTCCATGACCGTTCAGCTGTCTGCAGTCAGAGTGTCACCTAAGGCATACGCAATTTGCATACAAAATAAAAAGTAAAAATCAAAAAAGCCACAGTAAGGATGACTGAAATTAAAATATGTAGTCTGACCATAGTTTTATTCAGGTAGTGCTTACTTATTATATTTGAAGTGATGCAGACTTGAAACTCCGAGCGCACTATTAGATGTATTACAATAATTTAAGTAAGGTCTAAAAAGTAGTACTTTTTTGTAATTACATTGCCTTGAATTACTTTTGGTCTGTATTGAATTAAATTAAGGGTTTTATTCATCCTCTTTTCCTTTCGGCTTGTCCCTCTTTTTTTCAGGGGTCAACTCTTTCATTTTGTTTTCTCACATCTCACTAAAACATACTACAACAGGCGTCTCTCTCTGCTTTAGGCGTCATGCAGTTTTTGTTTTATTTTAAGGTTGTTTTATTATGGATATAATTAACTAATTTTGTAATTAGAGCAATCCTGCATTAAAAAAATCTGAATATTGAAATGAAAGTGTTGATGAAGCAGTGTAAAATTCTAAAGAATAAAAAGACATTTTATAGTAACTTGTTTTTCGGACATTAGATGTTGTAAAAAAAGAAGGTTGTAATCAATGATGGAAATCAGTAGAGGAATAGCTCTGCAATTTGTTACTTTAAAAAATTTAAAAAATATATTTAATCTCTTCAACTTCTCTTTTATACCTGAATACTTTTATTGTACTGAATGAAGTTGTTTTGTTATACAATTATTGTTATAAATTAACATTTGATTAATGTATTATTATTGTTATTGTTAAATAATAATCTGAATACAATTATTCCCAATCTGACACAATAGGTAACCATTAATTATGTCATTACACAGTACAAATATTGAACAAGTTTTAGAAAAAAAGAAATGCAATGGCAGATATTAACCTCTATCAATAGCTCATGCCAACTTTGAGTTTGTTTACAACACACCATGGCCGTTTCCTTTTTTCTTAACTTCCCTTTATACTTTAGAACCACTGCCCTAAGCAATGTGTATGGGCAGGGAGGTGATGATCATTTTAGTTTTCTTTATTACATTTTGTATTGCATTAATCTTGCCATTAACAAGCTTATTATGTAGTATCTGTATTATTCATTAGAGTTTTTCTTTTATATTGAAAACCTGATTAAAAAAAATTGCCTGGGTTTTACCCTAGACCAGGCATGGGCAAACTAAGGCCCGAGGGCCAGATGCGGCCCTGTTGAGGTTTTTAATGCGGCCCTTGACCAAATGAAATCATTTATTTATATAATAATTATGCTTCTGCCTCTTTCCCTGCAATAGTGGGTTTCCCCATTACATGACATCATAAAGGGAACTAGAAATGTACATTTTATACATGGCTTTTATATATTTTTAATCTTAGTTGGGACCCATTTGGACCCATGAATCAATCCGCAAATCAAATCTATGTTTAGGGCTCATGCCTGCCCTAGACATAGATTTGGGATAAACAATAAACAAGTAAATAGTCACTAGGTGGCAGCATTGGTTATTTAATAATTCCATAATACATTGGTTTATCCAAATAAATAAATAAATATATACATCCCAACCCATAATGGTAACAGTTGATATCAGAATTAAATAATATTCTATATTTGGACAATATTGGCATATCAGATATCAGTATAGTTTATGTCAGACAAAAAATACTGCTTTTTAAATGTTTGTTTCCTCATTTCTGTTTTCTTTTACTCTAACACCAGTGTTGGAAAGACCTCTCTAATGAACCAGTACGTGAACAAGAAGTTTAGTAACCAATACAAGGCAACTATAGGCGCAGACTTCCTGACCAAGGAGGTGATGGTGGATGACAGGCTCGTAACAATGCAGGTGCCGAACATTTTTAAAAACTTTAGTTTTAGTTTACTTTTAGTTTGTTTTTGTTTTTAAAGAAATGTTTATGTTTAACCCTTTTTTTATTTCATACATCTTCTACATTGCCCTTTACCTTACTGTCTAGATATGGGACACTGCTGGACAGGAGAGGTTTCAATCTCTGGGTGTTGCGTTCTACCGAGGAGCAGATTGCTGTGTGTTGGTGTTTGATGTGACTGCACCCAATACTTTCAAAACACTGGACAGCTGGAGGGATGAATTCCTGATCCAGGCCAGCCCTCGAGATCCTGAGAACTTTCCCTTTGTGGTGCTAGGCAACAAGATTGACTTGGAGAACAGACAGGTTGGTATGAGTCATGTTTCCACACCCATCCGTCGAAACTCAGCAGCTCTGTCTTTGTTTAATGATCTGTTAATGCTGTTAAATCGTTGGGTTCCATACTAACATTAAAGGCAATTGCACATAGAGTATAGTATTGTTATTCTATGGGGTATAAACACAATAATTGTTAGATTTTCAACTATGTACATTTTTGCCCTTTGTTGCTGGCTTACTCAAATTTTTTGTATATAAATATTTGATCGTCTTGGTTTTAAAGCAACTGTTTATGTACTGTACTGAAGGTTACTTGTACTTCACTTATTAAACAACAGTTGTTAATCTCATATTTAACATGTGCAGGTAACCACCAAACGGGCTCAGGCTTGGTGTCAGAGTAAAAACAACATCCCCTACTATGAGACCAGCGCTAAAGAAGCCATTAATGTAGAACAGGCATTCCAGACAATTGCACGCAACGCCCTGAAACAGGTGAGTTTCTTTACATTAGACGTGAGCAATTTGCACAAGTTGCATTTTTTTTTATATATTATTTATTTATTTATTTTTAATTGGAAGTTGCACATTTTACACATTTTGCCAATGTTCAGACAATACCCTTACTAGCTGTAAAACAGGATGCATAAGGTCACGAGTTGGGAACCTTTTTTTACTAAGAAAGCCAACAAAACCCCCACATGTTTTAAAATCCAATTATCTGAATGCCATATAATATATACACTGCCTGGCGAAAAAAAAAAAAGTCACTACCAAAAAAAAGGGTCATACACTCTAATATTTCGTTGGACTGCCTTTAGCTTTGTGTATTTTTAATAGTAAATACAACTAAATGAGAAAAGGATACCAAACATTTAAGAGTATATTAATACTCTGAATTTATTTTAAATGGTTTTTGTGTTCTATTAAAAAGAAAAATACTTCTTACTATTAATGCGACTTCTGATGGTTTTACTTATGGCTTTGGTTTTGTCTGGTTTGTAGGTGGTGAGATTCAGCTTCATGCAGGCATTTAGGCTTGACTTATTTGTTAAACTTGACCGCAGGTTACTCTTGTTGTTTTTAATGTGTGAGAAAGACTGCTCGCAGGCATTGTGTTCGCTGGATATTTCAATGTAAATGTGGCATTTGTCAAAGTCTTGTTTTATATTCAACCACTTCGTTTCAATTTTATTATTGCAGATCAGATTGCATTATTGCTGATATCTCCACAAAAGCGAGAACTCTTCTGTCCATTCCTGCACACAAACATTTTAAATCCAAATAAATGAATGTCTGACAATTATCATATATATTTTTGAATTTTTTGTATATTTTTCATTGTAATTATTTCCTGAAAATAAATTCTCTGCAATGTCTCATTTCAGGAAACAGAGGTGGACATAAAAGATTTACCAGAAACCATCGTACTGGAGAGAAAGGACAGAGAAAAAGCCTCAGCAGAAGTCTGCAGCTGTTAAAGGACAACTTGGACCATCTTCTCTCTTCTTGGCTTTTCTGAACCACCCAGCCACTGGTTTCATCACCTGCACCTTGCTTTTGAAGGGAATCTCATTCCCTGCTGGTCTTCCTCTATCACACCACTGATCATTCCATCAACACAACCCAACACTGTCAGTACGACACACATGGATTTACCCTGACCCCCCACATAGGTCACAAATAAATATACTAGTGTATGCTGGTAAAGCACGCTTACAAAAGATAGTGCCCAAAGAACACAAAATAGAGAATGGCGCCCTCTTCTGACCTCATGGTTCTTGACTTGACTAATGAGATGTATCCTATCCTGCCCACCCAATGATCTGATTGTGCCCCCACCCCCATTTGCCATGCTGAGGGGTTGTGATGGAGCCAAGTGGTAAAAGTGCAACTTGTGTCTGTAGATGGACTGGACTGGCTAACACTCAAAAATGGGAGGCGATGTTGGCTAATGTCAGCATTCCATGTGTCACTTTCTTGCTTTTACTTTCATTTGACTTTCACTTTCCATTGCCTTTCTTTAAAACAATCCAGTTGAACTTAGAAGCTTGTGTGTTTGTGTATAAATATATAAATATATATATATATAAATATGTGTATGTTTTCTCAATTGGCTGTTAAACAAGCCTAACTGAGGGACTGTATTTCTTTATTTTTATGTCTGTGCCTTTTTTAAACTCTTTTGTGGGATGGCTGATTTTGGGCAACATCTTCTCCAATGCCTTCAGGTGATCTCGCTTTGTTTCCTTATCAAAAACAAACTGCATATCTGTGGCTTATGGTGCAGAGGAAATTGTCATAGGGAACCTAAAATGTTAACGCTATTGCTGTGGTCACAGTAGGAAACATGGATTGGTTATTGATATATTAATACTTGCCTTTTATGTAACATTACTTGTTCTGCTCTTATTACAGCTGTTATGTGTTGCGTCCTTCCCTTGACATCTTTGAATGCTGTGAATTTCCAATATGTTTCACTAACACAGCATACATCTGTCTGCCTTGTCACGTCTTCGTTATTGCTGTTCCCTCTATCAGCTTGTAGCTCAGGTTGGCTAAGTACTTAATATTTTTAATGGATTGTGTATTACGGTGTATAGACAATAAAGATAAAAAGCTGATTGATTGAACAAAAATCAATGCTGTCTCTCAACATTTAAATCCAACATTTTGCCCTGGTATTATGCCTCCTTGTGGTTGAAAATCACTGCAATATCAATGATGTTATAACAAAGATTGGATCTCAAATAAACTCTTGAATACATGGGCTATGTGATTTCTTCTTTCATCCAATTCAAAATCTGACTTGTCTAAATAATTAGCCCCATGTACTGTAGTCCATCACCTTTACCCTTAAAAGCAGTGGTCATCTTAGAGGTGTGTTTGGGGTCATTGTCATGCTGGAACACTGCCCTGCGACCCAGTTTCCTGAGAGAGGGGATCATTCTCTGCTCCAGTATTTTACAATACAGGCTTGAGTTCTTCACTCAATGAAATGCAACTCCCCAACACATTCCCACCACCATGCTTGACTGTAGGCACGACACAAACATCTTAGTACTCCTCACCTGGTTGCCGCCACACATGGTTCACACCATCTGAGCCAAATAAATTAATCATTTTCTCATCAGACCAGAGGATAATTTTCCAGTAAGCCATGGCTTTTGTTGACATATCCTCAGCAAACTTTTGGCGGACTTTCTTGTGGACAGCCTTCAGAAGAGGCTTCTTTCTGGGGCGACAGCCATACAGACCAATATGAGAAGTGTGCGGTGTATGGTCTAAGTACTTGCAAGCTGACCCCCCCCACCTCTTCAATCTCTGCAGCAATGCTGACAGCACTCCTGCGCCTCTCTTTCTTAGATAGCATTTGGATGTGACGCTGTGCACATTCACTCAGCATCTTTGGACGTTCACAGGTCCTGTTGTGAGCGCATCCTGATTGTTTAAAACGCTGGAGGATCTTGGCCACTGCATTGCAGCTAAACTACAAGGTGTTGGCAATCTTCTTGTGGCCTTGGTAGTGCCACAATTCTTTTTTTAAGGTCCCCAGAGAGTTCCTTGCCATGGTGTGCCATCTTGGGAGTTTCAATAACCAGTATGACATGACTGTGAGAGCTGTACTACAAATTGAACATATCTGCTCCCTATTCACGCCTGAGACCTAGCAAGACTAACATGTCACATGGTATTTTGGAGGGAAAATGACGAGCAGTGCTTTGTTTGGACATTTAGGGGTGTAGTGTCTTAGGGGTGTACTCACTTTTGTCACCAGGGGTTTAGCTATTAATGGCTATATTTTTTGGATTTTTTTTTTTGAAGGGAAAAATAAATTTACACTGCTATATAAGCTTTACACAGACTACTTTTTATTGTGTCAAAGCAATGTTTCTTCAGTGTTGTTCTATTAAACATATAATGAAATCTCTGCAAAATATGAGGGGTGTACACACTTTTGAGACATACTGTAAGTGGGCTGACCACTGACAGGAAGGCTCACAGTATGAGCAGTGTGATTTTGGTCGTGGAGGCTGATGCCCCTGCCGACTGGCAATGGACATGAAGATGAATAAATGAGTCCTATGTTAAATCTAGATGTTTGACCTTTGGTATTGCAAATATAGATAACAGCATAAAATAGTGTAGTTTTTTTTGCAATTCTATGTGCTTACAGGAAAGACAGGAAGATTGCACTATGATACAGTACTAGATTTATTAAAACAGAGATTAAATGAAACACTGTATCGTTTAACTAATTAAAAAACGGTACAATGGCTAAGAAGAACGTTTTAATATTGCATAAAACACTTAAAAGATCGTGGTATGTTTAAATAAGAACTGCATACATAATACTGGCACTAAACGTGTATCAACAGTTGTATCTCCTTCAATTTCACCCTAATAATTTATGAAACATAAAGCGGCAGTAATATTATTTTAAAAGGATTCGCACACCATAAACAGGCATAAAACGTATTTGGTCATTTCCGCTCCACCGTTGCTGCTCGGCGCTAGTAGAGTGCGGACTTCCGGTTCTGCGTCCCTGCTTCCGCTTTAAGCTACCTCTGCGGAGAAACACACACAGAGTCAGCAAAATGGTGAGAGGAACTGAATATTTCTTGGTTAAATATAACAAAGCAATAAGACAGCTATTAACGTGGTACAAATAGTCGTCTGACCGAAACTGCATCAGGTCTTATTAAGCAAGTCGGTTCATTTCAAACCAGCAAAGTGTAAGTTAGCTCACATGCTACCGCTAGTCGCTCTATTTCCTGATTAAGATAAAAACAGGAGGTGCCTTTTTATTTTTGTTGTCTGTGTAATCGTCTTATTACAACAAGACACTCAACAAAAACGTTTTCAGTTCATCTGAAATAATTTGTCAACTAAACAACCGGTCGGCCAGGCACGAATTGACGAGTCTGATAGATTTGTGTGCCTTGCTGTAATAAGTACTGATTCTGCATTTTTATGTTTTACGTCCTACTAACCTTAATCAGCTGTTGGTATGCTTGACATTTTAATGAGCATTATAACTTATCTTTACACACATACTTGTACAAACGGGTATAGTCGCTGCTCATTTTCAGTATGTGCTTTTGCGCTTATGATTTAAAATACATTTTTGGATACAAATTAGTCAGGTGTCTAACCATGTTAGACATAAAACGAGTAATTTATAAAGTTATCCCACATGATCAGTGATATAGAATTCGAGAATACCGCCATAGAGCCCAGTGAGAATGTCAACTTTAGTCGTTTCTTTGATAAATGATGTGTCTTTTTGATAATGTGGACTTCCGCAGACTGCCACTTTGCGACCATATCTAAATGCGGTGCGGGCCACTCTTCAGGCTGCCCTGTGTTTGGAAAACTTCTCCTCACAAGTGGTGGAAAGACACAACAAGCCCGAAGTGGAAGTGAGGTGAGCTTATCCTTAAATCATCGCAACCATACATTTTACAAGAATTAAAAAATGTATATATGTTTATATATTTTTTCTTAACAAAAAATAAATCTGCCTCCACTTTTAGAAGTAGCAAAGAATTGCTCCTCCAGCCTGTCATAATCAGCCGCAATGAAAAGGAGAAAGTTCTGATTGAGGGCTCCATCAACTCTGTTAGAGTCAGCATTGCTGTCAAGCAGGTCAGACATTTTTATATCTCAACCAGGGCTTTAAAACAGAATTGTTTGCAAATTGGTTTGTTTTGAAATAGAGTGGTATTTTAGCATTTTGGGTTCTACCATAAAATTAACAGATCCCGAACCGGTTAGGACAGGCATGTCCAAACTCTTCTACAAAGGGCTGGTGTGGCTACTGTTTGTTTGTTCCAGCCAACCAAGATCCTATAGCTTGACCAATCAGCTGTCTGGTGACTGGGATCAGTTGACTAAACCTGTCACCTCAGGTGTGCTTCTGTTTGATTGGAACAAAAAAACACTGCCCCAATCGGGATAAATATATTTAGCTACACATCCCGCGATGTTGCATTTAGACTAACAGGAAGTGGATGTTTCTGTTTGGGAATCAAAAAAAACGTAAAGATTTCAGGTTTTCGTTCTTCGAACTGTTTTACAGACCTGTTTTAAAGGCGTAATGTTTGTTGCATCTTAACTCACAGTATTAATTTCTCGCTGCAGGCGGATGAGATTGAGAAGATCCTCTGCCACAAGTTCATGAGATTCATGATGATGAGAGCAGAGAACTTTTTTATTCTCAGGAGGAAACCAGTGGAGGTGAGTGGTTTATTGCTGGGCCACAAAGAAAACGTGCCATTTAATTATTTTTGTTTTATTTAATAATAAAAAAAAATTCTGAAAAAACTGTCAGACTTTTAAATGTTTTTTTTTTACAATTAATACATATGATCCTTAACATTTACTGAAATCTTCTCTTCATTCTATTTATCGCAGGGCTACGACATTAGTTTTCTAATCACCAACTTTCACACAGAGCAAATGTACAAACATAAGCTGGTGGACTTTGTGATTCATTTCATGGAGGAAATCGACAAAGAGATCAGTGAAATGAAGCTGTCTGTCAACGCCAGGGCTCGCATAGTTGCAGAAGAATTTCTCAAAAATGTAAGTGGAACTGTTTCTTGATTATACTATAGTCAAAATTTGTATTTAAAGTTATGGTTGTAATAGTTTCTTCGGTTTTATTGCAATTCTATTAATAATTCTATTCTGTAAACTTTTTCAGTTCTAAAAAAAAACAACCTCCCCCAGGCATCATTCCATTTTTGCAGTCTTTGGCCATCACTTTGGATCGGTGGACTCACAAGGCAGAGATAAGACCAAAACTTATTAACGGTGATATTGATATCTGGTCAATGGTCCTGTATTCTTTAAAAATATCCCTGTGCTCAAAATATTGATATTTGTACATAACTAATGTTCACAACCTAAAGAGATATTTGTAATCAGTATTAAAGAGCACAGGTTTTTTTTTTTTAAACCCCTACGTATGCACATTTCATATTTGCAATATTTTATTGACATGAGGGCAACCGTTAATGTTTCATGTTGTTACTTTTTAATACACAGAGGGAACCCTATTATTAATGGTTTAAAGGAAAGTATTTGTTGTCAGTAAAGATAAATAAAGACATTATTATTCATATCTATTTTCAAAGGGATGTGTTTTTGTGTTGCAGCCATCACTCGTCAGATGTTTTATTACTTCTGGAAACAACAAGGCATTTTTAGTATAGTACAGAAAGATTTTGCAGTGTTTCCAAAAGTAAACATATAGACATACTTAACAGGAGTTGTTACAACACTTGTACAAGGTCAGGTTTCACAGTATTTAATTCTATATTGCAGTTTCTTTAGAGTCTAATAGATGGTATAGGCTTTCAAACATATCAGTTTAACTTTTTTTTTTCACAAAATCCATGAACTGGTGAAACTCCATTGGTGAAAAGACTAAACATAGCTGCCCTGTGATAAGTCTTCTTGTAACTAATTTATTTGTAATGAATGAGAAATGTGTTTTGCCTGTTTTTTCCTGCTTACAGGAAAGTGCAACAGTTTTGCTGGGTTTACCCATTTACAACACCTTTTTTTTTTGCAGTTTTTCAATTATTCACATTCCTAATAACATTAAATCATGTACAATGTTGTTTGTGAAACATTTACTTCTGCTAATTTATATTTTCATATATATTTCTCTTCTTGCTGTGATTGTACAAATTGTCCAGTACAGTCATCTTATTTTTATGGTACTGAAAAACTAGTTCCATTAAAAAGATACATATAACGTTCATGTTTTTTGTAAATAAACATATTAGTTTCAATTCTTGGTTATTAACTTTAAAATCAAAAAGATTTAGGCTCAGCCATCATTTTATGATTTGAAAAAAAACGAATTGAGCCATGGAAAATTATATATTGCATAATGGACATAATATCGACGGTACACTTTAAAGTTAGAATATTAACAAACATTTAACCAAGAAAATATGAAATATAAAAAATAGTATGAAGCTACAGTAACAGGGCATTTCACGTCAAAATGTAATGTATAAAAAAGTTAATTATCACTTGGTTTTGTTTTTCTTCACTCAAAGTGCTTATAGTCAAAGTCTGGAGAGACTGTCTTCCACCATTGCAGTCACTCGGTTCAGAGCTGGTAACGGTTGAATCGGGATTAAAAGTGAGGTGGAACTGTCTGCAGGGCATCTTCGGTACTGCGTCGCACATTCACATTCTGGAACAATGAAAGAACACAGTGTGAATAACGGTTACTAGGTTTTAAACATAGTAGATCGTTACCATTTTATTTAGCGTCAGTAGAACGATTCACAAATTCCAGTAGAGGGCAGCAAAATTCATTTTATGATTGACCGTTTTGACTCTATGCATTTCTGAAGCTCGATCCTTGCTGCCAATTTTTCTGATTTTTTTTTTTATCGTAACTGAGATACATAATTTGGTACAAATACGCGTTTACTGAAGTAACAGAGAAGCTGGGGTTCTATTAATACAAGGCTGCACTGCGGGAAAAGTAGAGTAACCACTGGTTGAGTCTAAAGGTAAC
This sequence comes from Paraplagusia blochii, assembly GCA_016785265.1. NCBI lineage: Eukaryota > Metazoa > Chordata > Actinopteri > Pleuronectiformes > Cynoglossidae > Paraplagusia > Paraplagusia blochii. The sequence continues at coordinate 289,007 of JAFBJS010004652.1, forward strand.
TTAAAAAAATAATAAGGCTTTGCATTCCCTCAGTACTGTGTGTGGTGTAAGCATAGCCTTAATAATTCCCATTATTGTTGTCATTTAAAGAGTAAATTTCTAGAAACTGAACCTTTTTAGTATTACATAGATTACAAGAAATATATTTGTATACACAATGGTTTATATGTACATACATCAACATATATACCTTTCTGTTATTAAAAAAGCAGATGAAACACCTACAGATATACTTTGCATGTATATTCAGATAAATAATTTCACCAAAACAGATAATTATGTTCTTTAATGTGTTGATTTATATTTACATTAAAAACAAACCCCACGACAAACAGCAATGATGGAGGAATTTATACAAAGGTGTCATTTTATATTAATATGTACTGTTTATAGGACGTCAATTGGGTTCTAGTCAAGCTGCAGGCGCTGCTCAGTTGTGTTCCTGTTTGTTAAGTAACTCCGTGTGATATAATGTCTATTTATTAATTACATCATTTTCACAAGTTTCTGATTTCAGTCATAACTTTGAGATCTTCTCCAAAAGACACATTGTTAATTTTTTATACCCAGTTCAACTTGTAATTCACATACTGACATCAGCCTTTACTTTTTTATTAGACAGCCCAGCTGTCAATCACAGGTGATATACTCCACTAATGCTTAAAATTATATAAAAAAATGTTATTTACAAAATTGACAATTTTTCAGTAATTAAAATAACCACAAAAATATTCCAAAAAAAATCAAGGAAATATTACAATCAGAAATCGAGTGAGTTTTTTTTAATTATAATAGCATTTAACAACTACATCTATATCCAGATTATTTATATAAAAAGATCACTTCTTCTAAACATGCTGTTAGTAAAAAAAAATGTTTTTTTTTTCTTGTGATGAATTGAAGGGTTTTATTGACAAGAGATTTCTGCGTTTTTCCCAACATTTGGATTCCAGTTAAGAAAGTTGATGGAGGTAGAGCGTTAAGCGTCATTGTTTTTTGACGTCACAGTTGTTGTGGTGGCCATCAGGGGTCACTGGTGGACGGGGACACTTTCACACAGTTTCCTCTGTGTGAAAGATTGTTATTCTCTGTGCGATGAGAAGAAAGCGTTGGATCAGCACTGACCGCTAGAGTTGCTGGAAAACTAGAGCGAGATGTTTTTCCAGAAATCATGACTCAGCATTTTACATCAATAAACATAACAGCCAAAGAATGTACTGGTTGGGTTCACGGAGGACTGACTCATTCTATTTCACACCTTGAAGTAGATTTTGTTTATTTGTTAACATCAAATGCTGCTTCATTAACCCACCTCAGGTCTGTCTCTGTGAGTGTTCACAGCATCCACGCTTAAACAGACGGACTCCACTTTGCACCCTTAAGACAGACAAAGAGACGCTTAAAAAAACAACTTAAATACAGGATGGAAGATTTGTCTCTATATCTATACTGTAAGGCATCAGATGAAAGTCCTGGGGCTCACAATTTTCTCTTTAACACATTACGATTGTTTGGAAGAAATCTTATTTTCCTTTCTGCTTGATCCTTATTTAGGGTTTGCTACAGCAAATCGATGTTTTCCATCTTACCCTGTTTCCTCCACTCTGACTCCAAGTGCTTCTATGTACTTCCTCACTGCATCCCTCAAACTCTCTTTGTCTCCTACACTGCATATTTTTCACTTGCTTTCTTCTACCAAGATAAATAGAAAGAACTGTATTAATCCCATTGGGAGGATCCTTCAGAAAATTGCCTGTGACAAGGCCTGTGCGGGAATCAAACTCAATCAATATAGACTGGTACAAATTTTATAACTAAAATTAAAGTGAAGCCGTCTTTTTTTCTTTTACAATAATTATCATTCACTGTTATAAAAAAAAAACTTACCGTAGGCCACAGGAGTCAACTTAAGCACAGTATGTAAAGGACACTTGAGATAAGGCAACTCATCTAGGAAAGCAGGACAAAAAAAATCTTTTTTTTTTTTTTACTTAAAGGAAGAAAACTCAATTAAAAAAAAAAGTTACAATATCATACCTGCAGTTTTGTCCAGGAAATATGCCAGCAGACATCTCATCACAGCCTGGTGACAAATGACTAGAATGTTCTCCTGTCTCTCCAGCTCCATGATCACAGGCTCTAATCGCTGCACCAGGTCTTCATAAGACTGGGGATTGCAGATTCATTATAACAAGGTAAAAAGTCAAAGTCAAATAAAAGACACACTGGTAAACCCCATTCTTACCTCCCCCTTGGGATATCGATAGCGATACTTGTCCTGGTCCCTCATTGCGAACTCCAGAGGATAATGCTCCTGGATTTCCTCGTACATCATTTCCTCACACACACCCTGAAACAGTATTTTTTTTTTGGTTTAAATACAACAACATAACATTAAATAACTGTTGCTGTGTTGATTGATCACAAGCAGGTTGACATACGGCGTCTATTTCATTTAGAGACTTCCACTGTTCGTACGGCACTCCCAGGCATTCGGCCGTCTGAATTGTTCTCTTCATCTGACTGGTCCACACCTTTAGGTTTTTAATGTTCTGCTCTTTGAGGGATTTCCTCAGACTTCGGGCAAACTATAAAAAAAAGAGAAACATTGTAAAAATCATTTTTCTGTAGTTTGAGCTTAAATCATTTATTCATTTATCAAAAATCACTCCTGACACCTTTACACAGGCAGGATGGAACAATTGGAGAAAAGTGTCAGGAGTGATTTGTGATAGAGGAGTGTCAGCTAAGGTGAAGGGAAAGGTTTACAGGACAGTTGAGAGACCAGCCATTATGTATGGATTAGAGACACTAGGAATAGGTAGAAGACAGGAGACAGAGCTGGAGGTGGCAGAGTTAAAGATGCTGAGATTCTCTTTAAGGGAGACAAGGATGGACAGGATCAGGAATGAGGTGATTAAGGGGACAACACAGACAGGAAGGTTTGAATAAAAAGCTAGAGAAGCCAGATTGAGATGGTTTGGACATGTTCCGAGGAGGGAAAGTGGATATATTGGTAGAAGAATACTAGAGGTTGAGCTACCAGGTAGGTAGGTAGATTTATGGATGCAGTGAGAAAGGAAATGGAGGTAGTTGAAGTTAAGAGTTGAGGATACAGAGGACAGGGTGAGATGGAAATTGTTGACTTGCTGTGGAAAAGGGACAAGCTAAAAGGAAAATAAGAAGAGTCGCTTGAAAGTGATAGCTGTTAAAATGTCACTTTGGGCATTGGGTTACACCAAAAGTCCCTTCTTCAAGAAGAATCACTGAGAACAATTTTTGGGAATCACAGAAATTCATGGATCTGGTCGAGTCCACAACCTGTGGATTTCACTATGTAGCCCTCCCTGCTCTAGAGATTTTGTGTCTGTGCGTGGTCAGACAAACCTCTTTGCCTCTGGCCGACAGGGCGGAGTCTCCTCCGATTCGTCCCTTGATGTTAAGGTCACTCTCCCCATGTCGACACAAGTAGATGGAGCGTGGAGTAATGTGGATGTTCATCAGGTAGTACACAATGCGGCTCTGGATGTGATCAAGTACACGATTGACCAGGTAGCGGCGACCCACGTCCATGATCTTGATGTACGACAGGTCTCTGCAATAGGGAAAAAAAATGTGTCAGCATCTTGCAGCCTTGAGGACTAGAGTGAATGTATGATTTGGTTGGTGGATTGGCAGCTCCTCACCTGTCCAGAACCTCTTCCAGAGGCTGGTAAGAAGACTCGTAACATTTGATTCTCTTCATGAAATCCTCAACGGCGTCGTCTGTGTCACAGTGCACGTAGTCTGGATTGCCCAGCTTCACTTGCTGTTAAGAAGAGATTGTGAGCAGCGAAAAATAACAATTGTTTTCTTTCAAGCCTCTTATTGCAACAGCAGATTCTTACCACGATATTCTGTGCAATGACATCTGGATCTTCACACACAGATTCCACAAAAAACACCTGCATAAACAGGACAGCATTTTAGATTTGATGTGATCCAATACCAAATAAAAAGAGCAGCATAGACTACAAACCTTAAAACCATTCTGTTCTGCAAACTTGACAATGGTGCCTCGTCGTTCTCTGGTTGTATTTGTGGCATCAAACACCTGATTGGGGATGGGTTTCATAGCACTTGTTAAACAGCCCTTTAAACGTGATGTAGAAATTATTATTTTTTTTTTAAGCAGCATGAAAGGACTCACCGCCACCTGTCCTCCTTCAACACTGAGGTACTGTCGAACATCGTTGAGTGCTGTCATCGCACACTGGCTGTAAAAAAGGACAGATTGGGTATAGACAAGGTAAACAAGGTATAGACCGCTGGGGGAAACTCCCATGATGAACTAAACAAACTCCCAAAACTGTCTCTCAATTATGTTTCTCCTAAAATAACAACTTTATAGGAAGGATTCTGACTTTTACCTTCACTGAAAAAGACTTGCGATACACTTCTGCTTTTTTATCACAGGTTCACCTATCTTTTCTATTAAATCAGAATTCTAAAAAAACAAGACAGATGCTGTCTTAATCGACAGTCTTGTCAGTGACATTATTGTTGATTGCAAAGTTTTCTCTGTAAGTAATCAAAAAACAAATATTTTTGTATTCTAAACAACCTTGACAGTAGTTAAAAGACAGGAACCAATGAATATCTGTAGTTCAGCTCAGTCGATGAGATAACAATGAGATACAACAAATACAGTATCTCATTGTTATCAACATTGTTTTGTCTAAGATCTCTTCAGTGAAGCCTGTTCAAATATATTAATATATACAATACATATATGCTCTACCCCATCATTACGGTAGGGGAATTTATAAATAAGGGAAGACAGTTGTTTTCTGTGTTACCTAGTGTGTCACATGTTTCCCTGTTACAGATAACGAAACTAGCTTACCGCCTGATTTTTAAGCCTTCTTCATTATCTGGACGGAAAAACTCGAAGGACTTGTAGATTTTCAGACATTCTCTGCGGTACTGGCCCACATTGAACTCTGCCAAGAATTGAAACATTTTGTGTTGAAAACATTTCCAGTATGAATACAACGATGCGGGTATGTGTATGACAAAACAGAGGTGTTAAAGAGGCAAACTGTACTTCCAGTCTGTACCTTTAGTTGGCACACCGATCCAGTTCAAGTAGCGCGTTAACTTTTTCGAAATGTATGTCTTCCCTCGGGCCGGGAGTCCAACAGTCACAATAAGAGTTGGGGAATTTGTCATACACACTGGGAGATAAACACATGGAGAAGGACAGAATTATTTAACTGAAAGATAAATTTGGATGAAAATGCAATAACATCAGCAGGACAGAGGAATCTTACTTTGGTATTATAATAAATAACAGAACTATGCAGCAAATAAGAGATAAATGTCAAGTCAATTATGTTGACTTGATGGCGACAGGTGGTACTAGAATTGGAGTCACGGGCCAGGTCAGGATCAGAAGGATTGATTATTTTCGTGAACTAAGATAAATGAGGAGTAAAGTATTGAATAAAGGCTAGATGCTTTTAGCCTCTTTGAGACTAGCTATTGGTAAAATCCTGGCTTTGCAGGGAATAGGTAGAATGATAATGATAATATAAATTAAAAGTATATTTTAGACAAGCTGGGCGGGTCAGAATAAAATCCTTAACGGTCCGCATCAGGCCCCTGGGCCTTCAAGTTGCCATTAAGACACCAGAATTTTTTATATAGCTTGGATAGAAAAAAAAAACTGCTGAACAAGACTAAAGTTTATGTCAGTGAACTCTCCTGACACCAAGTGGTGAGCAGTAAATTCTTGGACACAAAGGTTTTCTAGACACTTTGGGACAAAAGCAAAGGTCCACAGCGTGCACCTCAATTACCCTTCCTTCTCCACAGTTTCAACTTAGATTAAACTTCAAAATGTTATAGGTTAGTAAAAATGCAACATAAGTTAATTTCTTTCACTTTCTTAACATTTAGTACAAAAAAATAAGGAGTTTCCCAACCCCAAGGATATAGAATAGAATGGTATGAAAATATTTTGTGTCAGAGTAGATGATACATAAGACACGGTGCTGATCAGCGGTGGCAATAAGGGGCAAGACCAATGGAGAATAAAAACACAAGTTTTGAATTAGCGTTTTTTATTAAATGCCCTATACTTATCATTAAAAAATACATTAGGTAATATATCAGGATCTTTTGCGTTTTTTTTTCTTCCAGGTAATCGTTCCAGGTTGTTGTAAAATGCATTTTCCCATACAACTTCTATGAAACACCGATGAGGTAAAACCTCATGAGTTTTTTTTAGTTGGTCAAATAAAAAGCTGAGTCAGTGATCGGCTGTGTCACATTGGGCTGCCTCAAATGAAGCTCAGGTAGATCTTGACTCAGCAGAACCGACCAGACCCTCGGGGACGGAGAGACCAAACTGTCTGAAAGCTGCGACTTCTCTTGCATTTTGGTCAGAAACACACAAAGTCACCAGTGTGCGTCATGTGGCCCGATGGGGTTTAGAATCAGATTAACCAGTAACCTTCTCAGTGCTTTTCTGATCTCCCTCTGCTCATCCACAGAGGGGTGTCTGGGGGCAGACGACCGAGCATGATGCAACACTTCACCAAACACAATCAGCCTGGGATATTCGGCTATTGTTGCTGCGCAACCTCCCAAGCATCCACGTCCAAATATATATATACATAAAAAAAAACCCGCAAATGCGTTAAAAACGCATTAAAGATAATGATCTCTTTTTTTTACAGAACGCAGATAACGAAAATCATTGATGTATCTATTCGATCACTCCTTGTTGCCTTAGCAGCGACCCGGTGCCTCTGCAGCACTCAAGCCGCAACAGCATCTTACCGCGTCTCTGTGCTATGTGTCCGTTTTTGCACGGCATCCAGATCTTTCTCAGCGGGTTCTGGGTGAGCTCCCGCGGGGAAGGGTCCAACACGTAGTCTTCGTTGTCCAACATTTCAGAATAAGCAAAAACACAGACAGCTGTCTGCAACCGAAGGCACTGTGTGGAGGAGGACGAGGTGGCGCGGGATGAGAACAGCAGCCCCGGCGATTTAAGGGTGAAGGAGGGAGGATGTCACACATCAGCTGAGCAACAGCAGCTCCACAGTACCGTAATAACCGCAGAAGGCGCGCAACAGATTGTGAAGTGCCAAATGAAGGCACGATTTCAGGTTCTTTAAAAAACTGTTATACACAGCGTTTTCAAACGTTGATAACATTTTTTTTATTTAAGGAGTTTCAACAGGTGCAGGAAATTTTTATTTTTATAAATCATTTGTGAGCACAGTAGGCTGCTAGTGTAGGATCTAGGACACCCAGACTTGGGTGCACAGGGTTCCAGGTTCGAGTCCAAAGGCTGCCAGGTTACTACTGAGCATTGCACCGCTGCAGATCACTGATCCCCAGGCACTCAAAGTTGCTGAATGTTCACTTTGGTCATGGGTTAAATGCAGCTGTCACAATTTATTCTGTGAGTAACAATGATAAGGAATTTACTTTCCTGCTCTCCTACCTTTACTATTAATCATTTGTTGAGCAAGATCATTGTTTTATCTAGGCATGTCCAATATTATTTTTGATCAGATTTTGCTGATATTGCACAAATACATTGAAAATGTACAGTTGGAAGTAACTGGATCTCTTCTTGAAAATGATAAAAGTAGTCTGTTGTACAACTTAACTTGTTGGTTAGTGTGACCTGGATGAATGAGAATCTTGAATGAGACACTTTGATTTCCAATACTTATATTGATCGATACTGGCATGTGACAGACCCCACTGACAATGTCTGTCAAAACATTTCCTGGTCCACACGTTGTGGATCACAGAATGAAACGAATCGTCAAGGAGATGAGTTTTTGTTTGCTAAAAAATGATTCTCAGTGTGTCTCAGAGAGAAACTGTGAGCATCTACGCTTCTCCCACTGCTGGCTTGTTTTTCCTCCTTCTCCTTTACATTACAATACATTTGGCAGAAGCTTTTATCTAAACAGTTCTGTCTTCAGGGGTCAGGCATATTGTGCATAATCGCACAGTGTGAGCACTTCAGTTACAGCTGACCATCAAATCGTACAGTGTGAGAGCACAAATCATGACTTTTAAACTGATCACCTTTGTGTGAGCAGTATATTGCTGTTACAATTTGAATAAATGGGTGCCTGGCTTTACATCAATTATCTGTTGTAATGTTTAAATGTATTGTTTTTATTTAGGAAAAAACAAAAAAAAAATTTGGAAATTGTGCCTCTGCTTTTAACCCATCACCTTAGTGAGCAGGGGGCAGCTGGCTGAACCTATGCCCTGTGTGTGGGGCTCCCCCAGACTGTACAATGCTCAGGGCACTCGAGCGATAACGTAGTGGCAGGCCTTAACTAGACCACCAACTGCCCAATATGGCAGGTATGACACTGTCGTCTGAATACATTTAATAGGCCAAAAAGTAGTTGCCACAGCAGTTTAGACAATAAAGTAATAATTTCATTATATAATTTCTCCCTTGTTAAATGTAGTGCCTTGACTTTATTCAGGTTTAGTTCACAATCACAGTCACTGTTTTTTTTTAAATTGGCATAATGGCTCCTTCAAGGGTTTCTGAATTTGGAAGATACTTATGTTTTCTCAAATGTTCTCAGAAACAGTTGCACTCCCAAGGTCTTCGTTTCCAAGAAAACAGACATTACCGTAATAACTGAAAGAGTGAGCGGGGACAAACGACTACAAAAACATATGGGGAGAAAAACAAGCGTGCGGTTCATGCGCAGCACGCATGGACAGCAAGTGCAGCTGACGTCTCAACCAATCAGGCAACAGATTCTCGACCCGAGAGCCAATAGTAAAGGGGTTAGACAGGACGAGGCGGGCGTGCCGTCAGCTGGGTTCCTCACCGAAAAAACTACACTCGGTTGCGGTACACGACCCTGTCACGTGCTCACACTGTCACAGCCACGGATACTTCTTGAGATAACAGTTATCCGCGACGTTAAAAAGAAAACACTCAGCTGTTTTATGAGGTGACCATGTTGATATCGTGAATTGAACTACCAGTGTATTTTAGTTACATTATAAAATGGTAAAATAACTTACTAGCGTAAGGAAATCAAACATTTGCTAAAGCTATTGTAGACTGAAACGTTTCCCCAAAAAAGATTGTCAGGAGGGCAACTCAAGAGAATTGACTATATTATATGAAAGAAACGTTGTAGAAATAGGTTTTAAATAATATTGTTGGAATTTACAGCAACAATTAATAACCTTATATTTTAACAATATTACTATACACCACTATTATTGTAACATTTAAACACAATAATAAATAAATATGAACCAAACGTTAAATAAACACCAATTCTATTCAGACCGCAGTACAAGCTGGTTTCATCTGAGTTGCATTACATTGCCACCTGCTGGACATTTTTTATGCTTAGAAACAATACCTCCCCAAACAAGCATCAATCATGTAAATAAATATCGAATATAGAAATAATTATTCATGAAGAGATATATGAATTTCAACAATACAGAAGGATCCAAGTGATATGACTTTACCGTTAATTATTTTTTAAATCCTGTTATCCTTTGGAATGTATTAGGACACTCCACATACTTTCCCCCTTAGAATACAGTAGTGAAAATCACACACTGGTGTATTGCATGAGATTCGAACATTGTAACCAAGCATTTTGAAGGAGATTTGCTGTATCTATACCTCAGATGATGTACAACGATGTTAACATCAGCCATTTCACCATCTGCAGACTTGTTGAGTGGATGACATTCATTCATGCTAACAGAAAGACGATAAAATAGGTCACCAAACATTCCTCAATTGACATCACAGGACTTAGAGGTGGCTCTTGCTACTATGAGAAACCTGAGACTTGACAGGTTTGTATTTCCTTAGACTTGTGCAAGGAGGGAAACTCTCTAATAAAAACATTAAGGCCAGACCAATGTTTGCCAGAGTGATCACAGACAAAGACATACCAACTGTGAAGCATGGTGGGGGACGTGTCATGGTCCAGGCCAGCTCACCATAAGAGAATCCACCCTGAATTGTACCATGTATCAGAGGATGTTTGAGGAGCATGAAAACCATGTATAAAAAATAAACTGTGAAGGGGATCTGTACCATGCAACATGACAATTACCCAAAGAATACCAGCAAATCCACCAAAGACTGGCACAGAAATAATAAGAGGGAGGTCCTGGAATGTCCATGTCAAATCTGGATCTAAATCTGATGGGGATGTGAATGATCAGGATGCTTGAATTGGGCAGAACATGCAAGAAATGCTTCAAATATCTCTCAGCTAAAATAATTCCGTATTGTGGAATGAGGGCAAACAATATATATATATATATATATATATATATAACAATATATTAATATAAGTTACCAATATTTATCCACCAACTCGAATACATAAAACAGTGGGAGCTTAAGGCCGCCCAGAGTTCACTTTGGCGATGGGCTACACGCATGCGCAGTGGTGTGGATCACAATGACAAGGAGTTTGCTCTCCTTCCTTCCTTCCTCCCTCCCTTCCTTCCTTCCTTCCTTTCTTCCTTCCTTCCTTCCTTCTTTCCCGTTTTGCCCTAAATGTTATAAAGTCGTATTTTGAAAGTGTGTGATGAGGTTGAAATTAAGAAATTATACATGGAAGAACACCCAGCTTGTTTTTTAAGTCCAAATTTGAGACGATGTAGTAGTGGAGTTAAGACGTTAGATGGCAGTGTATAGTGCTTTTTGAAATGACACTGAGTCAACAACGCTGGGTCAAAAAAGGGCAGATTTACACTGAGCACAGTCTGTAGGCTGAAGCCGTGTGAGTGAAAGACACTTATGTCAAAGATCAGTCAGTATGTCTGCGTGTCTGTAGGACTAATCCTATTAAAGATATACAACACCTGCTGCCCCAAACTGTAATCCTATAAACATAGGAAAGGAAGGAAGAATAGCAAACTTCTTGTTATTGTGACATAGTGATACACAACACTGCACACAACAAATGTGACTTCTGGGTTTAACCCATCGTGAAAGTGGTACAAATCACGGTACCATGCTCAGAGGTAACCTGGCAGCTGGTGGATTAGAACCTGAAATCTTACTGACCTGAGTCTGGTTTCTTAACCACCAGGTCACCTGGTGGTTAAAGACAACAATCAAAAAAAATTAAATAGTTATATATGTTACACCTTAGCCAAATGTTTGTCTTCTCCTTTCCCCATTGTTCAGGGGTTGCCACAGCGAGTCAACAATTTCCATCTAACAGCACTGTTGGCGGCCGTTGTTAACCCGGGCCCTGACTGATCTGGTATGGAAATCTTTTTGTTGTCTCGCATCTTAGATTTGGCAAAATGTTTTTACCCCGGATGCCCTTCATGACGCAACCCTCACAATTTATCCGGGCTTGGGGCCGGCACTAAAAAACACTGCTACTACCTATTGGCAGGGTTCTTTTGCTTGTGTTTGTCTATATTGAAAAATAAAAAATATAATAAAAATATATAAGTCAATTCATTAAATTTACTTGAAAATATTCCAATGATGATGATGACAAAAGTATTTGTTTTTGTTAATTATAGTAGTGGTACTTACAGTAACAGTAGTGAAGTACATAGTAGCAGTAGTAGTGGAGTATTAGAAATCAGGAGTGGTCAGAGGTTAGTGAGGGCGGTGGATGTACAGTAAGTGGATTGAACTACATTGGGGAGTGTGACATCATGTGATCAGCCACAAGAACATTTTTTCCCGTACATGTGACAACATATGAGGTCACACAGTATGTCTTTACATTATGGTTTCTGAAGATGATGTTCTAGTAAAGATTTGGTTTGTGTGAAAAATAAGCTGAAGATGGAGAAAAAATGTTTTTGGCAGGCAGGAGGAGGACTCTGCACGAGGTTCATGCATGTCAAAATCCACATTTATTAATATAATATACAATCATGGGAGTAAATATTGGACCTCATTATTGGACCTCTTTGTTTTCTTCCATTTCTTGTTCATTTTAGTGTCTGGTGCCACTAAAGGTATATTACCTGAAGAATACAATAAAAAGGGAAACACTAACTCCCTAAAAGCACAGTTTTTGTCAGCACAATGTCATAGCTATTAATAGAAGAACTGAAAAGATTTTGGTCACTATCAGAGAAAACCATGGAAAATGTTTAGGTATCAGCTCTGAAATTAAACTATTGTGAACTATTTTTGTTGTTCTCATTATATTTGTCCAAAGAAATTTTTCTTTAGTGCAACCAGGCATTAAAATAAGCAAGAAGTCGAAGAAAACAGCAGAATAATCTTTTTTTTTTTTTCATGCCTGCATCAATATGATATTTATTGCACAATTCAACAAAGAGAAAAGGCTAGTGAAAAAAAAGTTTAACATTTTGTTAAATAGTGTCAGCCAACAAAGGCCTATTTTTTAAAGATACGTTTTTAGATCAACATTTATTCATCAATCCTCCTCTCATCTGTAAGCTGGTCTCAAGGGGAAGCACTCTCCACAACTGTCATCCAAACTGCTCTTTACTATGAACCTTCCAACTGGAAGTTATGTGGTTTGGATGGTGCTATATGCTTTAAGGCTAACTGACAATTAAAAGTTATTTAAACATTTAACTGCAATCTACCAGACTGCAAAAAAGATTGACAACTGTGGTACACATCAATGTTTTCTAACCTGTATTGACCCAGGGTACATATACTGTACGTCATCAGAAAAAATACAACATCGCACACAAACAAAAATCTCACAAAATGTATGTGTAATGTAATACATAATCAAGGAAGAAATAATCTTGTTTACATGTCCTCATAGTTGACCGAAATCTCAGCCGGCCCAATTGAAGACACCACTGGTATACTGGCAGAAATTGAAGAAAAACACTCACAAAGATCTTCCTGATCATTAATTTTTGCACATTGAATCGTGATTTCTTTCATACTTTGTCAAGCAAAGAAAAGTAAAATGCAATATATATTGCATTTTATATATATTGCATTATATATATATGCATATATATATAAGAGAAGCACATTTAGTGATCTCCAAGGGCACAATACAGTGCTACAGCACAGGGATAGGGAGTTACAGTTAAACATAACACCAGCCACGTTCCATTCCTGCACAACAAAGAAATGTTGACACAACAATAAACCCACAACACAATCACCCGTAGCAAAATCCTCTCATGTGTTTTGGCTGTACTAGTATAGCGCGCAAGCGCATTGGAACACAAGCATCAAACACGTAGGCTTCAGCCCTGCCTGAAGCCTGTAATGAGATTCTGTGTGAGCGGTGAACTTTCCCCCAGATAGAGTGCAGACAGAGAGAGGGAGGGTGGGAGAAAAACACACCCACAGACACAGCACAGCCTCGAAAGAAGAGATGCAGAAGAGGAGGCTGCTAGATATGGATGAGAAACACTGATGATATACAATAATTTCAGAGCACTGCATCAGATTCAGCTCTTGGATTTTCTCACACAATCCATACACAAACAAAACACACATATATTTATGGGAGGATCACTTTGTTTGTTCTGCTCTTTATCTGCTCCATTGGTCCTGACATCTTTGCGAGTAGGCAGACAACCAGAGAACAGCATTGGAATCAACAGCACAGCTACTGCTCTGTTCATCCCTCGTACTTAGGCTGCCAGAGCTGGGGCTGCTGACATTTACAACTTCGACCATATTTATAACACAGCACAGAGTTGGGTTTTCACCTCAGCACTGCCTTCATAAGCATGCCAACTCTAAAAAAATCAAAGCTGCATGGTTAACACATCTAGCAGGTGATCTTTTGTCATAGGCTCTAGCTGTTTAGGCCATTGTATCTGTGTACTGATTATCATTGTTTTGAATAACAGATAGTACATTATTGATCCCTTGGGAGTGCCCTGCAGGAAATTAAGGAATCTTAGTGCAACAATGAGAAAAAAACCAATGAGGGCTAATGAAACAGACAAGACAGATTTCAACATCAGGAACTAGAACTGAATCAGAGTAACTGCATTCAATTAAAATATTATTTATCTTGGTAAGATCTGTAGTCAGCAGGTGCAATGATCCGCTACAAATGGACAACTATTTCTTTATACATTAGTAACAGTATACTGGAATGTTTAAGGTAAAGGCCCAATGTTTTTGTTTTACTTAATGGTTTGATATTAAGTAAAAGTCAATAAAATTGACCTAAAACAACTGGTCACTTAGTAAAACTATAGACCAGACATTGCAAAACAATGACTTGGGAAACCCCAGGCTCTTTGGCCTGTTTTAAGCAGCTAAGTACGTTTTCATGATTTCCCCAACTCATACACATTGGTGTTGATGCAAATGGCTCAAAGGGAAAACATTAGGTGTAGAGTGACCAAACTTGCTCTCAAAATGGCATGGAGATTTGCACAGAAAAAAAGGCAAATATTTGGATGGGGGAAAGGATTCTTTTTTAACTCAGTAAGAGTTTATTTTTAAGGGATCTTCTTTTGTGATGGTTTTATAGGCTCTTTGCAGTAACACAGTAAGCCTTAGCCTCTGACTGGTTAAGCACCACTGCCATAGAATATTTACTACATAAGTACTAGATGGGGTGCTCGTCATTTGATACTGTAATCTCAATTTTCATTCATTCATCTGTTTATCTTAATCTTTTACCTGTTACATGGCTTCAAGGGCAGCACTAAAATTACTCACACTTTACTGTTTAGTTGAAAAGAATGCTTGAAGGAAATGAAGAAAGCCAAACATCAAGATCTTCTTTAACAGTTTGGATTCTCTTTTAGTTTTTATTGCCATCCCTTCTATCGAGTGGAATACAAACATTCATTCATATTCTTCCTCCTTCTTCCTCTTATCTTCTCCAGGTTGCAGGGGAAGCAATCTCCACAACTGACACCCAAAGCACATTGCTCCTAACTGTGAGCTTCACATCCTTTGTGTGGTGAGCCCCACTGGAAAATATGTGGGTCGTAAGGTGCTTTACTCAATGGCAACCTGTCAACTGGTGGATTCGAACCTGAAACCTTGAGCACCCAAATCTGATTCCTTAACCACTAGGCCTGGTCCCAATTGCGTTCATTGAGTTGTGTGCAAATACCAATATTTGGGGCTCAGAGTGAACGGCAAACATTAAATCTGTCTGTTTACAGCTTATAACAAGTGAAACAACTTCCATTACCAGACCCCGAGCTCTCACTGTAAAAACATCTGAGCTTTACAGGTTTTCACAGGCAACAACAACTTGATCAGACTGGTATGTAAAGAAGTGGAGATCAGTCCGACAGGAAACAACAAACAGGGTCACATGCAAATGTGTCTCTTAACTGTCACTTGGATAGAGAAAACAACGGGCGATCACTGATCAGCCCCCGCAGCTGCAGCCAGGAGCACAACTGTCACGGAGAGACGCCACAACACAACCTCCTCTGCACTGTTTCGGTTTAGTAATTAACAGAAACAGAGTCATCAGTGGCACAAAAAAAAAACCAAACATTCTCACCATCATTATAAACACAAACATCAGTGTGCGCACAAGTTGGTCGCAGCTCTTCCTGCGTACAGAGCCAGGGCTGCGCTGACTACGTGACCCAGTCTTGTTTACCTCTTCCGCCTGTTAGCACAGCTGCTACCCCATGCACGTATAATTGTATAAAAACATAGAGAAAGCGCGTCCAAAACAGAGAGGTTCCAGCCATGGTCTCTGCTGTCTTACCTGACCTGTCGCGCGCGTTTTTCGGGAGGCAGCAACCCCTCATGGTCCCAGTTTCCAGCCTCTTCTTCCTCTCTGGATGAAGTGGGAATTGTCAACAACACGGCACTGACAGTGGCAATGAATGAAGAGAGACGCACACCGAGATGGAGGAAGAGAGAGGGAGGGAGGTACAGAGGGAACGGAGGGAGAGAGAGTCAACTTATGCTTGTACCTGAGGCGTTCACATTTTAAGTAGTGTATGTATTGAACACTGTGTTCACCATGTGTTCAGGAAGTGGTACCCGCTACTGTTATTATCATTGTATATAACACATGACCCGCCCACCCGGGCACACCCGTGGCAACGCCAATGATTTATTATTATATTATATAATATTATACAATATTATATATTATATATATAATATGCTAACATGCAAAATTCTATTCTAACAATCCTGCACATATACATATATTCATATATAATATATTGTATATAAATCTGACAGTCTGTAGAAACATATTCAACATGATGGAACATTTCCTCTGGGACACTGCTGACCTATTTTTTCTGCATCACTTTAGGACGAACCATTTAGAAAGTTCAGAATAAAAGCATCTAATAATATTTGAGAATCTAGGCCAGGGTCAGAGCACTCAACAACTTTATTTCACCAGTATTTTATGTGTAGAGCGATGACTCAGTGTCTGTGGGAGCTCTTATAAAAACAACGGACTGTATTTTTTTAAAAATAAATTGTTTATTTTTTCTGAACTACAAGTCAATTGAGTAAATTCTCAAGTAAACTGACACAACACACCATAAAAAATGTTTTATTTTAAATAAACAATCACTGCACATGATAATGAATTACATTCATGACATTAATGCGTACAGTATTATAAAAGGCCAATTATTATGGAAAATACAACAATGGGAAGAAGGAGATGAGAAAATACAGCAGACTTTGGCTTTCTTTAAACTCCTTTGGAAAACGTCACCTCTCTGTGACTGTTACACACAGCTCCTCCACTCGCTCCTTGCGTCTCAGCTTGTCCTGCTCGATCATCTCCTCCAGAGACTGGTCTCTTTCGTCTTTTGTTGAGCAGTGGGTTGTTGGACGTGTCCAGGTCTTTAATTTTCACTTGGTCATAGTCCACTCTCATGGTGGCAAGAGCACTAGTCATTTCCTCCTGTTAAAAAAAAAAACATAAAATAAACATGATTTCCCATGCACAGAATTTCATTTTTACTGCCATCTTGTGGCACTCCCTGATACATTCAGTAAACTAAAATATTTATATTTAAATTTTTATATAACTATATATAATTTTTTATGAGATTGGTGATTTTTACCTTGACATCATCCCACAGTTCCCTTTCCTCTGTCAGGACACGTGAGGTGTGGAGAGGGGTCGGAGGGACCACCATTGACTGCTGCAAGGGGAGCAGATGTGAAAACCAGCAGGGACAAATCTTCATCTATGGGAACACAGTAAGGCATGAACTTACGCTAATCCAGGGATGATTCATGAACTGTCCAATGGTCATCCTTTCATTTGGATCCGTCTTCAGTAGCTGAACAATGAGCTGTTTGGCTAAAAGGGGTCATGAATAATTGAGATATTGACACACAAGCAACCACTGTCTTTTTGTGATTATTTTTAACCCTTTAAGCAACAGGTGTCAAACTCAGGCCCCAGTTGTCCCACAAATAACAACAAATACCCTGATGAGTGTCTTATTTTCAAATACTATTTTGCATTTGTTTATTACATTTAGCATTGGTCATTCCAGATTCAATGTTCTTTGTAGAACATTTGTAGTGGGGAAACACAGTTATAGTCAAGTTTACAACTGAGAGCCCACAATGTTATCTCAGCTTTTACTTTGGCCCAGTGTGAATTTGGATTTGACACGCCTGCTTTAGGAAATCAAATGTCAAACTGTCCATTAAGTTAGTACAGGCACTGAATGCAACTGTAAATACACTTATTTTAAAGTCAAATTTGCCATTGTACCACTATAGCAGTGGTATCAAACTCAATTTTACCATCAACAATACAATCTCCTTCAAGGGTCGGTTGCATATAGAAGATTATACTTGTATCTACTCCATAGCATATTATTACATGTTACTGCAGTTTATTATTATTCATTTGCGCATGGTGGACCACATTTGGGCTCTGGGCCTTGAGTTTGACACATGTGCACTAGAGACACAGCCACCGGTTTTTGTGAAACGCTGACTAAAAAAATTTAGTTGCAATGATAAAAAACAAGTAGAATAAAAGTGAAAAAAAATAAAATTGCCTGACCTTCATCAGAAACATCAGCCCACTCTGGGTGGGGGAACTCATACTGTCCCATCCTGATCCTCTGCTTCATGCCTGGAGAAATGGCCTGACCTGTGTTGGAGTAGAACGGAGGAAACCCACACAGACTGGGAAACAGAGGAGAGGACACAGTCACTTTGTAGTCTTATGCCCTCAACATAACACGGGTTAGTGGCTGGACATCTAATTTTTAAACAAATTTAAATGGAAAATTCAACAGAATTATTGCTTTCTGTTTTTCTTTGATGTAAATAAAAGAATATGTCTACATAACTAGTCTTAAGTGAAGACAAAAACGTTTTTTTAGCATTCTTCAAGACGCGTGACGGTAAGACCACCTATTATAAACCACATTTTATTGCTATTGTCTTTTGATTTCCAAGTTTATCTATTCCTAATAGACAATGATTTAAAA
This sequence comes from Paraplagusia blochii, assembly GCA_016785265.1. Taxonomy (NCBI): domain Eukaryota; kingdom Metazoa; phylum Chordata; class Actinopteri; order Pleuronectiformes; family Cynoglossidae; genus Paraplagusia; species Paraplagusia blochii. Next base: position 307,442 of record JAFBJS010004652.1, read on the forward strand.
AACTAGTAACATTAATGATTAGAGTTAGTCATTATATTTTCTGCATGAAAAGCTAGTTCCACATTTTAGTACCATATTTTATTGTCCCTGTATAGACAGCTGATAAAAAATGTTAATAAGTCTAATTATGTGTAGGCTATGAGGTGGAATCAATTGTTGCTCTGACCTTTGGTCTTGGTCTCCAGTTATTAAAAAAAAAACAAATTGTTATAGTGATCTTCAAGTGAAATGTTTGTCGCAAACTTTCCTGCCAGTTATTTGGGGGGGAGGGGCAAGGGGTTTATTTTATGTAGAACTAGATTCTTCGGTGTGTATATGGATTTAGGGTGGGTGACATGTGACTAAAATTACACACAAATCATAGCAGCTTTTGGTAAATAGAAAATTTAGTGGGGATGGACACTGTTGCAGATTCTTCTTGTGCATATGCCACTGTGCGAGTGTAAATTCCTGCACATTACCCTGCCTCACAGTAGCTATGTGCATATAATAGGTGTATGTCCTGAGGACTTATTTATTTTATTTTTTTTTTACAGATTTTCATATTATTCTCTCCCTCAGTACTAGATGAACCTCCAAGGGCAGCCATATTGATTTCCTGTTTGCAAAATGACGCTACACCAGCGATGTCAAACCCATCTCTACCTGTGGCCACATCAGAAATACAGTTTGCCTTGAAGGGCTGGTTGTATGTAAGACTTAATATCTTTAGCAAACCATTGGTCTGTGGCCCTGTACCCATCTGGACATTTGTTATGGGATCGCAATGGGACACAGTGAAAAAAAAAAACACTACATTTTTATTAATTTACTGCATCTAAAGACATAATGCAGTACTTTCTTTATTTACTGATGATCTGCCAATACATTTTATGTACCAGCTCATTTAGATCCTAATATAAACAAAAATTCCCCTATCTGGACTTCCCCAAATGCTTTCCAAACTCTCGCGGGACACACACAATGACTTGGCGGGGCCGCATTTGGCCTCAGGGGCTTGAGACATGTTTGCTACACCAATGGTGTAATCCAGTCACATGTCGACTGTGCCAGCCAGATCTTAATGCACCCTATAAAATATAATTCTACAAATCACTCATAACTACTAGTAACTGGCAGGAATTTTTTGCTGGAAGATCACTGGGACAATTGCTATTTTTTTAACTGGAGATCGCATAGTTACCAGAGGTCGGAGCAAGTTGAAACCATAATCGGGTTAACCTAATGGCCTAGTTGTATTTAGCTGTTTCAGCAACTTTTCTCAAAAAGGCAAAAAAGATCAATTCTAATAAAACTACACAACAATAAATTGAGGTCAGAGAGACGTACATCATACTCACAGAATGTACATGATTACACCCAAAGACCACATGTCACATGATTTGTCATATTTCTCTGGCCCAAGCACTTCTGGGGCTGAATGCACAAACACATACAGAAAAAAAACACACAAAAATGGAGAATGAAAGACGGACATACAAACACACATGGACAATGTAAACGTTGCCTTACTTAGTACGTACAGAATATCACCACTCTGCATATACTGACATAACCAGTGCAGTTGCTGCTTGAAATTTCAATTTAAAGTCTTAACATCAAGAAACACTGACCAACATAATAAGGAGTGTAGCAGGGCGTTTGGAGGGAGTTGTGCAGCGTTGTCTCCTTAGCAAATCCAAAGTCAGTCAGCTTTAGTGTCGCGTTGCTCTCCTTGGTTGTATACAGCAAGTTCTCCGGCTGTTGTGAAAGATGGGGGTTTCAGCATGTCTTACAGATCGGCCTATTGTGATCTTTTCCTATATGTATCTGTACCTTCACATCCCTGTGGGCAATGTCCATGTGGTGCAGGTACCCAATGGCCGTGCCGATGTCATGCATGATCTCTGATGCCTCTGGAGGACAAAATGGCAAAAGCTTAAGAAAATCATAGAGAGCAGAGATTCCCAAACACAGCCATGATGGATTCTTAGGTGTACCTTGGAAAAGATGACATTTTCACAAGTAGTCTGAAAACTACTACTCACTCATATTCATCCCTGCCTCCGTTGCCAGGGCACAGGGGCAGCAGTCTCCACAACTGCCACCTAAATCACACTGCACCATACTGTGAGCCTTCCTGTGGGTGGTGAAGTTATGTTGGTTGGGACAGTGCTATGATCAGTGGCAACCTGGCCAATGGTAGATTAGCATATGAAGCCTTGTGGACCCAAGGCTGCTTCCTTAACCACTAGACCACACCCCTGCCCCCATAAAAATTATTAGGCTTTGAAAATATTTTTTCTTTTTCTTCCACAAGATCTTCATGGTTGTCTTTCTTTAATTCCTGCGAGTATATCTTCGTTTTCTTCAACTAAATAGTCACTTCATCTTAAACTTTTTATATGTTATTAAATATTTTTTTCTGTTGTGGGTCTGCAAGGTTTCAGGTTCTACCCACACCACCCGCAGGAAGGCTCCCAGTATGGTGTAGTATGATTTAGAAAGCAGCTCCTGGAGACTACTGCCCCTGATACCCGGAAATGGATGAAGATTGATTAGTGAATTAACATTTTTTTGTGAGATTTTTGTGTAAACATTTCGTACTCAGACGTTAAAGGAAACACTAATCCTCCAGCTCACCTCTTTCAGTAAAGGCCTGGTCCCCTCTAACTTGAATGCGACTGAAGAGCTCTCCTCCCTCCATACTGTCACACAGAGAGAGGAGGGGTGTGAGGGGGTGTCCTAGTTTAACCCTGTCATTATGAATTCATCCCAAAGACACACATTCTGCTCAAGTACTGTATTGTCTGGGGCCACATGTTTGGGGCCACATCCTGCTCTGGTAGTGCATTATCAGCATTTTTATACGAGTGTACTGGAATTATAGCTCAGATTTAACACTAAGTTCTCTGTTGGCCCAGCTTTGAAATTATTATTTAATAATTTTTTTAATAACATTTTATAAGTGTTAAATAAATATAAGGATAAAAGTTTTAGGGTATAGGATACAAAGATCATCTGTTAGGATCGAGATGAACTATTAAACCTTTGTTTTTTTAGTTAGTATTTCATATAAACTTTGCTTTTTAGGCTAAAATAAGTTCCACTTTCCACATAAAACATGTAATTATATTACATTACACAATTATTAATAATTATTAATAATTATTATTATTATATTACACAATTATATATTATACTAACCATTCCATTATTATGAGCAGACATTTCTTCCCTTTGTGTACGTTCTCGTACAGACTGAGGATTCTGACAATGTGAGGTCCACCAGACACACGCCAGTGCAGCTCCACCTCCCGCCTGGCTTTGGGAGTGTCGTAAAGAATCTGCTCCGAAGACAGACACAATAACTCACATTCATTAAACGGCTCTGAAAGCAGCTCTTAATACATGCATTTTCATCTACAACCTCATTGATTTTTTTTTCTCGCAAAGAAATCAATAAACACGTGGACACAGTGCCTACCCCTGGGTAAAGGCACTCACTGCGCCTGTTAACAACATTTTTTTATTTTTCTACTTGCTTCATATTTTTTTCTAAAATTCTCTGAAATCTATTTTACACAGAGGACAAAAAAGAAGTTAATTTCCCCCATGGACTCATTCCATATTTTTTAGCTGTAACTTTCTTGCAGGGTTTAATCATGACATGGGAGGATGACAGCAGGTATAACTCATGAGAATAGAGGGAGATAAGAGCTCAGATACCAGGGCTGTAAAGAGATTCAAAGTAAGAATCTGTTTTTTACAAACAACATTACACACACACCACTGTTACAAAAGAGGAATTCCACAACTGTGACATAATGATCCGGTAACTCAGCCTTGTCTCTGAAGATTGTGGTTCGTCTAGGTCAGTTATCCAAAGACTTTAGTTCACATCACTGGTTGAATAATAAAATATCCTTATCAATTTGCAATAATGGTCAATGATTTAGGAATAATGTATATTGACTTGGGCCGTGAAGTTAGTGACTTTTAAATCAAGGGTCCCCAGAAAAAAAAAAGACTACTTTTTGGGAAAGACTACTTCAGACCACTCCCTTCCCCACCCTTATAGATAGATAGATAGAAGATAGATAACTTTATTAATCCCTCAGGAGTATCCTTCGGAAAATTACGGAAAAATAGTCCTTAATTTGATAGAAGTGATAATTTAAAAAACACAAGATTTCTTTCCAAATTAACCTTTTTAGTTTTCTGTGATTAGAACTCAATTAAATGTGTGCATTGTATATAGACACACTATATTTTTTATTATAAAATTCAGTTTTTTTTTCATGTTTTGCTTAGTGTTTCTGTAGCACTGTTTTTTTAGTTCGTCCTTCATTTCTCCAAGGGTTTCTTCCGTTCAACATCCTTTTGAAACTCCCTGGAGTTGCTGCTATGAAAAAAAAAAAATCCCCCACTATTTTAAACATATAGTTCAGTGAGTACAAACAGAATTGCACTCACATGCAAAAAACTTTTTTGTTGTTGTACACATACAGACTATAAGTATGATTTAATGATCACAAACTGAGGTTTAAAATTCAGACCTCGGCCGTTATTCCAACACTGCAGTGACGATTTATTGCGGCTTGTGGTTAAGGAAGCTGACTTGGATCCTCAAGGTCCCTGGTTCAAATCCCCCTACCGGCAAGTTACTGCTAAGGATGAGCTGCCCACTGCTAACTTTGATGATGGGTTAAATGCAGAGGTTAAATTTCGTTGTGACAAACAAACGAATGACAAAAAAAAAGAAATTGAATCTTAATCTTAAAATGAAGAAGCGGTAATGCTCCGCGCTGTAGCATCACAGCTGTTTGCAGTGAGATCATGTGAGGTTAGAACTCAATAGGGTGAAAGAATGTCTATATACCTAACGATTACATCATGTTCAGCTCTGTGCGAGTTGCGGATGTCAGCATTTAATTCCTCATTAACACGTCTGTGTCCAAACTATTTGATGTGTATGTGAGAGGTCAAACTTAAACATGGCCGTACACATTTGATGTTTACATACAGTAGCGCTAAATTGTGCAATACTCATGTGAATATAGAGAGATCCCTCTATTATTGTAGTTGTGTTCCAGACACAGCTGACTCACAGTCCATGTCCAGATTGGAACCTGTGACTTAAACTGCAGCAGCCTTTCTTACAGTAGATATCCTACAGATCTTCTTAGCCTGACTTTTTGTGCTTACATTTACATAAATCTATTATATTACACATATTAAATATCCTCTCATTGAACTACTTAAAATGGATGTTGTTATGTGAAACTTTTGAAAATGTTATTAATAAAGTTTAAGCTTACGAATGAAAGTATCATAATGAAAAACTGAAGAACTCAGTTCAGTGATAGAGAACACATAGTACCGTAGAGCTACAAGGGAGAGGAATGCAAACGCTCTAAAACCCCAACTCCTCCAAAAAAACCCAGCCAGTACTTTGTCTAAACACTGACATATGTCTTAAATCAACAGTCTCTCGAGGCCTGAAAAGAAGTCCACAAGAAAGGACTGGGAGGACAAGAAAATACATTTGGTCAGAAGACACAGGACAAGACCCTCTGGACCATATATACTTGATGTTTACCAAGGAGGAGGTGAAGTATTTTGGCTATTATGACACTCTAAATCAGGGGTCACCAACCTGGCAACCCCCATGGTCTACTTAAGGTGCCCCAAAAAACAAAACTAGTCAAAAACGGTTAAAATACAACCATCATCTAGTAGGTGCAACCATGAAGAATATGATCAGAACTTTTCACGATTTTCATTTCACGTTTGGTAAGTCATTATTAAGCAAGTAGCTCTCCAGATTACTGAGCGCCCTTGAAGTGGCTCTCAGTTTCAAAAAGATTGGTGGTTTTCCTGCTCTAGATCAACCCGTGAATGTGAAGGTTCTCTGTCTCAATATGTCGTTTAGGAACTGAGGAACCATCCAGGCAACCATCCATGAATCCTGGTCTCACCTCTTCACTGCTGGGATGGACTACATCCACCCAACAAGCCTAATAAAGATATGCCACAGAGCAGCGATTCCAAAAACTGTCCCGAAGCTCAGAAGTGTACTGAGATTTTATATTGTGCTGCAGAAAATTATTCAATTTCACGTACTTGGTCTGAAACTTATTTGTTGCAAATACATGTTTTCTAATTTGTTCATTCATCTTCATGTCTGTGGCTGGGCCGCAGAGGCAGCTGCCACCACCCAAATCAAATTTCACCATATTGTAAGCCCACAAGAAGTTATATGGGTCGGAACAGTGTTTTGCTCGAAGCACTTCAGTGGCACCCTGGCACCTGGGGGATTTGAACCTAAAGCCTTGCGGACCCGAGTCTGCTTCCTTGACCACTAGGTCACCACTGCTACTGATTTTCTTTCTGGGTCAATGTAAGAACAGGCAGAAATAATTAATATTTTTTCCACCAAATAGCATCAGATGGAAAAAAAAATGAGAATCAGGGCTGTTGAAAAGGGTCTTTGTGTGTCTCTTTCTTCAATTCCTGTAAGTACACCAGGATTGTCTTCAACTAAACAAGCCAAGATATCTCAAAGACAGGCCTGGGCAATTATTTTGACTCGCGGGCCACAGGTGGTAGTAAAATTTAAGTCATGGGTCAAGTCAGGATCAGACATATTGAGTATTTCCATGAACTAAGATAAATGATGAGTAAAGTATTGAATAAATGCTAATTGCTTTAAGCCTCTTTAGACTATAGGTTGGGGAAATGCTGGCTTTGCAGGGAAAAGGTAGAAAGATAACGATAATATAAATTAAAAGTATAATTTGGACAAGTTTGGCGGGCCGAATTATAACGCCAAATGGGCCGCATCCGGCCCCCGGGCCTTAGTTTGCCCAGGTCTGCTCAAAGATCATTTCAGTTATTATTTCGTAACATAGACAGTACATTTCATGAGATATTTTTGATTGTGTGGTATGACTGGATATGGAATATCTATAGACCCACTGTCTACAATGGAATTATACTTTCATCTCTTATTTCAAAACAATTACAAAAGAAAAAGGATCTGAATATTTTTTGGCCTCTACACTGCATTTCCTATGTCAATGAGGACTCCTTAACATACATGTGACCTCTTTATGAATGGGGCAGAAAGGGGACAAAGAGTATTACAAGAACATTTAAATAATTGATGACTGATCTCTAATGCCTGACAGTGACAGACTAAACACACACACACACACACACACCTTGAGGGCACACTTCTCTCCGCTCCTCTTGCAGAAACACTCCAGCACCTTGCCGTTGATGCCCAGGCCCAGGACCTGGGCCGTGACTTTATAGTCATCTGTCACCGCGTTCCTCCTGAACTCCGGTCTGCAGCCGGCGGGAGGCTGCAGTTCAGTGAGGCCGCAGCCCGGACTGCTGCCCGGGCCGAGGGAGCCACTGTGCTGCGCTGTCCCCTGTTGCGCAGTAATCGGATTTCCCGGCTGCTCCTCCTCGATCTGATCCTGGATGTGATTCATATTTTCCTTTTTCTGTAGAAAATCAAAACCTGGTGCTGCAAAGCAAAAGTCTTCAAGTCATCGCCACGGACGACATTAGGGGGGGTTATTTTTTTTTTTAGTCCATCTGTTCCTGACCACAAGAAGTATTTGGCATCAGCCGATGGAACATCTCCACTCGGTCCACACAGGGATCAGGGGAGAAGAAGGAAGGAGTCCGGAGAGGCGCCGGTGCAGAGGAGGAGGGCGGAGTTCTCAGCTAAACAACATGAAAGAAAGTGGAGAACATTCATGAGAGGTCGGTGGAGAGTGGAGACACCAGTCCACAAAATGATCCCGTGTACAGCTTCCTCCACCAACACCAGCAGCGGCAACGCTGTCCGCCTCCTCCCGCAGACTACAACAACCTCCAACCCTTTACGTCATCCTCCATCCAGATACAGTTTTCTTAAAGGAACAATACAGCGCGGATTTTATAGAAAAAATATGAAATCTAAGCTACCGCATTTACCGTAGGAAGTTTTCCAAATAGAATCCAAAATTAGACCTTTGTTTTAATCTGTTTTTTCTTCTTTTTACCAAGTCTTTGCTAATACTACACCCATCATATCTTCTTTTCCTTTCGGCTTGTCCCTTATTTAGGGGATGAAAAGGTGAATCAATGTTTTCTATCTTCGGATTTAAGATTTAAGTTCAGAGGAGGGACAGT
>JAFBJS010004653.1:0-10186 GCA_016785265.1 Paraplagusia blochii
ATTATTAGTATAGAATTTAGCTGAGGTCAAAGATTTGCGTACCAAAAAAAAAAAAAATTCTTATTTTAAACCACAAAAATGGTTATCACTAAGAATTTTAAGACAAACTAGGGCAATTTTTTTCAATTTTTTAAAAATTTTATTTTTGAAGACTTTATTGGGAAATTATTAGTATAGCTGTGGTTGAAGATTTGCGGACCCAATTTTTTTTTTTTCAATTTAAACCACAAAAATGGTTATCACTAAGAATTTTAAGACAAACGAGTGCAATTTTTTTAATTTTTGGAAAAATTTTATTTTTGAAGACTTTATAGGGAAATTATTTGTATAGAATTTAGCTGTGGTCAAAGATTTGCGCACAAAAAAAAAAAAAATCTCATTTTAAACCACAAAAATGGTTATCACTAAGAATTTTGAGACAAATGAGTGCAATTTTTTTCATTTTTGAGAAAATTTTATTTTTGAAGACTTTATTGGGAAATTATTAGTATAGAATTTAGCTGTGGTCAAAGATTTGCGGACCAAATATTTTTTTTCTCATTTTAAACCACAAAAATGGTTATCACTAAGAATTTTAAGACAAACGAGTGCAATTTTTTTCATTTTTGGAAAAATTTTATTTTCGAAGACTTTATTGGGAAATTATTAGTATAGAATTTAGCTGTGGTCAAAGATATGCGTACCAAAAATTTTTTTTTTTTTCTCATTTTAATCCACAATATTTTTTATCAATAAGAATTTTAAGACAAATGAGGGCAATTTTTTTCATTTTTGAGAAAATTTTATTTTTGAAGACTTTATTGGGAAATTATTAGTATAGAATTTAGCTGTGGTCAAAGATTTGCGTACCAAAAAAAAAAAAATTCTCATTTTAAACCACGAAAATGGTTATCACTAAGAATTTTAAGACAAATGAGGGCAATTTTTTTCATTTTTGGAAAAATTTTATTTTTGAAGACTTTATTGGGAAATTATTAGTATAGAATTTAGCTGTGGTCAAAGATTTGCGCACAAAAAAAAAAAATCTAATTTTAAACCACAAAAATGGTTATCACTAAGAATTTTGAGACAAATCAGTCCAATTTTTTTCATTTTTGGAAAAATTTTATTTTTGAAGACTTTATTGGGAAAATATTAGTATAGAATTTAGCTGTGGTCAAAGATATGCGTACCAAAAAAATGTTTTTTTTCTTATTTAAACCACAATATTTTTTATCAATAAGAATTTTAAGACAATCGAGGGAAATTTGTTTCATTTTTGAGAAATTTTTATTTTTTAAGACTTTTTTGGGAAAATATTACTATAGAATTTAGCTGTCGTCAAAGATTTGCATACCAAAAAAAATTTTTTTTCTCATTTTAAACCACAAAAATGGTTATCACTAAGAATTTTGAGACAAATGAGGGCAATTTTTTTCATTTTTGAGATAATTATATTTTTGAAGACTTTATAGGGAAATTATTAGTATAGAATTCAGCTGTGGTAAAAGATTTGCGTACCAAAAATTTTTTTTTTCTCATTTTAAACCAAAAATTTAGTTTTTGAAGACTTTTTTGGGAAATTATTAGTATAGAATTTAACTGTGGTCATAGATTTGTGTAACAAAAAGAATTTTTTTTTTCTCTTTTTAACCAAAAAAATTGTTATTACTAAGCATTTTGAATTTTATTTCTGAAGACTCTATTGAGAAATTATTAATATAGAATTTAGCTGTGATCACAGGATTGCTTATCAAAACATTTTTTTTCTCATTTGAATCCACAACAATAGTTACTAAGAATTTAAAGCAAATGAGTGCAATTTTTCATCACATTTGAGAAAATTTTATTTTTGAACACTTTTTGGGGAAATTATTAGTGTAGAATTTAGCTGTGATCAAAGATCTGCCTGTTATTAAAATGGTTATTACTTTTTTTTCATATTTAAGCTGAACTTTTCAGCTCATTCCTATTTAATGCTCATTCTCTGACTGCTACCTACCATGGTCGGTACAACTGTATGAAAAGACATCACACCCTCTGGAATGACAGCATTGGAGACAGAAAGACAATAAAATATAAAATTTATTAGACAAAATGTACAACAGAGCATAAGCTATCTTACAGCTCAAATAGTCTTGATTTCACTTCCCCTCTCCAAGAGTGGAATACATTTTTAACCAAGTTTGAAATTTTACTTAATTGTGGAAAATAATAAAAAAAAACTCTCACACTGGCTCACATTTAACAAACATTTCAAAGCAGGTGAGATAATAAAATAATCCAGTTTAAGACACATAAAAGGGTTATATGAATTGCACTGCTGTAATCTTTTTAAAATGTATTAAATACATTTCAAATAATCAGTTTTTTACTTTTTGAATTAGGGTTTGTTAAGACCAAAAAAAAATATTCTTCTAAGTTCAGTTAGCCTGGATTAAATCTTATTTTAAAGTAAAATGCAATCTGACATTTTCAGTGTCAAACAAATCAAATAAAAACTGAGTTCCTTTCAGGAAAAAAACATTTTAACAACAGTATTTATGAACTGTTTTAACCCATATGCTTTCAAGAATATAAAATTCACAAAAAAACAAACAAAACAAGTATGATTCTGGGTGAACAATGAAAAACTGTGGAAAGCGTGGAACCATTTCTAAGACAGGTAGAAATGTTGAACGTTTACACCATATTGTGCGAACACAAAGACAACAAACATATTGTCATGATGAACCAGAACAACAAAAACCAACAAAAAAAAAAAAAAACTCACTGTCTGCGACACTGGGTGCACAAAGACTCTGAAACCCTTCACTGCCAAACAATTCTTCGGTGCCCGGATATAAAGTCATAATCTCACACACGTACGTCTTCAGATCTGCAGCCTCCACAGACACATTTCCCTACCCCTGCGGGCCAGTCACATGATCAATGCCACAGATCAAGTCAGTACAAACTGTTACACGTAGAGCTAGCCTTTTCTCAATGGCCCTCAAAAAAAACACAAATGAGTCATTCATTTTTGGAGTATTTAAAAAATTAACTACAGAAAAAATAGGTTCAAAAATTAGGTTTAAAACATGTTAAAAAAAACTCAAGCTTTTGACTTTGTTCAGCACCTGGAACAGCGTCAACATTGTTGACATCTTTGTTCTTCATATGCTTTTTAAAAAACAAAAATATTCAGACTGGTGCCTCATAAGGTGGAACCTTGTCTGACTCTGGTGAAGGTGACGTCACTGTACAGCAACAGTTATAATGAAGGTGTTACCAGGGCTGATGAAGTGAGTTGAACTGTTGTCCTGCTCAGAAACTTAACCTGAGTAAATGTGGCTTTAAATACATGTGACACACAGGGGACAGGTAGGAAACGTGGGATGACATCATCAGTATGAGCCGCGCATTCCACTGTTCCTGGAAGAATCGGCCCCTCGGGAGTTTCCATAGTAACCTCCACCGCCGCGACCTGAGGATGGAATGGAAACAGAGATGCATTAGAGAATAACATGAGAACAATAACATTTTATAACAATACATTGGATAACAGAAAACAGTTTGTCTGAACTGAGGCATCAATGTTGCCATGGTAACGACTGAAGACCAAGTTCAACACTTACTCATCTCAGCAGGTCCACTGGCCGTGGAGTTGAGAAACAGCTCAATGTAACGATGCTCTGTCAAAGTAAAACACACATTTAGTATTTAAAAAAAAAAATCAAAATAAAAGACTCTGAAAATGAAGAAGAGAACGTACGCATGTGGTTCTTATCTTTAGACATGGCTGCCACGGCATCTTCGTGGGAACGAAACTCCACGTCAGCTTCTCCAGTCGACTTTCCATTGGGAGCCACGTCGATGTGGACCCTCAGAGGATTCAGAGGGCTGAAGAACTAACGCAAGGACGAGAGACACGCAAATATGTCAAGCTGAGTCAAAAAGTTCTAAGATAAATTGTGTAATAACAAAACTCCTAAGGTCAAAAACATTTCTTCAACTTTTTATCATTACAGATGCATTTTTACCTTTGCAACATCGCCCTCTGTGGCACGGAAAGGAAGTCCTCTCATGTGGACAAAGTGGCCTCCATGAAAGCCTCCACCCCCGTCACAGTGATCATCATAACTGTGGCCTCCCATCCCTGTGCCAAAAAAAAACATGTGATCACAAACTGGAACCTCTGTGACAACGTGAATGTTGACCAAGTCGCTGAAATATATTGTTGACTCAAGCTTCATCTCCACCCTGACTTCACCTCTTCCTCCTCTCTCTCCCCTCATTCGATCGTCAAACATGTCGTTGCCAAAACCATAGTTGTTGAAACCGTTGTAGTTGTCAAAGCCGCTGTAACCTGGATACAGTTAATGACAGAAATAAAGAAAGAAGGCAACGTCAACAGGTCAACACAGGAGCAGAACAGGTGTTCAAGAATAGTTAAGTTCCACTATGCATAAAACATATTTACTACTGTGTATATACATATAAATATATATATATACTGTATATATATATATATATATATACTGTATATATATATAGTATATATATAGTATATGTACATATTAAACACTATTACACGCAACATATTTCATAATTAATTATATATCCATATATATATGTATACATACATGTGTTTATATATACAGTATATATGTACAGATGTGAGCTGCTAACCTCCTCCGTAGCCTCCTCCACCTCTCATGTTGTTCATCAGACTTCCGCCGCGATTGAGGCCGGGCCCAAAAAACCCTCCCCGAGGGCCCGAAACCATTGGTCTGTCGTAGGGTCCTGGTCTCTGGGCTCCGAGCCCACGTCGAGCTGGTTCATAGTAGGCCCTGATCTCATTACGACTGCTTTTAAAAATCTCTATGTACCTGCAAGACCAGAGGCCCGAGTGATGTAGGGGACAGAGGTTGAGGTTAAGGCAAAGACACACGCTGCACGTGAATGTAAGAAACATGAAACAACAAGAATTGTTTTAAAGAATGGTTTAGACTGAGACCAAAAAGGTTAAAGAACCTCAACAGAACCAAACATTACTGGGCTTAGGGCTGAACTTGGTCATTGAATTTTGTAGCAGTTTTAATTCTTACATTAAAACAGACTTGGATTTGAAATGTTGCTTTTCACTGTTTTAAAAAATTATTGTTTTTTTTTTTTATCTCAAAGGTGCTCTGACTGGCTATTCATGCAGTTTTAATCCCTTCTTTGGTTGTGAACTTTGATGACTAAAATAAAACATCAATGGATTTTAGAAACAAGGTGATGAATGTTCCCAAATAAACCCTTATTGAAAATAGCCCCATCAGAAGTATTGAAGAATAAGTCGCCCTCCAAAAAAATTAAAAATAAATAAAAATATCACACTATCATTAACAATGCAGAGGAACCCATTAAACCCATTTACATTTCTTTTAATGTCCCTTTCAATTAACGTCCCATTACACCAACATTACTTAAGCATACAAACTCAATTTATCACAACCTATTCTCCCATTTCCCCACAAAGTTACTACAGCAGCAGCAGCAGCAGCCCATCCCACTCCAGCCCATCCCTTTCCCCATCTGTCCCACCTGTGCCCTATTCTTTCCTTGTGTTTCCCCAGAGCCTTTTCTGCTATCTCCTTTGAGGCAAACTGCACGAAGGCTTCCCCTGTGCTCCTCCCCTGGTAGTCCACTGGCAGAGTAATCCCATTTGGCACGATTCTCAACCCTTTAACCCAAGCACACAAATACATTGGTCGGTAGGTAGGCTGATATAGAATAGAGAGAACAACACCCACTGCATCACTGGAGCGTTGGATGAGTAATCATAAAGATACGGATAAATATACTGTGTGTAAGGATAGATGTGAAACATCAACTGGTCTACAATCATTCAAGGACTTAAACTGAAGGGATCGTCTGAACAAATTTGTAATTATACTTTTGAGATGTCGGCTAAGGGAACAGAGCAAATACTGGCCTGGGATCAGCATAGACCATTGATTGTAAAAAAGGTGAAGTGATGCACCATTACCTTTTTAGGTGACAGAAATTAAGAGTGCCAAATTGTATTGATGGCATTTTAGGGTTTAAAATCAAAACCCAGTTATTACTCTTGGTATTGAAACACAGTATTATCTGCAAGGCTCCTGACTACACTAGCCAAAATACTCCAACAAAACTAAGTGTAATTACTAACTGTAATTTTTTTGACAGATTTTGAGCATGGTTCAAAGTCATTAATGAGAAAAATATACATTCTAAGTGCGCCTTTTGATCTGGAAATTTAGTACATGTCACCACAGTAACCACATCCGCTTTTTGATATATTTAATCTATGCAACTTTTCTTTATTCCATTAAGTGCTTGATATGGTTATTGCTGTGATAACGCTCTAAATACTGTATAACATTCTATAAAGGTTTGATCATTAAATGCAAAGTCAGAAGAGAAACTTTTTTTGTTTCCAAAGAAGCACTTACAATAAAATCATTAGTACATGTACATAATTATGTATCATTAGTAACAGTTGTACTTATGTCAAATAGGAAAAAAAAACTTTTATAAACAAAGTGTGATATTAAAAAAAAGTAATTGTGTACACGGCCATATTCTAGAAGTACTGTAATATATTAATGTCTGACAAATTTTAATGATCTCTCTCTTGGCCTAGAGACAGACGTGGAAAACAAAAATGACTGACCCCAGATCAGTATCACAGTGCTGTTCCCTTAGCCAAACCAGCCCAGCCCATCCTGTTCTTTAAAGACACTTTTGGGAGGCGTGATAAAACTAATACAACACAAACATGAGACATTCTGGTCTACACGTTAGGACAGTACTTACACTATAAACACAAAGACACAGTTACATGTTTGGATCATGACACACGTTTAGATACTGTTAACTTTCTTACCAACTTCACCAGCTACAGCAATACATAAGAGTTACCATTAAATAGATTTAAATCTATAAAAATATAGATGATAAGAAATAGATCATATCTGTGTTTTTGTTCACTTTCTCTCAATTTGTTGGCTTAACTGTTACAGTTGTAACCTTCCATGTGATAAAGAAAACAAAAGGAATTGTGACCAATAGTTGGTCCATAATAGTTTACACTTTACTGCAATAATACAATAGTATACAAGTATAATAGTATACAATAGTATCACTGAGTATCAATAATACATGTGGTTATGTCTAAATGCAGTTTAAAAAAAAAAAAAAATAGATCAGACATCTTTACCTGAGAAGAACTGAACAATCTCCTCCTTGCTGCAGCCAAAGGGCAGACCCCTCAACCTCAGCATGCAGCCACTGCCACTTTCATAGTCAGTGGGACCGTTACGCTTCAGCACCCAGTCCATTTCACTACGTTTTGACTTGAATACTTCAACCAGAGAGAGACAAAATGTCATGTAAAGTATGCAAACAAAATATTTATGCAAAAATATTTTCAAAAACCAGAATGTTTCATGTGATAAATATTACTCACCCTCAATGTATCTGTGTCCCATGTATTTGCGATCCTTAGAAAGGGCGTTCTTAAAATCATCGGCCGTTTTAAGTTCAATAAACGCTTCACCGCTGGGACGACCTTCTTTGGAATACGTGAAACAAACTCCGTTCACTTTCCCAACAATGTCACAATCTGGAAGAATGGAAAATCACGGTGAGTTCAGACTTAAATACATTTTTGCCCTGACTGTGTTGCCCTTATTGTTACTTCAGTCTTTTTTCACATGCATTAGAATCAAAGAGTTCACTGCCTTTAAAGTGATTATGCTTTTGTCCTTTGATATGCCAGTTTTTAGGGAATCAAATACACTAAACACAAACATTATTGCAGGACTATGATCTTTTAGTTTATAATTATTTACATTTCTAACAAAAATTATCGAAGACTATTCTTTTTATTTAACTGTTAAAGCAGTTTTAACTGCATAATTTTATGAACTGTGCTATATAAATATGACAACAATATTTTTTGTTTCATTGTTTCAAGACATTTTGTTTCTCTGTGCAGCACTAATGTGAGTTTTCTCACCAGAGAAAAAACTGGCCACTTCCTCCTGTGTGCAGGACCAGGGCAGTCCTCTAACACGGACCACATAGCCTTCATCAGTTGAAGACATCCTCACTGCCTCTTTAAGAACAACAGAGCATCAGCACATTTAATTAAAGAATAAGATGTGTTGATCCCGTCCATCCTTGTCCCTCCTAAAGAGAATCTCAGTATCTTTAACTCCTCTTTTTAGCTCTGCCTTCTGTCTATTCCTAGTGTCTCTAATTCATCCATCATGGCTGGTCTCACCACCTTCCTGTAAACCTTTCCCTCCACCTTAGCTGACTTTCTTCTATCACAGATCACTCGTGACTCTTTGTTGTTTCATCCTGATTCCACTCTATTCTTCTCCCCTTTTCTGCTATAACCAGTTGATCCTCAGTATCCAAACTCCAGCTACTTCTCCACCTCTGCTCCTTGTAACCTCACCCTTCCCTTCTTTCACACACATAACTAAATGTCTTGCTACCACTGACCTTCATTCCTCTTCTCTCTTGTGCAAACCTCCACCTCTTTAGGTTCTCTTCTAGTCGTCCAGCATGCTATCAGTTATACGTTATATAAAGTTATATTAATAACGATACATGGTGAAAACATGGCATATAATTATATGTACCACACAAATAATTTAATGAGGAAACCAGCAACGTTTTTTAAAACTTTAAATTTACATTTTAAGAAGGCATATTTGTCACTTTCACTTTGCCTGCGAATGAAAGTGGGAGTTGACTCTGAATCGGTCTAGGACTCGGTAAGTTTAGGTAAATGTCAAAGCACTAAATTAAGCTAATTTCCCCCAACCTCGTCGTCAGAAATCAACTGTCCTTAAACGCGAAAATAATTTGTTTATAAGCTTTGTGTGTATAATAACTGGGGAGTTTGTGAACATTATAAACGAAGCCAGTGTCGCGCCGTTTGACACCGAGTTACGTTTAACCGGAAGAGCTCATTTTAGCCGAGCTACATATGTACTGGTTAGCAGTTAGCTGCTAAAGGCAGCTAACGGCAGGACATGGACAGCGGTCAAATACAGGGAACACTTTACTAAATTCAAGCGTTATTCATTGAACTTGGCAATAAAGACATTGACTGATAGACGAACAACATAGGATAAAACGTAAAAATGTCTTACATTTTCCTATATCCCCGGTCTGCTGCCCCCGTCCGGTCCTGAGTCTCAGGTGACACCGCTGACAGACGCGCTCAGGTGCGATATCGCGAGATTTCCAAGAAACGGGATTTACGTGCGTCACACGCCCCTTGTTCTTGTAACTGCAGCATGAAGTGTTCATAAACCATTTAATGATATACATGTTTACCAAATGGTGAATTCTGCTCCGCTGAACAAAGTCGTTCTGTGTTGTTGTAGTTTTAATCATATTAAGATAATTCGCCATTAGTTCGATAATAAGTTTTTATGCTAAACTCAACTCTCAACGTTTTATTTGACACATATGATATTACAGCGTTAAGACGTAGAATAACTTCGATAGAAAACAAGTTTAACTAAATTCTTTGCTGAACTGTCATGGTCGGACGGACTGACACCAGGTAGACACAGACAGAGAGACCGAGAGACAAACTGGTCCAAAGTCCGTGGACCAAGGTGGGTCAACAGTGTCCAGAACAAACAGTGTCTCTTTATTGTCGACGGGTATTTTTTCTTTTTAAGTTTTTACTTTTCACATCTTCAATTCCAATCACCATGGAGATTCCAGTTTTCACAGTGGATGCGTTCACTAATGCACCTTTTAAAGGCAACCCTGCAGCTGTGTGTCCCATAATGCATGTAAGTAAAGTCTGTTCAACAGCCTCCACTTTGACACCTGTCTCTGCAAAAAATATGCAGTAAAACAAGAACAAATAGTTGTGTTTGTCGTAACAGGAGCTGACAGATCATATGTATCAGAAGATAGCAGCAGAGATCAACCTGTCAGAAACAGCGTTCATCACCAAGATCCAGACTTGTGATAGTTTCTCCACAGGTTAGAAAAACCAAGAATTCTTCTACTTCCTTTTCAGCTTGTCCTTTTTCAGGGGTTGTGAGTCAATAGTTTCCACCTCACCCCTGTCCTCTGGATCTTCTACTCTGACTCCAACTACCTCCATGTCCTCCCTCACTGCATCCATCAATCTCCTCTTTGTCTCCTACCTGGT
>JAFBJS010004653.1:12044-123930 GCA_016785265.1 Paraplagusia blochii
TAAATACTTTGTAGGGTCTCCAGAGTCCCAGCCAGGATATGACTTCTACTCTAGGTATTTTGCTCCATGGAATGGTATCCCTGAAGATCCAGTCACAGGTAACAGTTTTACATACTATACATTTTAATGCAACAAGTTTTTTCTCCTACTTTTGGTCCTGTGCAAACAGGCTTTCATGTGAACAAAAACAAGGTTACTTCAGACATAACACTGTATCTAGTGGGAAACTGTACATTTTTTGTTTTGTTCTTTCAGGTTCTGCCCATACTGTACTTGGGGGCTACTGGTCTAAAGAACTGGGAAAGAAGAAACTACTGGGTACTATTTTTCTTTTGAATTATACAATGCTAGGTGACTATGATAATGGTTGGATACACTTTTTAGTACAAAATGTACCATCCAATAGATGTTTTAATACTTTAATTACAAAAATCCTATGTTGAACCATCAAACCAAAAAAATATATATATTTAAGTGTGTGAAATATGGGCCTGTTTAGCTGAACACAACACATTCACAGGAATTGAGGAAAGAGACATGAAGATCTTATTTTTAGTTTTTATAGCATTTGCTGCCATCTAGTGGAAGGGTATTCAATCGTTCTGCCTGTTTAAGTCAGGTTAGCCAAAGTCAAATTACCTGCTTTGAAGAAAGTTTAATGGTAACTGAAGGTTTTGTGTGAATCTTAATAATTAGAAGTAAAATTAGAGAAAATATCAAAAGTACAAATGTCTTTCTGTTATTTCTATTCAGCAGCTTAGATCTTCTTTCTCACTGTGCTTCTCCGTGTGTTTCTTGCAGCGTATCAATGTTCCAGTCGCGGCGGGGAACTGAAGCTGGAAGTAAGAGATGACGGAAGAATAAACATATCTGGACAAACTGTCACTGTACTGAAGGGGGCGCTCACGCTGTAGTCGCCTCACACTTCACACACGGCAAAGAAATGCTACGTAATTTGTTCACATTTGTGTTATTTATTCACAATAAAACAATGAACATAAAAACATGAAGTGGAAACAATTTTTGTAAATTGTTTTGACATCACATCATTATTAACCAGTTCCTGGAGATGGCGCTCTTCTTAGCTTATTTGTATTATTACATTTTGTGATCCAGTGAATCAACTTAAAAAGCTGCAAAACTTGATTTATGACTGATATGTTTCTTTTATGTCAGTTATTGGTTCGATTCTCAGACATGTTTTAAATTAAAATTGATCCTGGGATTTTTTTGTTTGCTCTGCTGAATGAACATTAAACCCAACAGTTCATCTCGGTGAAAATATACTTGAAGTCATGGGTCAACCAGGAATGTCAAAGGTGCAACTTGATAACGGATGGAACTATAACGGAAAGAAATGTCAATCTGCTGCTCAGTGAAAAGACTTAATGCTCAAACGGAGTCACTTCACTGTTTAGTGTCAGTTAAAATGATATGTTATTGTCAGTTTGTACAGATGACACTGAATTTGTGATTCTTCACATACGGAGTGTTTTTCAGTCCACGACCTGCTGAAGCTGCTCAACCATCTTCTTCTCTCTTCCCTGACTCACTGTCATGTCCCCATGACTCTTGTGTCACAGGTGCATGCTGGGTATGGTCATGTGAGCAGCTGGAGGAAGTTGAACGATGTAAAAGAAATGTTAAGGATCACACCATGTACATAAACTGTATGCATTAGCAGTGTATATACTGTACATATACACAAATATAAACATGGATTTAATCATGCATATATATTCATTTGCATAAATATACTGTGCATATATTTATGTTATTGTAGAACAGAGTGATTTTCCAATGAAGGTTTGTAAAGGATATCATGTTTTCCTGCTGGAGATGGTTGAGGAGCTTCTCCACAGGGGCGTAGCGGCGAAGCGTTGAAACAGAGCCGACCATCAGCAGCTTGTGTTTGGCTCTCGTTATGGCCACGTTCAGTCGACGCCAATCCTTCAACAGTTCACCTAACTGTCCACAGAGGGGAGGAAGGTCAGACCAGGTCAGACCAGGGTCACTCCTTCAGAGACAGATCCAGAGACAGAGCAGCATGGAAATACTCACAGTTCCTTCCTCCATTGTGCTCCTGACAAACGAGAGAACAATCAGAGCTTTGTCTCGACCTTGGTATTTGTCCACCGTGTTGACCTCCACCCCAGCGAAGGCAGCTGACTGCAGCAGAGCCGAGATGCTCTTCAACTGTTGCCTGTAAGGAGCGATGACTCCTACGTCACCGGGCTTACATCCAGCCTGAAGAAAGAAAACCGGGAACAGAGACGGATCCTCAGACATGTTTACTGACCTGCACTGAAAGACACAGTTTCCTGACTTTCCAACCTTAATGAGCAGTGACAGCAGCTTGTGAACGATAGCAGCTTCAGTGTGATTGCTGACTCCGCCCTGCTCCACTGACTCCAGGGCAGGGACCTGAGAGGAGACGGAGACGAGAAATAAAAAACAACAGCCGACTGAGACTAAACATACCTTCAAAGAGATTTCATTAAAAAACAAAAACAAAACAATGGTATCTGGTATCACTGTAAATAAACCTGTTTATGATATAGAGCAGCCGTGGGCCGCAATTGTTTTTTTTTACTCATGGGCCGCAATTGGTCCTAAAATTGGACACGGGGGTCGAGTCAAGAGGAGACAGATGGATCGGCAGTTGGATATAAGATAAATAGCAAGTAAGAGTCAAGAATAAAACCTAAAATCCAATATTTCTCTATAATCTCAATATTACTCTTTATGTTGCAACCTACTGGGGAAACACAGACATTGCAGGGAAAAGGCAGAAGTGTAATGATATTATAGATAAACGGGTTACATCCAGCTCCCGGGCCTTGGTTTGTCCAGGCCCGATAGTGTATTAAAAAAAAATATATTGTTTAGATTATAAAAAATTTCAAAGAATAAAACAAATGGACTACTTTCCTAATTGAGATTTTAAAGATGTATTAAAACACAAGCAAAGAACAGTGACTTATTTATTGAACCAACTTGATAGAAATGCAGACACCAACCTTTGAGCAGTCCAGGAAACAGACAGGGTTACTGGGGAGCAGCGTGGACTGTATCCAGTCAAGTTCATGTTGAGGATGACTGTCAGAGTAGGATCTGAGCTCTGATTGGACGGAGGTGAGGAAGGGCAGCGCCAGCAGAGCTGAGGCCGTTCTCTCCGATCCACACTCCAGACGACCCTCGTACATCAGGGAGTTACTGAGGGACATGATCTGCCTGTGGATCACAGCAGGAGATTGAACGGATTCATGCAATTTGGTGTTTACTATAAAGTTATTAGGCTTTCGATTTAATATTTCAGTTATTGTATTAGTTAATAAAATCATTAATGCTTAAATAATCAACATTATAAGCCATAAAACCAAACTAAACAAAAAACTACAAGTTTAAGTATCATTTTGTTGAAATAAATCAATACTTAGTGTCCAAATAATTTGATAAAACTTGAAAATAACAATTTTAATGACTTCCACAGTAAACAAATAGACGAGTAGTGTCAAAATTGCAGTAAGAATTCACACATTACGGTCTCACCTGTTCATACGGTACTGAACGTTCAGCTGAACCACTGCTTCTTTATGAAGCTCCAGTCTTTTAAACAGACTCTCATCCATTCCCAATGACCTGGAGGTAAAAACAAAGGAAGAAGTTCATTATTTTTATTAAAAGAAAAGCAAAAAAGTCACTTTCACTATTACTCATATGACATATATATATTTTTTTTTTCCCCCTCAACCATTTTACCGGGCTTCATGGTTCTGTACGATGGGAGGCAGTTGTTGGTGATCGCCCACCAGGACAAATCTCTTGGCGTAGAAGAGTGGACCCAGACAGATGGGCTGGCTGATCTGCGACGCCTCGTCTACGATGCAGAAATCAAACCGTCGGCGGGTGAAAATGGGATGTTTGATGCCCATGCAGGTGGTGCCGACAATCAGCTGCAAAAAAAAAGGAGGCCATCAGTCTTTATTTCTTCTGTATAGTTGATTAAATAATAATAATAATTTAGAAAACAATTCACAGGTTCCTATAATGAAGTGGTTTTAGAAACATTTTTTTCTGAATTTTTGAAGTGCTTTTGTCGCTTTGGGAAGTTTTTCAAGAACAGTTTTTGTATCAGTATGAAAGAAACTCCACCTCTTTGTTATAAAGCTGCTCCAACTCTGAGGGAGATTTAACCCCTGTTTTCCTGATGGACTCCTCTGTGTAGGGCAGAATATCTGGATGGACCTGGAAGAATCAGAAAAAAAAAATCAACAACCTTTTCTGATAAAGACAATTTCAACAGTAAAACTGTTTTTTGTTTTTTCTTAAAACTCTCTTTAGCTCCAACCAACCTTCTGGCCTTGTCCCAGACGTAGAAACCCAACCTTGAACCTCTTGAGTTTAAGCAGGATGTTGTCCACAGCAGAGTGGGTGTAGCTGGTCAGCAGGACACTGAATCCACAGGCGTGAAGGATGCGAACCTGTGAGGACAGACAACGGGAGGAAGGAGAGACGGTAAGATTAAGGATCAAATCATTAAGTGTTGGTGTTCAAGGTTGGAGGAGGTTACCAGGGTGCAGATGGTGGTGGTCTTCCCCGTGCCGGGCATTCCCACGATGAGTGTGTAGTCTTTAGAGAGGAGAACCTTCTTCATGGCCTGTTTCTGAGGTTTGTTGAGTCCTGCACAAAACACAGAAGTAGGTTTCACTAAGTGAGCACCACCCGTCATCAGTGAGTCAGGTGGAGACTTATGATTAGACTGATGGTTACCTCATTTCCTGTTCTGATATCAACTGATACCAACAAAAGCCTCTTAAAATCTGTTTATCTGTACAAACCACTGTTTTAGTATGAGATTATTATAATTTACTTAATGAGCTGCAATGCTGCCATCTAGTGAGTGGTACCTTAACATACAGCCATTTATTCCCAAATCTAAATTTAGGACACACATTACAAACTCTTTTTACAAAGACATATAAAGTCTTCAAGAAAAAGTTTTCAAGGACCTTTCAGGATGTTAGCCACTGTGTCCTTTGCTTCTCTGGGCAGAACAGAACTGAGGTTGAAGATAAACTCTGGAGGTCGCAGGTCGACGACCAGCTCCCTCAGGTGGTCACTGAGAGAAAATAAACAACAACAAGAGTTGACACAAAAGTTAAAAATCATCAGAGTGTAACAGGGTTCTGAAGACTTCAGGTCCTAGATCTTCTCAGCACCTGTCCTGACTGTTTTCCATCAGTCTGGACACATTGTTGAGGTGGGTGCCGAGGCCGACCACACCTTCATCACCATCCACACGAAACACAACTCCCGAAAAGTTGGACAGATCTCTGGAAAAGCAAAATAAGTGTAAATAAACAAAGTAATCCATGCATCAAACATCTGGTCTGTGGACCCAATACTTGTCCAAAGAAAACAATTTTTGGTCCAAAATATTAATTCTTCTTTTCTTTGTTTTTGTTAACCTTCTGTTATTATAAAGTGCATTTTTTGATCTACAGGGATTTTTGTCTTTGCTTCTTTTTGGCTACATGTCAGATATTTCTGCTTTTCTTAAATTATATAGACTTTTTAAGGCCCCAGACTCAGTCTTTGGAGTTGACGTCTTCTGATAGCAGAGACATGAAGACCAGCTCTAACCTGTCCAGAGTACAGCCGATGGTTGACCCACTGACGTCACACAGGTAACCTGTAGCCAATCCAATGAGACCACCCTCCTGACCACTCACAACGATCCGATCGCCACAGACCAGACCGAAGCGTCCCAGCCCCTGCTTTGACGTGTTTCCACTTTTCTTAAAGCGATGGAGGAACACTCCCCCAGACTGGACGCTGACTGGACCACTGAGCTGCAGGTTCCCCACACAGCTGCCAGTTGTCTCACTGCAAACAGGACATCATGTAGGAAAAACGTTGGAAAATTTCCAATTTAACTTAACTTGTGTGTAATGATTTTTGACACCTGAGATCATATCAAATGTGAACTAGAGTTGGCCAAACTCTAGTCTGTGGGCCAATTCTTGTCCAAATAAAAAAAATTTTTGGTCCAAAGTATTTTTTTTTAGCAAACTGTCAGAAAACATCTGTAGTTAACAATTGTCTAATTATATAACCTATAGCACATAACTTTTGTTTTTTGTTGGTCTTTGTAAAAAAAATATATTTAAAAAAAAAACATGAAAAGCTACAGATGTTGAAACACAAATATTAATGTGTTTTAATTGAAATTGAACATTTCATTTAACATTTATGCAAAATAAAGTTTGTTTCATTGTGAAAATTAATGTAAAAAACTTCGAAAAAACAATCAATCATCAATTGTCTTTTTTTAACACATTTTAGATTTGACCCGTGACATTATTTAATTTGGTGTGAATGTGTGTTTTTTCCCACCTCTCCTCCACTGTCTGAAGCCACACCTTCTTTCGTCCGTTCTTCGCCTCCATGGTGGCAGCTTCAAGACAACAGAGCAGAAGCCAGTGGTGGAAATAACTCAGTTGCGGGGAGGTCAGGTGACCAGTCTCCTGACCCAGGAACTCATGCACAACATCCTCATCAACTTCTGCAGAGCTGGGACTCACTGCTCTGTTAGACGTCAACAGAAGGAGAATGAGAGGCAGTGAGAGATACCACAAAGGTAGTGGACGATGAAGGACAATCCAAGGGCTAGACTGGTTACCTTTCATACAAAGCACAGTTCCTCCTCTGAGGACAGTACTGACAGGTTTGTTTGTTGGTCAGAATGTCAGGAAGTCTGGACAGGCAACTCGGCTTCACTTCTCTGTCCACGCTGTTGTGAATGTGATGAACTAAAGTATTTCTGAGTTTCAGCAGCTCTGAGGACAAAAGAAAAGAGGATGAGAGGTAGGACTGATGGAGGAGATGTTGCTGGGACAGACAGATTATTTGTTATGTTATATTTGTTATTAGTTGTTATTTGTTATATTATATGTTGCCTATACATTTTTTTTCCAACTTTTTTGAAGCCAAGGCACAAACTTCACGATTAAAAAAAACGTTGTTTACTTCCAGACAAAATGTCTCACAAAATGAATGTATTGAAATAATAATTCCAGTTTACTCACAATTGACTTAGTCATAAAACCTGGCCGATTTAGTTACATACCAACCTGGTGTAATGAAAACAAGTACTTGAATGCAACATAAGCATAAACAATACCATAATATGCCATAAGGATCAATAAATGACCAACCAATTACCGTTAAAAACACTTCCTACAAAATTGAGGCAACACAAGATCACATGTGAGGATGATTGGATATAATTGTACCTCTGTAGTCCATGTGACTGGGGATGACTGAGTGCACGTTTCCAGTTTTCAGGTACAAAAGGAGGCCGGCCTCAGGGTTGTATCTTTCTTTGGTCATCAGAGTGTAGAGAATCACCTGAACACACACAAAAAAAAATATCATGTGATGTTGATGCGTTTTTTTTTTTCTTAAAGCCACTGCATCAGTTAATCTACGTGCAAAACCCACGTACCTGACTGCGATGCTCTATTGAATTAGTCTCTTTTCCGGTTTTCAGCTCCAGTGGTAACGTCCTTTTGTCCAATGTCCTCTGATGCCGGTTTGGTGGCCTCTGGATCTGAACCTGTGCTGCCACGTCAATTTTCCCTTTCAGACCGAACCTCGGTGACCAAACGTTCTCTTCTATGTCGGTCAGCGCTGCTACCGTGGCAACACTTGCTGAGGTCAGGTCCCTGTTTGACCCTCTGCCGTTGCTACAGTTGCAGCCAAAGAGACAGAACGTACGTCCAACGTGTCAGTTAATGGCACCAACAGACATGTCTGTATTATTTGGAAAACAAACTCACGCTTTAAGGACAATGGGTTTGGGGTTTGGACAGATGAGGTATTCTTTTGCCCAGTGTTCCAGGGAAGGAAGATAATGATAAAGTTCCTGCTTCATCTCCTCTTGACTCACACCAAGACTGTACCTGAGGATCCAACAAACATCGTCTATCATTTGTTTTGCAACATCAAATTCTTTCAATTTTGTCACTGTTTGAAACGTTTCAACTGTTTATTGTGGAATATATTCATCTATAACTAGATACAAGATTGTCTTTAGGAGAGACAAGGATGGACAGGATCAGGAATGAGGTGATTAGAGGGACAACACAGACAGGAAGGTTTGGAGAAAAAGCTAGAGAAGACAGATTGAGATGGTTTGGACATGCTCAGAGGAGGGACAGTGACTGGAGATGGAGATTGATGGAGGCAGTGAGGGAGGACATGGAGGTAGTTGGAGTCAGAGAAGAAGGTGGAGACAACAGGGGGAGATGGAAAAAGATGAGGAAGGACAAGACCAAAAGAGAAGTCATACATGTCTCCCATGTACTGAGGACTACACAGTGCCTCGTCCGCCAGCTTTGACAAGGTCAGCATGGAGAAGTCTTTTGCCATAGCTGCCCTCTGAAACACGTCGTGGACCATTGTACCGTTCAACATCTGCTTTGAGCCACCGTCAAAGGTCTGCATCACAGAGAAACAAACAAAGCAGGAGATTAAGACAGTGGACTTTTAGACACTTTTTGGACCTAGGAAAAATAGCTGTACAAGTTTAGCTACACACTTAAAGACACACAAAAAAACCTATTCTAAGGCTTGAGAAGATCTGTACCTTAAACATGTCACTCAGAACAGCGCGTCTCATGCAGCGGATGGAGTTTGCGATGCTGGTCCCTGAGACCAAAGTATCAGGATGTAAAACCAACAACCCCTGATCTCTTTCTACCACCCAGGCACCGTCGTCAGAGCTGCCCTCCAGGTGAACCACATCACCACAGCGGATGGGCATCATCACCCTGAACACATGAGACAGTAGGTTCTGTTTGAGAACGTGTGAACAATAACAACACAATAGGCAGGTCCAACGTCCAGGTCTTTACCAGTCGTCTTTCAGAAGACACGTTTCAGTTGGATGCAGAGATTTGTGGCAGGTAATGGTCAGTACTTTGTGACCACTTTTTTCCTCTACATCCAGGACCCAGTATCGGTTGTTCAGACCTCCACAAAGGATCACATGGTCAGGTACCCTGCTGTAGACAGATGGAGAACATCTCATACATTAGAGTGATAGAATAATAAAAACATGTTCATCCAAACATGGATGAACCTAAACTTCACAACAGCAATGTCAATGTCGTTGACAATATAGTCAATGGCTATTGCGAAAACAGTCAGGCATTTTTATTTTATTTTGAAAAGCTGTCTGTTCCTATTCACTGATTTCTCAGGACAGACAGCAACAACAAAGTTAACGTGCAACAGTAAGAGGATCCGGTTGCTTTCAAAATAAGACATTGCACCACGTATTATCAATAATTAATCAAATGGCCATTATAAAAGAGAGCAGCGACTCTCTGGTGAATATTAATGATACTTTACACAACAACAACCAAAATAAAAACTCATCTGGACTGAACACAAGTCTGTTACTACTATGTGTAATGATTTACAGCATCAGTTGATTCAACATAGTGTCCACAGACTGAATGAGGTGAACCAATGGGGAAGAAGGTTATATTTATGTAATGATCCATTGTTTCTCACCAAGGTTTTTTCTGTTTTTTCTCTGCGACATGACCTTCACCACCATCGTTATCCAAAAAGTCAGCGAACCAGTTGTCATCCAGATCGTCTTCTCCATTAACTGCTGATGACAAACATGGAAATAAAAAAATTAACTTTGAAAGTAGAACACTGTTATAATATTATAACACAAGTAACATTTTTCATTTCATAATAAGACATTAAAAGACAATTAATTCAATTAAAAAAAACTATTTTGCAGTACCTGAAGTGTGCAAAATACTTCATTATGAAACTCAGTACGACAGGAGTCGTTGGTTTTATTTGTACCTTCATTTTGCTCTGCGTTGGTTGACGGTCCCTTAGAACTGTTTTCATTATGTGATGTCACAGCAGTTTGTATAAACTGTTTGTGGCCGATGTCCAACACATCATGTGGTACAGTTGAGACAGTATTTGCTAGAGGGAAAATGGAAAAATTAGTTAAAAAGACACAATTCAACCAATTAGGTCTATCTTCTACGATCACACCTAAAAATTGTAATGATTAGGAACAGGTTCAATGTACTTTTTGCGAAATCTGATAATATTTAAACACTTAATATCCAATATTAACCCACACAGATATAGGCCTGTGAACTTATTTATCCGTACAAACCACTGACTATGTGATTAATACATGAGCTTAAATGCTGCCATCTAGTGACTCTAACTTTAATATTACAAAAACTATTTTTAGAGTACACATTATTTGGCAAAACCCAGGCATTGGACACATCACCACTGTTGAACTTTTCTCAAACATATCCTGCACCAATCTCACATACTTATCTGCCACTCCTGACTTACTCATACAAAATATGCTTAATGTATTTTAATGATTAACCTGTGATTTCTACTCAGGATCCACATTTGTACCTGTGTTTTCTTCTCTGGACTTCTCAGACCTGACCTCAGGCTTGTCAAATTTGGACACAGTTCTATTTATGGTAGAAAGAGCAGAACCCAGCACAGTTCTGGGCCTCTTTGCACTGTGGGTCCCTTCAGGAGGACTGAAGAGTCTTTTGACGGAGGCAGAACATCCCTCTGGGTTCTTTGTCCTCAGGACACTCGACCTCTTGCAGCTGGGGGAGGATTTTCTACTGGACAAAGGTGTCCGCCCAACTGCTTCCTGACAGGTTGAGGACTCGTACGGTCTAATCTGACTGTTGGGTGTCTCCGGAACAGACAGAAGATCTGGGGAAGGTGGTACATTTTCAAGGTTCTCGAGGATGGTCGCCTTCGAAGGAGAATGGAGTTTTACTGGAGCAGATGCACAAGGTTTGGTTTGAGGCTCAGTCTGAGTGAAGACAGATGATAAGAGTGGATATTGATAATTTAATCGGTACAGTTTAACCTACCTGTACCTTTTGTAATTTTGTTTTAGTTTTCTGACATTTTATTCATATTTTTCTTAAGCTTGTTCTATTTATAGTATGTTATATGTCTACTACAATATCTGATATGGCAATTGTTACAAAATAATTTGCTTCCAGGTAATACAATTATTCTGATGATTCTTCTGCTTCTCCATTCAGCCTGTCCCTTTTTCAGAGGTTTCCTGTCTTCTGTGTCCTCAACTCTAACTCCAACTACCTCCATGTCCTCCCTCAGTGCATCCATCAATCTCCTCTTTGTCTCCTCCTTTGTCTCTCCTGGTAGCTCCATCTCTAGGATCATTCTTCTACCAATGTATCCACTGTCCCTCCTCTGAACATGTCAGAACCATCTCTATCTGTCTTCACTAGCTTTTTCTCCAAACCATGTCCCTCTAATCACCTCATTCCTGATCCTGTCCATCCTTGTCTCTCCTAAAGAGAATCTCAGCATCTTTAACTCCTCCACCTCCAGCTCTGTCTCCTGTCTCCTGTCTATTCCTAGTGTCTTTAATCCAGCCATCATGGCTGGTCTCACCACCGTCCTGTAAACCTTTCCTTTTACCTTAAATGACCCTATTTTATTACAATCTTAAGGATTCTTAATTCATTAATTTAATTCACACCAAATGTGACTTTTTATATTATTTAGATTATTTTACCAGAAATTACAACAATGTAAAGTCAACCAAATGAAGAAATATAAGTGAAGTTGAACTTACCTTGAGTTTCTGAGTAAAGAAAGATGAAATGTTACTCTGTCCTCCCAGAACCCCCTGTAAGAGAACATTAAGAAGATAAGAAAAATCCAAAAAGTTCTTAGAATTCTGGTTAGAACAATCAACAAACTGCTTCAATGAATGTATTAAGGGTAGTTGGACAAACGGTTGTCCCCTTATATTACCACTGATCAGTACGGAAGCTTATAACAACGTGTATGTTGGTCAACCTCGGTATGAATTCTACATTATTTTAAGATGTGTACTCAGAGTTCCACCGTCTCTTGTTGCCTGTTTGATCCAGGAGCAATAAATAAAAACGGCACTAACCTTGTTGTTCTTCTGGTTGCCCCTGTTCATGTTGCCTGAACAGGACCGACGGAGACAACGATTGCTTCAGTTACAGAAGTAGCAACAATGTTTGGTTCATGTTGTCGCCCAATACTCGAAACAACTAACGATTTACAACAGACAAACAAGTGACAAACTCAGTGTCTCTCTTCTAGCTACGGAGCGCCAAAAACTATATTTCGCGGAACGGAAGTGATATCACAGAAAAACACTTCCTTTTCCTGTTCGTCGCAAAAAAAATCCGAATTAGTCCTCTGTCGCCCTCTATTAACAATCGTTGGGAATTGCCTCCAATAACTATAAGAGTGAATAAATATCATTTAAACAGTGATTTCAGACTGTGTTCTTTCTAACAATAGTTCGTTATAAAATCAGCTTTATTTAAAATAGTAACAACTGACCGAGGAAGCACTGTGACACTAATATTAACATTAATTGTAGCTTTTATGAAGTCGATATTATTCACATTTAATTTTACACTTATGTCATTAGTTTTAAACGGTGATATTAACCCCTTTCCTTGACGTCACCAACCAGCCTACATAGCTGTCACCTCGCCTACCAACTCACAAGGCGAGTCAGCCAGTTAGTACCAGTTCATTTCGATCCAGCTTACAAACTTTAAGCTTTAAAGTTTAAGTTGTTGTTTTAGCCGCCAGAGGGCAGCAGATACACGATTTCATTATGTGACTTTTACGGATCGGAACATAGTGAATGAAGATGTAGAAGATAAAGAACAGAATCAGTGCAGTGCTGTTTAGGACAGTAGAAAAAATTATTATGAAAAACAATATATTTTTAAAATAAATGTTTTATCGTATATTGTAAAAAATCAAAATGAAACAAAAATAATATCAATTAATTAAACAAATATTAATTAATCAATTAGTTAGCTTCACCTAGATGTAGCGACAGAAAATTAGATTAACTGTCCAATGAAGCCAGATTATTTTCTTTAAAAATAAACTAGTTTTGACACCTGTGAACTGTTTATTTAGAGGCAACTTGTTGAAAATACACTGCATGTGTCGGTGAATTTTCTTTTTTGATGTTGACAATGAGTGGGAGGAAAGGAGACAAATAAATGCTTGGTCTGAAGAATCCATCCCAACCGCCCACACAAGTGTCCGACACATCTATACCACAGAACTCTGCTCCATGGCAACATCACAGCATCGGCACCACCTGACCACAAACAAAGGTGGATGTTGCCAGCTGCTGTCTACTGTTTCTTCTTTTGTTTCAGCCCAATCAGTGCAGTGATGTGGAGCGATAAAACTTTTTGAAGACGACATTCAAAACAGTCCAGACGGAAGAGAGAGCTTTCGTTGTTTCCATGGCAGCGTAGTTGGATGAGGTGGTGAAGAGAAACCTCCTTCCTATTTAATTAACTTTAATTAAATCTGTCTATTTTACATTATATCAGAATACATGTACAGTATAGTTGTTACAATTTTCTCTATGCTTCTCATGTAACCTGTAATCTATCTATCTATCTATCTATCTATCTATCTATCTATCTATCTATCTATCTATCTGTCTGTCGTTCTGCCCATCTGTCTGTCTGTCTGTCCATCCGCATATCTGCCTGTCTGTCTCTCTATCTGCCTATCTGTCTTTCTGCTTGCTTGACTGTCTGTCTGTCTGCCTATTTGTTTATCTGCCTCTCTGTCTGTCTCTGTATCTGCTTATTTGTCTGTCTGTCTGTCTGCCTGTCTATCTATCTGTCTGTCTGCCTACCTGAGTCTTTCTGTCTGTGTGTCTATCTATCTATCTATCTATCTATCTATCTATCTATCTATCTATCTATCTATCTATCTATCTATCTATCTATCTATCTATCTGTCTTTCTGTCTGTCTGTCTTTCTGTCTGTCTTTCTGCCTGTCTGCCTGTCTGTCTGTTGACTTATACTTTTTTGACTTGTTTCCAGCTCCTCAGATCTTCTGTTGTTCAGACTCTGATGCAGTGAAGTTGATCCACAACCTCCATCAGTGACATTTAGAAGAAACTTCTTTCTCCTTCTTTTTTACCTACTTGATATATTTAGCATCACATGTTGAGACGCTGCTGCCGTCGAAATGCTAATGATGTGTCAGAGTGAAGTTGAGCAGAAGAGAGAAGAGGGAGTTGAAGATGAGTGTGAACTACAAGGACCTTCACCATGAAAATACTTGAGCTGCTGCTGAGGACGACGGTTGTTTATCCAAATCCTCCCAGTGACTCACTTCACCGTCTACGTCTTAATATGCACCGTCAGGAGTGGTTTATTAGAGGAGACTGGACTTTTTCACGGTCACTGCTCTTGAATTCCTCCAGGCAAAAAGCTCCACCTTGAATGTCGGCCTCTGTGGGAAGTGATTTTAGATGAAAACATGAAGTAAATGCAAAACTTTCGTTATTATGTTAATATTGGGGTGAAGGAAAACTCTGAAGGTTCAGTCCTCCAGGTGTTCCATTAAAGGTCAATGCTTGAGGACAGGCAGTGTCTCGGGCCCCCAGCCACTAGGGGTCTCGGGGCAAAAAAAGAATTTTTAATTTTTTGCTGTATGAACTTTGGGTGGGGCCCCCATGATATCCTGCTTGGAGCCCCAAGAGACCCTAGCACCGCCCCTGGTTCTATTCCTTTGTAAATCACCTTAAAAGTATGTATCGTTGAGACGTTGGGACTGAAGACCAGAGTCAGCAGATCACAGATAGTGAGGGGTCAGGATTTTCTTCTTCTGAAAACTCATCCATCTTCTCTAAAGAGCTGAGGTCAGTGCAGTTGGACTTGGCCGCTGCACCAAGTGGAGAAAAGCTTTTATCGGCCATGAGACGAGTGTCTGTACTCGAGGACTTCAGACTCTGACGCACCCTGAACGGGACGATCCAGCATCTGTGTCTCTGCCCCATGTGAAGGAGATCGATCAGGATGATTTATGGTCTGTCCATAGACTGTTATCTCCAGGTGAGGTAGTGTGTGGATGGAGGAAGTGGAGAAGACAGACCTGAGTCTGTAAGGAGATAATGAGATGATAGAGTTCATTAACCATCGGCCATGAATGAAAGCAGGACAGATTATTCTGAATCAGCACGTCCTTATTGAATGGATGGATGGATGGATGAATGGATGGTTGGATGGATGGGCGGATGGATGGGTTGGTGGATGGATGGATGATTGGATGGATGAAAGGATGGACGGATGAACAGGTCAATGGATGGATGAATGGATGGATGAATAGATGGAATGGTGAATGAATAAATGGATGGATGGATGAAATATGGTTGCATGGATGGATTAATAAATAAATGGATGGGTGGTAGATGGATGGATGGATGGATTAATGGTTGATTGGATGGGGATGGATGGAGGAATGGATGGATGAATAGTTGATTGGGTGGATGGGTGGATGAATGCATGGATTGATAAGTGAATGGATGGATGGTAGATGGATGGGTGGATGGATGGATGAATGGATGGATGAATGGTTGATTGGATGAATGGAGATGGATGGATGGATTGATGAATGAATGGATGTTAGATGGTTGGATGTATAGATGAATGGAAGGTTGGGTGAAGGATGGGTGAATGAATGAATGGATGAATGTTGGATGATGAATAGCATTATGAATAAATGGATCGATACAGTAGATCTGTAGATGGTTGGTTGGATGGATGGATGGTATTTTTGTTGTGCTGTGATGTTTAACTTGTTGACAATGACACTCTCTAACATTCTTCTCAGAACAGGAAGTAACAACAGTGAAGAGAAAACCTTTAGTGAACAACACAGTTGAGTGACATGTTCTCAGGTTGGTTCATGATTCTGCCCCAACATCAGCATCAGGAAGTTATCAGACGACCGAGAGAGTTTGATGAACGACCTGCTGCTCTGGAGGAGAATGACAAATACACTGTGTCACAGTCATCCATCAGTCCAGAGCAAATCTAACACACACATATATACTGTATATACATACATATGTTACATATATATATGGTGCTACCGTATTGCCTTAAAATATGTTTAAATATAATATTTCTTTTATATTTGGTGATTTTGAAGATATAAAAAAATTAAACCATTTAATCTTTTATTAATGAATATATAATTGAGGATTTTTTAGAACCAGTTTTCAAGTCTGGAACAAATCAATTGTTTTTCAGTTTTTTAATTGGCTAAATTAGATCGAGGTCCAAGTAGATAAACCTGAGAGGGTTGATCTGTATATTGAAGGGCGAAACAATTAAATAGTCTTCCACTAGATGGCAGGTGGCAAAAAAACTAAGAAAAAGGGTTGTTGAAGATCTCTGGTTCTTTCTTCAATTCCTGCCATGAAGCAATCTTTTTGTCATCTTTTGGCTAGTTTTCATACAAGCAACCACTAGAGGGCATCTTCTGACAGGTCCATCATTTATGCCGCAGTAAATTACAGTCCAGAAAATGTGATTTATCAGCAGTGACTTAAAAAAAAATGCTGTGTATTTATTTTAAAGCAAATAACACTTCTGTGTGAAATATAAAAAATCGAACACAGCATTTCTGTGAACTCTGCTCCTTCACAATACAGAACCAGAACTCCAAGGACAGAGAGACGAAGGGAACATGATGTTGACATTATTCCATTTGCCTTCCCAGCGTTCCCGGTCTCTACAATGAAGTGAAGGTCAAAGGTAACAGCCGTCATCAAGGACACCTGTCCAGAGGACACAGGTGGTTCCTGTGATTCACCAGAAAATGGGATCCAGGATTTTGTGTGATGAAAATGGCCTTTCACTCTGCAGCTGTAAGCAAAGCAGTAAAGAAGAAAAAACATATATTCCTGCCTCCAGTTTAAGGACCAGTGCTCCGATAAATAAGGTCGACTGGACTTTTTTAATTAAATCCCATGCGATGGCTGGGAATCAAACCCAGGTCAACTGCTTGGAAGGCAGCTATGCTCACCACTATACCACCATCACTGCCCTGTGGGAGACTTCAGGGTGTGTTTTATAACATCAGCCGTTGGTACAAAAAAAAGTTTGTGTTTTTGCAGTGAAGTTGAAAAATAATTAACAACAACAACAACAGAGGAACAGGGTTGGTATTGATCAGAGTGAGAACCGTGGAGACTCAGTAGCTGCAGTGGACGTTGGTGAATCAGGAGACAGGTCTACACCTTTAGGTTCTCATTCTATTTGATGATGTGAATATTTCATAAGTGGCCGCTCTATTTAGACTAGTTTTAAAACCATTAAAATGATGTTTTACATTGTAAAATCCATCATTTTAATGGTTTTAATGAAATATAAATATACAAGTTATAGTAACTACAACTTGTTTCACCAGAACCACTGCTGGTCATATATGAAGATCACATGAGAATAAAAAGTAAAATCTCCATATCATGTTTCCTGAGGCTGTGGGCCATATAAAGATGTGAGTATGTGCTGCAGTGGGTCCCTGGGCCAGACTTTGAACACACCTGTTTTGGTGGTCAGTGGTTTTCAAACCTTTTTTTAAACCAAGGACTAGTTGGCACCAGCTGTAACTATGGACTAAAAACATTACATTATCATTGAAGGATGAAATAAAAGTACATTTTCAAAATAAAATACCTTTCTTCTTTTTCCTCTCAGTTTCTCAGTCTGAAAGATAATTAAGAATATAAAAAAATAAAGATTAGGAAAAATTTTACCAAATGAGCCACAGACCAGCACTCGTCCCTGGACCAATACCAGCTGAAACATATGACAGTTATAAAATGGCAGAAGAAAAAGAGATTTTTCATCTCATATTGGTCAAACGTGTCAATGTGATCTGTGATCCTGTGGAAATAAAACTCCATCCTCAGTCACCTCCACAGGACCACAGCATAAAAAGCTCTAGCACCCCCTGCAGGCTGCCCTTAATTGTCAGGTAGATCGAGACAGAGAAGAAGTTCAGCAGAAGACATGGGGTTTTTAGTAAGTTAAGAGGAAGTAGAGTGAAAAAGAACATGTTTGTTCAGTTGATAGAACTCAAAGGAATACAGATGATTGGTTGATACAGTTCCATGGTGGAGACAGAAGTGTCTTCATGAATAATCTGGATTTTCATTGGCTGTTCATCAGTTATTTACACCACAGAAAACATCTAGGTCGACCTCCAGGTCACCTCCTCACCAGGCTGTAGCTCCAAAGACATTGGTTCCTGTCAAGGTACCAAAGCCCATGACGACCATGAATCCTTCTCTGAACTCTGGGCAGTAACCTTCAGCTCTTCCAGCAGACAGAGGACATTAGATCTTACCAACATGTCGCTACATCTGTGTCTTCACTGATTACCTCCATTTGTAACGTAGAGCAGAGTTAAATGTCAAGGTGGCAGCAGACGCCACATTCACCCGACCAGAACAGAACCACTGGCCTCCCACACAGTCTGTATGTGTGAAGGAAGGAACAAGGTGTTTATGAAGTGGGAGAGTAAAGTGGGTTAAAAAAAAAAAAAGAAAAAAACACACCTCAAAATAAATCTTTTTGTCTTAGCAACACGTTGTCTACTGGAGCCTGAGTCCAGGCTTTTATTTTGTGGCTACAGTTTTGCTGCTTTTGTTTCCGTTTTTAAACAGTAAATGAAAATTGTCTCTAGGAGAGACAAGGATGGACAGGATCAGGAATGACAAGGTTTGGAGACAAAGAAGCTAGAGAAGACAGATTGAGATTCTACATATCTATATTGTTTTATATGAAAGGGGAATCAGGATTTCTCTACTGTTGCTTCCTGTTTTGAGTGAAATGACTATTAATATTAAATATTATGAATATATTGTGAATATTAAAATCAAGCCATAAAGTCTGTAGGTTCTTTAATTATTTAAACAGGGATTTGTTGACTCTACTGACAAGTTAACGCTCTGTGAATCAACCATTAACAGATGCATCAGAAACATTACTTTCACAGTGGTGTCCATTAGTGGAGGAGTGAACGTTCCAACGTCGCATCGAACCATAAACACATCTTAAAAATAACAATTTAAAAGAAGCCTGTGGTTTGTTAAGAGTGTATTGTTTGCAGGTACTAAATCAAGCAAGTCAAACTGAGGCCCGGGGGCCAAATCTGGCCCTCATTATCTTTACACATGGCCCACATGACCATATCTAACGTGTACCAGAGCCCTGCAGTCTACGGCCCCAAAGACTGGGAGGACCAAAGACACTCAGTTTGAGTGTTGCATAAACTATGTTATAGCACATACATGATGAAAAAAAACATTAAAATGAAACTGCAAAGCTATAAGTGAAGAATCATCAGCAAGAAACAAATGTGTCTGATGTGTGTTTTATTTTAAGTTTATTTTTTCTTGTGTTCATAACATAAAACTGCAGTTGTCCCAGATTTAATGAGGTTTGTTTTAAATGACAATATTATTTGCATTGACTCAACCAATATTTGCCTAAACATATAAAAAAATTAAAAATAATGTACATAAACTGAATTTTCCTTAAGTTTCTCTTTGAAACTGTTGTTGCTGAAACATCTACCACCAAAATAATTCTCCTAAAAGTCCATATTTGTCCCAAAATTGGTAAATTCACGCAGGACGTGCTGGGGTTCCAACCCAGCAGTCCTGCATGCAGGGCAGTTGTGTATGGTATTGGGGTTGGTTTAAGTGCAGTAACCAAACAAGTTATTTTTAAACTGGTTTGGAAGCAGCGTGAAGGAAAATCACCACGTGATGACGATAAAGGGAGTGAAATATTAATCATTTTCCTGCAGCAGGGAGTCATGGCAGCAGCAGGAGGCAAAATGTCTAAGAGTGGTACAGAAAATACTGCAAATTATTAATAATTATACAAAATCCACAGGGAAACAGATTGGATTTGTTTCTGGAAAATGTTTTTTTCCTTTCATTTTGGGGATTATTTCGTTCTTTCGCATTGAAAGAAAGGCCAACAATCACAGTGAGGAAATTCTTTCATGACGGCGAAACAGGCAAAAAACAAAAGACTGATTATTGAAAGGTTTGTAATAAATAATCAACATTTTTACAGCTAACTTGCAAAAAAATTGGTTTACAAAAATAATAAGTTCCTCTTGCACTGATTGATTGAATCACACGATTCTTTTTCACGAGATTGACCCTGATGTTGGTTTGTAGTTTGGAGTCTGTGAAACTGGTAGTTTCTAATAAATAAATAGTTTTATCTGCATCAAAATCTGCGGCGTTCACATCTCCAACAAACATCTCTGTTCGACACTTTTCCTTGTCGGGTCTCTGTGAGAAACAAAACACCATCTGCTGCGTTCAGAGCTGCTGCACATACAGACTTTAAACTGCTTATTTATATTCATGAATTTGACTTTTAACTGCTGTTATAAACTGTTTTGTTACTTTTATTTCTGATTGTTTTAACCACGTTTCTTGAACACGAAATCCTCAACAAATTCAATGTTACAAGTGCAAAATTTATCCAACAAAAATAAAAATACAAAAACAAATAAATAAATAAAAAAAATACAATAAAATTTATCCAACAGTAATAAAAATACAAATAATAATAAATAAAAATAGATAAAAAAAAAATTCCAATAAAAATTATCAAAAAGTAATAGAAATACAAATAAATAAATGTAAAAAAAATATTTAAAATAAAATACAATAAAAATAAACAGAATAAATAAAAATATCAATTGTGTCAAAAATATACAATAAAAAATATCAAACAGTAATACAGATAAAATATTTTTATCTGTAAAATTCTTTGGTGATTTGAGTGTCCATTGTGGAGATTGTTGCTCAGTAACAGATCATCTGATGAAGGTGGATGAATACATGTCTAGTCTACACCAATGCAGCTGTAGAAAACCCAGTCTATACAGTAAGACCACTGGTTACCACTGGGGTTTGAACCCCCGACGTTCTTGATGTCGGGCAAGACCATCAACCACTCCAAAACTGCCTTAAACTGAAAACCAAATAAAGATAATGTCCATAATAATGTTTTTGGGAATGAATCAATACGATAAGTAATAGTTTACGTGTGTTGTAACTTTTCTATAAAGAAAAAAAAGGTTTTAGAGCAGATCCTGGATCAGATGAACCAGCAGGTTAATAAGGCAGTCTATAGAAATGGAACTCTGGTCTGTAGATGAATGTCACCTCAGAAAAGGACGAAAAGACCAAGACATAAACAACCTCCTCCTGCCTGAGACCTGGAGCTGTCACTGCTCACTGGGGTTTTTCAAAGAAACCCTGAAGCTGTGGATGTTCTTGGTTTTAAACCATATGTGAAGTGGGGGAGGATTTTAAGCCCAAAGTCCTTCCTGGAGCAACATCATCATTCATCTGCTCCAAGAAGCAGCACAAACACTGAGTCAGACCTGGAGCTTCAGGCAGACGACTACTGTTTCAACTGCCTACCTGCTTCTTCTTCTTCTTCTTCTTTCAGCTCGTCCCTTCATCAGGGGGCGCCACAGTGAATCATCCTGTTCTCTCATTGTTCTACTCTGACTCCAACTACCTCCATCACTGCATCCATCAACCTTCTTTTTTTCTCCTACCTGGTACCTCCACTGTCCCTCCTCTGAACATGTTCAAACCATCTCAATCTGTCTTCTCTAGCTTTTTCTCCAAATCCTGTCTGTGTTGTCCCTCTCATCACCTCCTGATCCTGTCCATCCTTGTCTCTCCTAATGAGAATATGACCTACCAGCTGATGGCGCTGTTCTTGAAGAGTTTGAGTTTTCTTTTTTTTTCTCAGTATGACGGACATTAGATCAGAACACAGTTATCCCTTATCAGAAAGACATTTATTGTTGTGTAAAACAGCGCCCTCTAAACTTTGAAACATAGTACTGCAGTCCGTTGACCAAAAGGACTTTGTCATCACGTCAATGAGGACCTCAGGATTCATTATATATATAGAAAGTAACATTTGAGTTCTCAATTCTGAAAACAAATATATATATATATATTTCTAGAATATTTCTAGAATCAGCGAGTGAAAATAAAGTTGTTCCTACTTCAACTTTTTTCCTCCTTTGCCTTTTTCTTATTCTCTATTTCATGGATCATTTAATTCACTGATTTTTTTTGCAAATAGCAAATCTATAAACAGGTCAGTTTACATTTCCATAGTTTTATGATCAAAATAATGAAAAAACAAATATAACCTTTGGATTATTTCTCTGCACTCTGTGCTGCTTAAAAGACAGAACAGTTGAGCAAAAAAAAAAAGAAAATAAATCAGCAGGATGGACTTTAAGTACGGTATATGTATATTTAAAAATAGCATAAAACATTTAGACTGTGTTTGTTTGTAGCCTGGGCTCGGAAACAGTGTGAAGTCAGCGTTAAATCATTTAGTCTCTTCTGTCTTTTCTTTAAAACATCAGGTCCATTCAGGACAACAGCAGCATCAAAGACAAACAAACAAACCATCATGTCCACAAGATTGATTTTATTCACATTTGCCCAGAAAATGTTTGACAACAAGCACCGTCTTTTAATTGAATTTGGTTACTTCCTTTTCAATGGTTGTAAGATTGTCTTCAGAAGTGGTGACCACTAGTGGTGATCCAGGCACTGCATGAGCAAACCATGGTTGGAGAAATAAAGTGAGGAGAGCGGGAAAATAGAAAAAAAAGTAAAAAATAAGAACTTGATCAGATGTTCCAGCTCATCTTGAATTAAATAAATATTTTTCACAGCATTCTTTGTACAAAATCTTGTTGATTGTCAAGATCCTGTTGAGGCAGTTTGGTCTCAAGTTCTGTGAGAAAGACAATGATCATAGACGTGAATTCTGAAAATTATGGTTCTGTCCCCTCACAACAAGACTGTGGACACCATGCAGATTTTTTTTCTTTTCCACACAATAACATGCAGTTAATGGTCGTGTCAATACTTCTTAGAGCTTGGGTTGATTTGGAGGTCTAAGCCCTGTGTCAAAATAACCTTTGCTTTATGTATGCGGTGTCCCCCATGGCTCTATGTTGGGCCCTAAAACATTTATTATAAATGTCTCCGAAGTCTGGCTTTTTAAATCAACCTATATGCAGATGAAAGCAATATATTTTCCTGAGAATCCATTCCACTAATCTGTCTTCTTCTCCCATCCTAGAGTTCAGTTCCAGCTCACAGTGGGTGTGAAACATTCACTAAAAAACTTGTTTTTTTTTGAAAATGTTCAGTTGCCTTATGAAACTCTTTTACCTTGACCACGACAACAGACACAGGCACTTTTGAATTACAGCACTGATAAAACAGGCAAAATACATGTTTGATAACTGGATTCTTGAATTAAACTCTCACGTCATTACCTGAAAAACCCTGTTTAACAAAGCAGGTAGTTTTTAAATTAGAATAAATAACTAGAAATCCCTCTCCCTACAGCACACAAAAATAATATAAAATCACCAATATTCAGTATGGCAGAAATGTATTAAATAACTATATCATTTAAATTAGGTCTGAAATTTGTTGGAAAAATAATTTTGACAACTCATCCTTAAGGTTGGTTTAAAGAAGATGCATCAGGATCAGGTGGTGATGGAGTGAGAAGGTGTGAAGGACATCGTTAGGTGAGATTCATGGAAACTATGATCTGTGCTGCAGATGAGCTCAGAAGAACTGATGTCACTGTTGCTCGTTTCCATCCTGTTTAACTGGTTGAACTCATTGGGAACAGAACAGTGATTGGATCAGAAGCTCTTCAGCTCCTGCGGTGAGGAGAACATCACAATGGCTCAGATTGCTAATGGTATTATTTACAACAATTAGTAATTAGCTCTAAAGGGTTGGCTATATTTGAATTAGCCCTGCGCTCTATCGCCCCCCGCTGCCCTGCTCTGTGGCTGTTGGGCTCCTTCTAAGGCCACTCCTGAAGACAGCGTCTCTGCAGTGTCCAATATTATGATAAAAAAAGATGTTGACAAGTCAAGGAACCAGGACCAACCAGTGTCTGTTGAAGGGGAAAAATGAGGTTTAATCATCTGTTAACGGAATGTTTTTTTTTCTCAATTTAGTGTTTTAATTTTTAATGGATGAAAAAAAAATTATATATTTTTTATTTGACCAAATAAAAGTTCCAGCAGATGATATTCAGTTGTAAAATTTCACTCAAGAAAATACAACATCTAAGGACCTCAAACCCTTTCATTTTATTCTATTTACACAAAAACTAAACTGTATTTTTGGATCAATCTTCACGTAGCTCCGTGTGCAGAGGTGAAAGGTTTGGACGTTTTTCCTCGAGCTGCTGATGGTTTCGTGTGGATGTTATTTTTTGCAGTATTTTCTTGAACGTCTCCAATCAGTTCCCTGTTCACACATATGTACGGTGTTTGACTGAGGCAGACGGTGAAGGTGGGTAAGAAAATGCATTCAAGGAACCACTTCACCTGCTGCTATGATTGCAGTTAATTGAGAAAATCGCACGATGGCATTTGTGCTTCTGTGGAGTGTGTTGAGCCTCGTCCTAATGAATTGACATAGAGTTTACAAGAACGGCTGAATCTGATTGTTTTGCTTTGTTTTGTTTAGTGAAACCAAAGCTCTTCATTAATCACACCCTGTGTCTGAGCTTACAGTAAAAAACTGTTTTCTCACATTCATTCACCGCCTTCACAAAAAGACCTGAGCAGAAAAATTGCGTCTTTAAGAGTAAATTCTTCTTTTCACAAAAAAAAACAACCAAACAAACAAAATAATTATTTTCTATATTGGAGTGAAAGGAACCCGTCGTTTCAAAAGAGTTCTTTTTTTTTGACAGTTTCTCCATCGACTAAAGGTTTTCGTTAAACCTGTTGTTGAACGTAGACCAGAGTTCCTCCTCCGTTTCCCTCCTTCAGTCGATCTCTGGCATGCAGTTGAACCATCTGGTTACGCGACCCTGCCTCTTGGCTGCCCTCTGCTGGGAGTTTGCACCCAGCAGTCCGTCCATGTAGTGACCGTACTCACTGATGGCATCTTCCACACGAGTGATGTACAACCAGCTCACTATCACACCGAAAAACTGGAAAACAAACACAGACACAGTGATTGTTATTGTTAGTGCTTGAAAGATAACAAGCCTCCAGTCACTAGGTGGCAGCAGCTCATACGGTGGTGGTTTGTAAAAGATAAAAATAGGGTAGAGGGAGAAGGGGTATGAAAAAAAATATTTGAAAACAACTAAAATAATAATAATGTTATTAATAATGTGAACTTTGTGGATTATTAAACATCACGCCCCCTACAGTCACCAAGGTGTCAGCACCCCAAAATGTTCAAAGATCCATATTGGCCCAAAAACCATACCTGTCTGGTAAATAGGCTCTCAGTATATTAGCTATATTATTACTAACTTATTATGAAAATAACCAAACACTATGAGCACGAACATTAATGAATAAATGTTCAGTTTCCATGGAGCTTATCCTGGAGAAAATGATTCACCACGTGACCATACTGCTGTGCAATACTTGGTGCCTTGATGAAATTATAGAAATACAAGCAATAGATATATATATTTTGGTGTCATTTTTATGTTGAGTGTTCAAAAAAAAAGTCCTCTTCCACAGCCTGCAGTTAAAACACAGCCTGCAATTAATAAAAAAAAACAGCTAACATTTATTAAAATTCATATTTACTAAATGAGTAAAATAAATGGAGTTAAACTATTTTTTGATGGAAATATTGTATATTTTAAAAAACTTAAAATAGGGTAAAACCTTTGATAAAAAAAAAAAAACCCAGGGCCATATTTGGTCAATTTTGATGACCTTTCATTCCTTTTTCCATTTTTACACATTTTTGAAAAAAAAAAAAGCTCCAGGGAGCCACTAGGATATGCTAAAGAGCTGCATGCGGCTCTGGAGCCACAGGTTGCCGACCCCTGGAATAAACCATAGGTGTGTCAACAGTTCACTGTGGATCTACTGACCTGCTACTATTTGATACTACTGACCAACTTCTACTCTATGGAACTACAGACTGACCGCTGCTGAAAACTGACCGTCTGCTACGCTGGAAAACTACTGCCACACTATGGCATCACTAGTAACAATGACTCTGAAAGGATTAAACTTACAGTGTGAGCCTCTGCAACCAACCCAAGGTGCCACAGGAGGCGCCATTACACATGATCGTCACTCTAAGGGCCACCCTAGGGCCCTGATTGGTCCTCTGGGAATCAAACCCAGAACTTTGGAGCGTGCAGCCGTGCTAACAGAACAGGTCTGTGTGGAGCTGAAAATGAACGGTGGTCAGAGGTTACAGATAAGAAGCTCTGCTCATGAGGACCAGGGTCTGAGTGACAGAATCTTCTCTGTCGGGTCCTAATGGAGACGTCTTCAAAGCTCTGTGCGTGGAACGTTTCAACACGTGTGTGAATATCTACGCTCACACGGTTCTATGTTCCTCATGTCCTCATTTCCTATTCTGATCTCATCAAGACGGA
Organism: Paraplagusia blochii; assembly: GCA_016785265.1. Lineage (NCBI taxonomy): Eukaryota > Metazoa > Chordata > Actinopteri > Pleuronectiformes > Cynoglossidae > Paraplagusia > Paraplagusia blochii. Next base: position 38,478 of record JAFBJS010004653.1, read on the forward strand.
AGAATTCAGACTAATTATCAGAAGGGAATATCAGAAGGAAACCGTAGATGGGAAATCGTGAACAGAATAGCAAAGAGTGGTTTTAATCATCGCGTTGCCAACGATATCATTGTTAATAACATCCAGCTGTGAAACGAAGCCGAATGAATGGAATCACAGGATTTGTGATAAAAACTGAACATTTATTAAACTGGACAACATCAGAAATACATGTCATTGAATTTAGGTTTAGAATTTCATTCTCATCTTTTAGTAAACCATCCTATAGATCAGTGTTCCTCAACACTATTTGCGTCATGGACCGGTCAAACGTCTAGAAATTTTTTCGCGGACCGGTCTTTGAGGTGTAGCTGATAAATACCACTAATGAAAACGAACGTCCAGCATAAAAGTGGTATTTTTTGGACATCTCCTGGACACTCAAACACAAGGGAATCTGGTCCTTTATCAAAACACTTTTCAGCGTCTAATAATAAATAAAACATAAATTGTGTTAAGCTGAGCATCATCTCTGTGCAGCCCGGTACCAATTGCCCCACGGACCGGCACCGGTCCACGGCCCGGTGGTTGGGGACCACTGCTATTACAGACTGGTTCAAAAGTTGGACATGGAAGGTTAGACTAGGATATTATTTGTCGATTGGCCTGAGATTAGTGTTATTGGGTGATATAGGTGAGATCAATATCAGGTTTTCCTCTTGACACCTGTGGGTTTTGCCAAATTTACTAAAATCCCACAAAGGGTTCTGAGATATTTACATCAGTCCGGGGGCTAACTGTGTCATGTATTAGTAACTGTACCAGAAAATTAAGTGTTTGGACAATATCAGCAAAAGTAAAAGATCTGTAAAAGTTGGAATTGGACATACCTAGCTAAAATGCTAAAATACTTTCAGTATTGTTAGTGCCATCTACAGGGAAGTCATGGTCATTGCCGGGTAAGGCCGTGATTTAATCACAATACAAACCAATTCTGTAATTTGCGGCCAGATTACAAAGCTGAACGTGCCATATCAGGCCCCCAAGCCTTAGTTTGCTCTTCTGTGATAAACACAAAGTCATGAATCAATAAGCTGTAAATGAGTTCATCTTCATCCACCCCCTCCATAAACACACCAGCTGTGACTGTGACTGTGACTGTGGTCCCGGTGGGAACAATCATATCAACGATTGTGCTCTGAAGCCGACACTCAACGTTATTTCCTTCTCGCGGTCGAGTCGCGGTTATTTATCTCGATGCCACGCGTTTAACAAGTGGCCGACGGCTCGTTTGCCTTGTCAGCGTCGAGGCTGTGGAAATAAATGGCTTCGTAGAGTTGATTTGGTTTTCACATCTGTGTCTGTGCGGCGGCGTTAGGTTAAGGTGTCAAAGGGAATAAAACAGGCCGGAAAAACAGAAAGGAACAAATTAAGAGCACAAACAACTATTCAATGACAGAAAGATGAGTTTAGGAGACACCAACAGTGAGTCACAGATTATTATCAGGTCTTTTGAAGCCGAGACTTTAACACTGACTTTTCTCTAAATGTTAAATCCTTAGCAGGGTTTAGGAAGTCCTTGAATTTTGACACAAAATCAACCTGAAGAACCAGATTCCAATAAATGCACATTTTTACGTGACGTTGAGTCGTGACGTCTAAAAAGTCACTGTGTCAAATGACACAATACTTCATTAATGTTACTACCTGGTGAGAGCTGAGTAATTTACTCAAACTGCGCAGAATGTGGAGAATTTACTGATGCACTCTTAGGTTCTTTGATTATTACTGCAGATAAATAAAGGACATCTAAAATACTGTTCTGAAAGACTACTCACACAACAAAAAAATCCATTTTGAAGGTGTTTTTTCTTTTAAATAGTGATTTTTCGGGCCATAAATATGAGAAGAAAACAGACTTTAGGAGAGAAAGTTGACTTGAGGGAAGCGGAGTAAATAGATCTAAAAGCATTTTCCCATTTCCAGCTGCAGTCAAAATATTTTAGTGTCCTCTCCAAAGATTATTTTACTTTAGCTCTAAAGAAAACAAAGAGGACAAAAAATGAAAAGCGAGATGAATGCCCGCTGTGTTCGTGTGTGTGTGTGTGTGTGTACCTGAGGCAGTAAAATGCCCAACAGAAGTCCAGCCATGATCTTGTAGTTGTCCGTCAACCAGATGAAGAAGGCGTCAGTGCAGCCCCTGATGTAAATGATGTCAACAAGGTCTAAACGCTGCAGAGAAACAAAACACTTCAGTCACGTTCCATTTTTAATGAGCCATCAAGGCACTCCAGAACCCCCCCTTGACCCCCCCACCTCATCCACCTCACATTAGTGCAGTTAATGTAAACACGCCTCCACTTCAGTCACACATATTCACTGAACTGCAATGTTCATTTATCTCCTCGGTCATCAACTACATCTTAATCCTTTCTAAGGTCACGGGTGTTGGGAGGGGGATTGGAGCTAATCCCAGAAGTCATCAAGTGAGAACTGGGTACCGATCAATCACAGGAGGACGTGCACAGTACCAACGACTGAAGAAAGTGTTCACACATCCACGGTTAATTTAGGACGAACAATTGAGCCAATCCTGAAGGGGTTTTGGACCAAGAAAGAAAACGAGGTTCTCTGGAAGCTCACAGTGAAAAGAAGCAAATTTACTATAACATTGACCAGCCTGGCATTCTATTCCAAACCACATTATAGAATTGGTACCAATATGGTACTGGTCCATACCATATGACAGCAATATATGACAGCATAATTTACCGTAACACAGAATATAATATATACACACTGTAATTTCTGGACTATAAGTCGCATGTGCTGCATTCTTTTTCCATTTTCCATGATGAGGGTCAGTTTATGCTAATTTTATTCATGTACAAAGTGCGTTACCGTACGTTAAACTTTTCTTCTTCTTCTATGGTGTTTATTGGTGGTTGTGACTTGCATCTTCCTCGACACCATCTGTCTCACACTTAACTTTTCTGCTCGAGCAGTTAGAAAGAAAATGCATACATTAGCAGCATCTCTACATAAGCCGCAGGGTTGAAATTGTGTGAAAAAATTTGCGGCTTATAGTCCGGAAATTACAGTAATATAATATATAATACGCAGTAATGCGGTTGCTGCATCGGTCCGTTGCGGTGAAGAAAGGGCTCAGCCAAAAGGTGATCCGGTCAATCAACGTTCCTAAATGCGATCCCCGATACAAGCGGCGGAAATTAGCTTTCTGTGGCAGGGCGCTGCCTTAGAGACAAGGTGAGGAGCTCGGAGTAGAGCCTTTGCCTCGTCCCATCAAGAGGAGTCAGTTGAGGTGGTGTTTAGATCATGTCCCACTGGGAGGAGACCCAGAGGAAGACCCAGGACACACTGCAGCGACTATGTTGCCCAGCTGACCTGGGAACGCCTTGGGATCCTCCCAGATGAGCTGGAGGAAGTACTAACCTGATAATCTGACTCTCACGTTACGGTGTAATGTCTATTTTCAGGGCATTTAAGCATTAACATCTAATGAAAATCCATCTTGTGAGCCTTACCTGTTTATCTAATACATCAGCACCGCAAAAAGTGTTGGCTACTTCATTAGGCTGAAAGGAAAAAGAGAGAAAATTAAGCAGTTGACAAAGAGAAAAATGTCTGTGAATAGATCTTCATATTTTAGTCAGGGCTGAGTTCACATCATAACTTTCCATTTAAAACAGCCTGTGATTTTACAAGTTTGAACTTGTAACCAAGAATAATAATAAAATGTTCATCACTGGCCGCGGCAGAAAGAAGAAAATCGAGTTGAGGCACTAACTGCAGTGCGTCAGCGACTTCAATCTTTTTTTTTGTTTCATTATGATGTGAATGCTAGGATTGAGGGCAAAGATGTTTAAAGAGAACTTTTATAACTTGCAATATAGTCTAGTTATCGGAGCTAATGGAGTATTTAGTCTGGGACATTGTACCCAAAGGCAAAGTGCTGTCTTCAACTGGCTGACAGACAGAGATGGACACAAGTCACGGTGACTCACACGCCATCATTTGACCAACAACAGTCGCCTTCAGCTCTACAACCAAGATGAGATGTTTTGATCTGCAGTTTGATGAGAGAAAAGACTCATCTTCAGCCAATCAGACCAGGAGAAGAAACACGGGAAAGATAAAGACAAATCATTCAGGACCAATGACCTGTTTACACGTCCTGCTCCTTCACACAGCCACTCAGACACAGGCCTACTGCCAACTCATACTGACACAGACCATAATGTTCAGGGACAAGATCAGAACATGGAGTTTATTTCATGTTGTTATGTTTTTTATGAAAAAAGAGCATTTTTTAAACCAGAATCATTTTTACCGGTTGTAAATGGAAGACTGATGTATTGATATAAGTTCTTAATGCATGTTACTGCAGTAAGTAAATACTTATTTATAGTTACAAGCCACAATTAGTGTTTATTGTTGTGTAATAAAACAACTTTGTATTAATCAGGTTAACAAACTCTGCTCTACAGACAATTTAAAACCCTTGTCAAGCTCTCGCGGACCATACCAAATTATTTTGTGGGCAGGATTTAGCCCCCGGGCCTTGAGTTTGACATGTATGTTTTACACAATCTCTAATAATCCTGCTGCTTTCAGAATCATCTCCAACAACCAGTGTTGGGGCTAACGTGTTATTTGTCACACCGTTATGTAACAAAACTACTTTTCTCGGTAATTAATAACGTAACGTGTTTACGTTTCAGTAACGCAGTTATTGTTACTGTGGTGTGAAGGGGCTCGTTACTATCTGTGGTCCAAATGGACGGTTTCTCCCGGCCACAGAGACAGGGCTGTGTAGAGGCGGAGCCTGTCTGCTGCCTGTCAGTCATGAGTGAAAGACGGCCGTCCACACTAACTGAACCCATGCGTTGAAAAGGAGCGATGATTGGTTGACATAGGTTAACGTTTCAGGCTAAGCCAATCAGAAAGAGACCTGGGCGGGTCTTAACGCCTTATAGGGAAATAAACAGTCTCACACACGCGACACGGTACAGCAGCACACATCCACAAGCAAGTCGACGACGTGGCAAGTTGAGGTTACGATAAAGATGTCTGCCAAAATATCTAAACATCTGTTTTGTTATTATTGTTCCATTACATTTCATTATGATAGTTGCTACAGAACACAACACTAAACTTAATGTGTTTTTAAAGTAAAGTAAAGTAACTAGTTATTAGTTACTTTGATGATTTAGTAACTAGTAATGTAACCAATTACTTTTTCAGAGCAGTAACTAGTAAAGTAATAAGTTACTTTTTTAAAGTAACTTGCCCAACACTGCCAACAACTCAGAGATGTTCCAGTTAGCTTGTCCGACGCATGTATGAAGAAAGCTTGTGTTTCATGATTGGTCAGATGACGTTCTTTGTTCCTACTCTATTACGCCTTCCAGTCAACGTCTCATTGACAAACTCCAAAAACAGGATAAATGTCCTTCTGCTATAATTGACACTTCTTAATTGGACTTTTCAGGAATTCTTTGTCATGTCACCTCAGCTGCACTGTAACAACGATATGCCAGTCATTTTCTTTTGTGTGAAAATCTTCAAAATAATACAATAGATACATTTTTTAATTGTCTTCAGGAAGATAATGTCATTGGTCTCGTCTTTTCAAAAAGGCATCGACAAGTTTGTCAGATTGGAGAGTTTGACGAGCTGTAACCGGGCTGTGAAGTAATTACTGCTACGTGGCTCTTCCCTGTCTTGTCACTGGGAAAACTGCAGATCAGGATTGGATTTTTTAGTGGCAGAGATAATAGTCTACTCAACCAGATTGTGTCTGCACGGCTGACAGCAGGGAAACAGGGCAACAAGAGCTGCAACATTGATGGCAGAAGTAAATGACCCAGAAATGACAAAGTGAAAGTTTCACTTTCACACATTTATACCATGCTGTGTATGTGTGAACAGTGAAAGTGTCGGTGTTCAGTTTGAGCTCCACCTACCTTGGTGGTCACGCAGCAGGTATATGGGACCCCACAGGCTAGTGGGCCACGTGCAGAACAATTGTGGTACATGTTGTGGGACCAGTCATCATGGCCTTGACCACCGCAGCATTTAAACTGCAAAAAATGAGAAACATCACAACAAAAACAGGACATTAGTCGGCTGTCAAAGAAACATTATAACACTGTATACAATAGAGCTGTTACAAAAGAATGGAGCGCAACCCTCAGGTGGTTCGCAAGAGATATTTTTGGGGTCTTCAGTTGCTACTTTTTGTTGTGCAAAAACTGAGTGATACTGATTGATCACACGATCAGCAATTAATTAGTGTTCAATAATGGTCAATAATGTCTATTGGGGCAGTGGTGGTGAAGTGGTTAAGGAATCCACCAGCTGCCAGGTCATCATTGAGGTCCACTGAGCACCGTACCATCCAAACCCACTGCTCCACAGGCGCTCAAAGCTGCCAACTGTTCACTTTGGTGATTGGTTAAATACAGAAATCACATTTCAATGCAGTGGTGAGGTTCCTGGATCCATGGAAAAAAGAGAGACACGTTAACGTAAACCTGAGATTATAATTCCATCATATGTTGCCATAGCAACTGTCTTTTTGTATCATGCAACAACAGTTCCATGTTTGGACAATACCGGAATGTCGTATATCAGCAAAAGGGTTTAAGATGATGTCCGAGGTCATTAAAGACCGTGCGTTTAAAACCTGATAAGATCTAAGTGTTAAACAAATTAGCTGTTTCTGCTGAAGTCAGCTTCTGTTTGGTGATGGAGATGATTCACTCATTAATGAACAGTCTCAGGCCAAATTAATGAACTGTGGCTGAGGACTTGACATTTTTATTTATTTATTTATTTTTCATTTTTTTATTTTTTTTTTCTATGGGGAGGTGAGTTCACATTTTCAGCTAAAAAAACATGGAGTTATATTAGTCATGTTGTTATGTTATGAATCTTGCTCTCCAGTCACACAGTGAGAACATCTGGAGAAGGTACAGTGATTTGAAGTACCCCGTGTGTTTGCGTATTCAGGTAAATATAAATATCCCCCATTAACTCGTATGATTGACAGAAATATATAAAAGCCAGCTGGGGCAAACACATATTGTCTTCATGAGTTTAGATGTTGCTTTTTCTCCCACTGTGGAGACAACAAAAGGCTCCAAAAGTTTTCAGACCAAAACAGAAAGGGTGAAAAAAACCCACAAAGACCAACAGCAAATTAACGTGAATTGTCTGAAAATGAGTCATTACATTTCAGCATTGAAGCATCAACTTCTTTTTTCTTCTCGATTACATTTCCTGTATAACCTTTATTGTTACCTTCCAATCTCACTGCTCGAGGTAAAAAAGTAGAAATATTGTGAAAGAATCCAATTATTCTTTTTTTCAATGCCTCAAGGCCACTGCTGAGCGTTGAAGAAAGCAAAAGATGGTACGACGGCAGTGAGAGAATCAATAAGGTTACAAAGTTAATTTTGACAGATAACGATCATGGCTTTTGGCTGAGTTCTATTGAACAGCATTGACTCGGCTCTTCTTCACACGTCTCCAGGTCAAAACGCTTTTTTGCTGCTGCCAACTGATTTGATGGCCCTGACTTTAAAACTCTGCCCGGCAACAATGTTGTGGTCTGTTTTATTCAAATATGCATATTTTTACCCAAGTTCATTTGTGTTAGAGGTGTTGATAAAGAAATAACATCTTCCCTTCTTGTGAAGACAGAATCATTCATAATGACATACGGTATAGTTTTGAGAAAGACACTGTATGAACAACTCAGGAGTGGCAGTTAAGTGTGTGAGGGTGGTGCAAGATGAGAAAACAGAAACAATTTTTGTGCAGGTCTCATGAAACACAGCTCTCACTTTTTGTTGCCCTGGTTCAAAAAAAAGAAAATAACACTTTTCAAGTCACATTTCAGCTAACAATGTAATAGAAAAATAAGATTCCAAACTATTTGTCATTTATATCAATGCAACAGGCAGAAAACCCTTTGGTTAAAGGTATTTTCACTAGATGTAATAAAGAATCAAGACAGGATTTCAATATAGCAATGGAAAAATAGAGAGGGTTTTGAAAAAAGGAGCTGAAAATGATTGCGTTATTGAAACTATTAGCTTAGAAATATTAGCTATAGCTATAAGATTAAAAAAAAAAGAGTGATTTGCTCGGTGGAAGCCAAGGCTGCTCTCGCTGGCATCAGTGGCGCTGAAACATGTTGAAAACTAGGCTTAATTCATCAGTAACTAAAGCTAGAAGCCAGAAATCTTATTAGCCGAATGTGCAGTAATGAGAAACCACAGAACATAAAAAAACATAACTGATGGCGGCAGCCAGGTCTAAGGGAAAAACTGCAATAACAAACAACTTGTTTTAGGAGAGAGCCACAAACTCAATAAGGGCAATCGTTCTCAGCCTCATAACCACAATTTACTTGGAAGGAAGGAAATCAAACTCTTGACATTGTGACATTGTGATTCACTCCACTGCACACAATGAAATGTGACCTCTGTATCTAACCCATCAACAAAGTGAACAGTGGGCAACTTTGAGGATGGTGCCATGCTCAGTGGTAACTTGGCGGTGGGGGATTCGAACCATGCAGACCCAAGTCCGCTTCCTTAACCACTAGGTCACCAACTTCCCCTTTACAAACCTTACTTACTGATGTTGTGGAAATGTGAAGAGTTTTTTACCCCTCAGTTGACCATGACAATAATTAATATTATTAACAGCTACTTTCTTTGAACATGCAATGTGTAAAAAACCTCAAGAATTTTTGAAATTAAAAACCTCCAACTGATCCAACAACCTTTCAGTATCTCCATGGCAGAGCCTGCAGACTTCTTCTATTATTTCCATCTTGTGAGAGATCACGAGACACTATATGTCGGTATTTTTTATTTTCAATGCATTCATTGTGTATGTTTATATTCACTGTGCTCAGTTAACCCGAACCATGTCTCGTAAAAAGAAGTCCCAGACGTTTGGCCACGCTGTTGAACATAAAGACGACACTATTACAGCTGCAGAAAGACAGGGAAAAGACCTGCAGAGAGTTAACAGACAGTTAATGAGTGAGTATTGATGAGAAGTTAGTCATCTTCCCTGATTGCATAACCGTTCAGCCTCACTGTGTAAAATCATTTAAAATTATCTCCGTAATTTCCCTACTGTGTGTTTTGCAGTCAGGTGTGCAGGTTTGTGGCTATAGTAACCAACTCAGTGTCTCCGTTCAGTGGCTTTGTGAGACCAGAAAGTCATATTTTTCTCCAACAGAGACTTAACGAACCTCAAACCATCCGTCCTGAGGTGAGGACGTCAATCACCCTGAGGTTTCCCTCTTTTTTTCCCTGTTTGGGTTTTTTGGGAGTCGTACCTCAACTGTTTCTTTCTGTTTACAACATCTTTTTTTCTTGTAAAATCCTTTGTCAGGTGCTTTATGATAACAGTTGTTATGATTTGGCTCTATGAACAAATAAAAGTTGATTTGAGTTAAACCTGCCTCCAGAAACAGACTCCAGAAAGTGAGCAGAGCTTTCACACCCACAAAACATTTGACCTTGAATAAAACAAAGTGTCTTTTAGAACCAAACAGTTTGGTCTCTATTCAGGAGTCTTATAATTCGCTTGTTTAATGGTCGAACAATTGTTACAGAAAGTCTCAACTGTGCGTTTCCACTTCTGTGAAGTCCAGTCACTTACAACCAGTGTTGGGCAAGTTACTTAAAAAAAGTAACTTATTACTTTACCAGTTACTGCACTGAAAATTAAAGTAGTTACATTACTAGTTACTAAATTATAAAAGTAACTAATAACTATTTACTTACTTTAAAAACACATTAAGTTCTATCAGAATGAAATGTAGTGGAACAATAAAAACAAAATAGATGTTTAGACATTTTGACAGACATCTTGTGGGCGTGTCCTGCTGCACCGCATCACCTGTGTGTGTGACTGTTTATTTCCCTAAATGGCAAGAAGACCAGCCCAAGTCTCTTTCTGATTGGCTTAGCCTGAAATGTTAACCTATGTCAACCAATCATCGCTCCTTTTCAACTTATCTGTTCAGTTAGTGTGGACGGCCGTCTTTCACTCATGACTGACAGGCAGCAGACAGGCTCCGCCTCCACACAGTCCTCTTTCTGTGGACGGGAGAAACTGTCCACTTGGACCACAGATAGTAACAAGTAACGAGACCCTTTACACCACAGTAAGTAACGCGTTATGTTATTAGCTACCAAGAAACGGAGTCTCAACACTGCTCACAACTAAGTTCTCGTGGATTATTGGACATTTTTGAAGGACTAGTCCCAGCTTGTGAAGTGAGTTTAAGGGCCAACACTGACACCTGTGATTCCTTAACATCACCAACACCTGACTTATGTAAACTTTATGCAGTGCAAGGTGAAAAGCTGATGAGAAGTAATCAGAACGGCACTCTGAGGCTCATCAAGGGCAGACATCGTCTGACAACCATTTTGGATCCCGTGTTTTACGACATTTGAGTACAAACGACAAACGTAGCGCCTCCAACAGCCGCACTCTGGAGAAATAACATCACAGAAATCTTTATTTGATTTGCAATCTCTGAGCACAAAGCAGCTGCAGAAATGAATGAAAAGTGGGAATGTGAAGTTAAAGCCTCCCCCCATGAGGCAAACTGAATAGTGCTGGCTTGTCATTCACTAAAACGACGTCAAAAAAGCACCACCCGAGGAACAGAGGAGTGATGGGATGTAGAGACTGGGGAGGATGAAACAAGCAACAGTCAACAGATGAATCCGTAATAATTTCCTCGCTATTTTGCAGGCTGTGTCATCAAAGCGCTCATTTGTCAGTTAGTACATTTCTCCGTCTGCACAGATACTGCAGCACAGAGTAGATGTAAACAGCAGGAACCTAAAGGCAACACACTGATAATGGATGATAATTAATGTCTGAAGATCTGTCCTAAGATAAATTAGCAGTAAAGTACAAGCGCAGAGCAACTCCTCCATCCAGGGTGATACAAAGCAACACGTGTGCACTGCAGTAACATTCATTAGGCTGCAATTCCTCTCAAGAGCTTTCACTTCCTTGAAGAGGAATCAAGAGTAATAAACATGAAGCTTCAAGTAAAAGGAAACTTTCTGTAAAAAGTTTTTAAATCAAAAACAGCCACAGTTTCCAATTTCATCCCCTCAAATGCACTTCTCTGTCTAAGCTTAAAGTGTTTTGAAATCTACTTTATAACAGGACTCTGACCAAACAATAAATCTTGTTGGAATTTACATTGTTGCTTTGTTGTTTCTGCTTCAGCGATTGAAGTTGTCTGCTTTGGTATTGTGTCAAAATAAGAGATCATCGCACAGGTGCAGGTTCACAGGCATTAGAGGTCTGAGAACCTGCAGTGGAGGATTTTATTAATTTTTTTTAATCCAAAAATTAGACTATATTAAAAAAAAAAAGAATCTTTTTGAAAAAATGAAAAAAAGGGCATCTTACTGTGCCCTAACATTAGGCTAGTAGTTGACTGGTCAGTGCAGAAGCCTGGGCAAAAATACTGACAGTGGCAGAAAGTAAAGAAAAAATGTTTTTTCTCTTTTTTTTGTCCTTTAATGTTTCTTTTAAAGCCATTTGCTGCCATCTACTGGAGGAAAACTCATTTTGGCATGTTATCGTAGCGTAACTAAATTGGTCAAATATTTTGCAGTAAATAAAGACTTGTTTTCTGACTCGTTTAGTGAAATTGGATAATTTTCCTGGTCAACTCCATTCATTGCCATCATCAGGTAAATGAGTAGATGTTACATTGAATCTTAAAAAGTTTACGGCCATTTTAACAGCAGCTGCTTGGATTTGCAGGGAACCATTTGATTTTCCAGGTTTTGTGCTACTTCACTGGTTTCCCTGTTTGTCAAGAGTGAACAATTGTCCGTTAATTAAGATTTGGAAACAAAAAAAAAATCAGACTTTTGTAGAAGGAAAAGGCTTTTGTGTTATGACAAAGCCCAAGGACCAAAGAAATTTGTCAATCTGCAGCAGAACAATAAAAGTTCATTAATTTTTTAAGGGAGAACTGAGAAGAAGGGTGTGTGAGAAGGTAGATGAGGTGGTGACACCTTGAAATGATCCAATTTTTAATTTCTGCCCTGAACAACAGATTTTCCGTATTCTGGTTCAGCCAATCTCATCAGAAGTTTTCACTTAAAAAAAATACAAAAATAAAGTTATGATATTAAATTACATAAAGAAGCTTTGTTTAATAATTCTGGTTTTTAATTAGTGTTACTACTGTCTAGACAGTCCAGGAGGAGATGGTGTGTCCAGAAAGACATTCAGTGTTGGACACAGCTGCTACTGTGAGACAAACCTCTCCTTCTGTTTTTTATATCTGTGTCGAAATAAAGATAAAAGAATAATTTTGTACATGAAGAAAAATCAAATACGTTCAATTTGAGCTCAAGTGGAAACTTCTGATCTTGTTGTTTCTCTGCAACAACGTCCCAGAATCCAGTCCAATGAGCTACGTTTCCACACAGACATTGGTGAATGTGACTGATTGGCTCGGTGCGTGCAGCCTGATCTATCTGCCAAGTCCATTAGATCAGGCCAGGTGTCAATAAACGGTCGGCTTTACTGGCTGCTCCTCCTGCATTCTAATGCTCATTGTGTATCATTAGTCCCTTAAAGTTGTTACACCCGGACTGGACAGAGGAGGTGACGAATGGCTTGGACGTGTTGTGTTGGACTTTAGTGAACAACAATACTCATGTTGTGAGATAAGAGAGTGTGACGACATCAACGGGAAAAACAGAGATGAAGAATTGACTCTGATAAGGTATTAGATCGAGTATCTTACACAACAAAATTCATAAAAGTCAATTAAAACCCATCTTTGGTTTAGTGATAGATAAAGGACAGTGACGAGAAAGCAAATATAATTTCACGTCGAAATTTAAAAAGCTAAACAAACAAACTGCAGTGGTCTGCAGTGATTTGCCTCAGTAATTACACCAAATGTCCTTTTTTATGAAACCCACCTAGGTTTTATTTGGGATTTAATAAGGACATAAAACTGTTTAAGTCTTTCCTGCAAATCAGCTGTGTCTAAAACCAAAGGATGAAAAACTCCATCTTTGATCATCAAAAACACTGGAAACTACGTGAGCTGTTATCTCTGCCAGTTTCTAAAAACAAAACTGACCCGACTCGTCTGCCTTCTGGTGTCACTGACACCCGTGGCATCAGACTTGTATTGTGTCCAAAGATAAAAAGCCCAGAAGAATGAGAAATGATCAGATGAATATGTATGATGACATTTGTGTCAAAGATCCAGAGTGGACTGATGTCACGTGGGCTAATGAAGTCACTTCAGATCCAAACAGAACAACTGTGGAGAAGAGGAAGAGGCTGAAACCAAACACTGATGGTCAACGACCAATGACACTGTGGCAGCATCACATGATGGATCCAAAATAAAGATGATGGATGATGATCGTTAGCTTCGTAGCCTAATTGTCTTAATCATAAAACATTGAAATATGACTTATTATGCTATGAGGCTAACGATATGATCAAACTCTACACTCTGATCTAGAGACAGGTGTAGAACCGAAAGACTATAGGACCACACCAGACAGACAGACAGACAGGGAGAGAGAGAGAGACTGATGGACAGACAGACAGACAGACAGACAGAGAGAGAGGGAGGGAGAGAGAGAGACTGACTGACTGACTGACAGGCAGGCAGATAAATAGGTAGCAAGGTAGAAAACAACAGACAGACAGACATACTGACGGACAGACAGGCAGACTGACAGAAAGACATACTGATGCACAGACAGACAGATAGCTAGCGAGGTAGATAGCAGGGGACAGCGGACAGACAAACTGACAGACAAACAGGCAGACAGAAAGTCAGGCAGATAGATTGGTAGTGAGACAGACCCACAGACAGACCAACAGGCAGATAGATGGGTAGCAAAGTAGATAACAACAGACAGACAGACAGGTAGACATACAGGCAGACAGATAGGGAGTGAGGTAGATAGCAGGAGACAGCGGACAGACAGACAGACATACTGACAGACAGACAGGCAAGGAGACAGACAGACAAGCAGATCGATAGGTAGAGGAAGATAGGTAGCGAGGTAGACTGACAGACATAGATAGGAAGTGAGACAGACAGACGGACAGACAGGCAGGCAGATAGATAGATAGTTAGCGGGGTAGACAGAGAGAGACAGACAGACTCACATATTCTCCTTCCAACCTAATGTCTGGCTCTTTCTCCAACTGCAGGATTCTTCACACCATGTTAGGAATCACAACCACAGTCACTTCTCTCTTTCTTCCAGAATTGGCAGCGACACTGAGGCCTGTTTACTGTTGGACTTCAGGTCTCACTGCCAGCTGGAAGACCACGCCGTTCATTTTGTTTTGAACGATAACACTGGCCTGACTCGCCTGGAGTCAAACACACGCAGGTCAAACAAAAGAGTGGAGTCTCACAGAAGAGTAACCAGGACTTTGGTCCGAAGCCCTGACTTACAATTACCTTAAGGGATTCACAGGTTCTGACCCATTGGTTTTTGGTTTGATTCGTAAATAAACACACATTGAACATTCATTTCCAAATAATTTGAAGAAATCACATTTGTATATTCACTCAGCTGTGAAGTCACATGATCAACCTGAGTTTTAAAAATAAAGGAAATCCAAATTAAAATATTGCCAAAATCCAAGAAACAAGAACCAAAACTCCTCTGTTCCTTTTTTGTATTCTTCTTGTCACCATCTATCATCGACAACAACACATGGAGACCACAGCTTACCTTCTTCTGAACAAAGTCCATGATGTTCTTGAAGTCCAGGTCGTCGTAGTAGTTTGCGATTCCCTTCTTGATGTTCTTGTTCACCAACTCCACCGTCTGGAGCAATGGAACATTAATGGGAAGAAAAGAGAAGAAAAACTTTTTAAGAAACTTTGTGAATGAGTAAACACCATCCAATAACCCTTAGAACCATGACAATTCTAGGGGGTTGAGATGTTGCTGAGGAGGTGTCAAGAATTGAAATATGTCTCCAATGTCCTGCCCTGTGATGTATATAAGAAGGATATTGTATATAAAGGCTGCACGGTGAGTTAAACCACAGCCCTGGGCTGTTCTCAACAGATAAGTCAACGTGAAAGGAGGACACGTCTGATTTATTTTTATTACACCAGTAAACACATCACTGACGTTTATGGTCTTCATCATTAAAATTAGATCTTCTCAAAACAAATTACTAACCCTTTAACTTTCCCTGGTCGCAGCTCCAGGACTCAAATCAAGACGAATATTGATCCCAGTGTCAGTGTTTAGAGCAACCTTTTAATTTTGGACTCTCAGTTGATCAGAAATGAAGTGAAACTAAAGTGAGGACTGAGGTTTGTATCAGACCTCTGGTTGTCCTCATAGTCTCTTTACACCCTGTGTCCTTTGGGTCAAAATGACCCACATTTTTAAGAATTAAAAAAAAATATATATATATTATTTTGCTTGAAAAAGCTACAGCCAGAAAGACTGCATTCTGTAAAGACACTTTACAGAATGCAGAATCAACTTGTTGCTAGGACACTGTCAACTGTATTTTTTTTACCATATAGCTTATGAGTAATATTTGTATAGTATTTATAGCATAAGAAATAATAGAAATGTAAAATACGAAGTTTTGAATCCACTCTTTAATTCATGCCAATGAGTCAGGGTCCGGTTTTTCCTGCTGTTTCCATATTTATCATCTCCAGGTTTGTTGGTTCTATTGTTGGTGATGAGCAGGTAGAATGATGAGACAAGGTCCTGGATGAGAAGCAGTTTATCTAGATGATATTTTCATCATGTCAGCGAGGACTGTGTTATTCTGAGGTTCTCCAGATTCAGGGATTTATTCTTCTGAAGATGATCATCCTAGGGTTGTATTTCGTCACATCCTCAACTTCCTCCTGAATCACAGTTGTCTCGTTGGACATCATCTCTACTGTAGAGTCTCTTCAAAGCTTCACTCGTGGATTCACAACGTTTGGTCAAATTGGGTCCCAGTCCCCCAGAAGACCACCTGTCTTATCGCTCTTGTGTCTCTAACTCGGTGACTGTGATTTCAACTCAATTTGACTTTTAGGTCATTCTGACTCAAAGACAACATTTGTAATTTTTTTTGTTTTGTTGCTCATATATAAAGAAAATACGTATAATGACAAAAATGAACTTTTTCCCATGTTGTGGTCAATCTACGAGAAGTCATCAAATTTCAATCAAAGGGTTTTTCATTTGGTTCTTCACAGAATCACAGAGTCATTTTCATCAAAAAAAATAGATTCTTGTTTTTGCAGCGACCAGCTGACACAAGCTGCCCCCTGCAGGCGCCACAGGTGTGGTACAACTGTGTATCAAACCTAGGACTCTCTGCTCCCAAGGCTGGCATACCAACCACAACACTACAACCTGGTAGAACCTGGTACTGGGTCAGTGATGGACAGTATGTTCTGTCTTCAGCAAATACCAGGGGTTTCTTTTGTTACTGGTGAGTTATGAGCACTAGTGTCCACATTTGTTTCAAATGCATTATTGTAAACTTCAGGGCAAAGAGTTTCATTCAAAACTAGAGGCGTATGTTGGCAATAATCTGGCAATGTCATGACATATCACAATACAGGGGCAACAATACTTTATGACTGTCAGTTTAAAAAAACTGACAGTCCAGTAAATCGCTTTGCTTTTAACAACATTTAAAAAATAACCAATTATAAACCCATTCCAGAAAAGACAAAGGGTGGTCTCCAATCTGTCTCAGTTATTTCCTCTCTGCAGAGTTTCTCAATGAGGACATAGTAACAATAACAATAATAAGAGACATAATTGTGCACTCACTCATAGGGAAAAAGCAACTGTGATTTGCACATTTGCACAGTTTTCCAAATGTCAATCCTATTGTCTGTTTAAGAGCTTTGGAAACAACTGCTTTGTCATCACTAATGACAGGGAAACAATGGATGCTTTTAATCACAGTTGGGGGGATGGAGCCAAGTAGGAGAGAAATTACATACCAGCTGTACATCAACCAGTGACAATTTCTCATATCTGGACCTTCTATCTACAACATCTGCCTTTGTCTCTAACTGGCTCTCATGACTCCCTTCATCTGCTCACCTGGTTACGGAAAATTAGAGCCAAAATTCCTCCCAGCAGCTCGAGGATCAGACAGACAGCCAGTGTGTACATAAACTGTTGGAAGAGAGAAAAGCAATTATATACCACTTAATTATAGTATTTTGTTTGGGTTTTTTTTCCATTGACATTGCAATTATCCTGCCTTTGCTTTTATCAATGATGTTGCAAAATAAGTACAATTTACATTTACATGGTGATACAATATGCATTATCTACACTTAGATAGATTAAAAAACACCTTATTAATCTATTTATCATCCGTCAATCCATCCTTCTCACTGCAGTTTTACGTTTGAACAGATAGGTGGCAGTGACAGTTTAAAACAACTTTGCAGAAACAATACAAAAACGCTTGAAAACATGAAACATTTTCATGGATGGACTGATTGGATCCACAAACACCACTCACCACCTTCAGAAGCGTCAAATTATCCCTGAGTGAAGCCAAGACGCCAATGAACGAAACGATGAACATGACGGTTCCGAGCAGGATGAGGATTATAGCTGGGGCCAAAAAAATCCCCTCCAGCGTCTTGTAGCGTTGCCTCTCAACCTCAGCATAGATACCAATGGCCAGGATGAAGCCACCAACCAGCTGGAAACACCAGAAGAATTTGGGTCGGGGGTTAGGGTGGTTCAGAGGGACAGACATCATGTCAGGCATTAGATTGAACAGATGGAATTTAGAAATCAAATTACGCAGCTACTAAGTTGTGTCTCTGTAGCAACTGTAAAAGAGAAGATAAATCCAATAAAGTATTTACCACGGCTGCATTTTTCACATCACATCACATTTGCATTTAAAGTTCAAGTACATATTTGTTGTCTCATCTGTCGCAGCTACTATGCAAAATAAGTAGCGTAAGTAAGTAAATAAGTGCGTAAGCGTATCTGCCTTACACTACGAACTTCACTCCCAGTATGATCCCTAGATCCCCCGATTTTCTTTAGACACTAAAAGATATGCAGGTGTTTTTTTGCATTTTTGGACGTACATTTCATTCTTTCTTTATTTCTTAGAAATCAAGACATTTTTGGTGCAAACTATGAGCGCAGTTGCAGGGTTCGGGTTCATTTCTGGGCTTAAAAAAGAAAAACTACAGCATTGGATCCTTTTTTCACCCTAAATTAATTGTGAATGTGATTGTGAAGGGTTGTTTGGTTCAACATGTAGACTCAACCTCCAGCACCTCAACAGGAATGATATTAACTTTACTCTTATATGTTGATGATGATAAATAGTTTTTTTTTCCAGTTGACTCCAACAGAAACAACCTTGGCCATGACATGAGCTTCAGTTTGTAATGGACGGAGGATGGAACTGAAATTCTATCATAAATTCTTCAGTGGCCTGAACATAACTACTTATTACTGACCTCCTGGTCACTCAGCCTGACCGTGGGAGCCAGACCTCACTGCTCATACAGTGTAATTAGAGTCCAATTATGAAATAACAGTGGGCGGCAGTGGAAGAATTCATCACTAATTCTGCTAATACGGGCTTTATTTAATTAGATTAATTATTTGTTCAGTCCACAGTAATGTGAACAGTGAACAACATCAGGTGTTTCTCTGTCCATCAACTACTAAAACACAGGGTTAAATGTTATTTTTACATCAGTTCACAGAAGGAACCACAAACTATATTTACATCCAGATCCACTGCTCCATCCATCATATCTGTTACCAGGTCGCAGGTGTAGCAACCTCTACAGCTAGCACCACCAGTCACACCACCCCCTACCAGCTCCACATTGACCTCATGTGGAGCTGGGCAAGTTACTTTAAAAAAGTAACTTATTACTTTACTTATTACTGCTCTGAAAAAGTAACTAGTTACATTACTAGTTACTGAATTATAAAAGTAACTAATAACTAGTTACTTTACTTTAAAAATACATTTAGTGTTGTGTTCTGTAGCAACTATCATGATGAAATATGGTGGAACAATAAAAACAAAATAGATGTTTAGACATTTTGACAGACATCTTTATCGTAACCTCAACTTGACACTTTGTCAAGTTCTTGCTTGTGGGTGTGTCCTGCTGTACTGCGTCGCCTATGTGTGAGAGACTGTTTATTTCCCTATAAGGCAAGAAGACCCGCCCAAGTCTCATTCTGATTGGCTTAGCCTGAAACGTTAACCTGTGTCAACCAATCATCGCTCCTTTTCAACGCATGGTTCAGTTAGTGTGGACGGCCGTCTTTCACTCGTGACTGACAGGCAGCAGACAGGCTCCGCCTCCACACAGTCCTCTCTCTGTGGTCGAGAGAAACCGTCCATTTGGACCACAGATAGTAAGGAATAACGAGCTTCTTTACACCACAGTAACAATAACCGCGTTACTGAATGGGAAAAGTAACGAATTACGTTATTAGTTACTGAGTAAAGTAGTTTCGTTACAAGTAACATTCTTTTTCTGACATTCATTTTCTTTTCAGGATTTCTGCTAGCCTCATCAGATGTTCTTCTGAGGAACATGGTGAGCTCTTCCATTCATTTAGACAAATGTAACCATTCCAGGACAAACAAAGCTGACGTCATGTCCCTTCCATCGCCCTGAACTCCACTGATCTCTAAAACACCAACGCCAACTCGAAGGAAAATGTTAATTATCTGGGTCGATAGTAAAAATATTGAAAAAACAAACATTTGGTTCCCTTCAATCCTGGTGATAATAGCACTTTGCCCTGTGAAGGTCTTACATTCATATCTCAAAACCTTAGATCTGATCAAAGTTCTGATTAATTCTGGAGGTTTCTGAATAAAATCAGTGTGAAAATGTCCTCATCCCAGATGGTAGTCATTGGTCGCACTGTCCAACAGATGAGTTACTGCAGCTATAGACGATGGCACTGGTTGTAGCATGAAGGTGTGAAAACGTCCACTACGTCACAGGTTGTGCTTTTTGTTGTGTTTTTTTTTTTTATCCTCCGTACAAACTCTAGGCTGTGATTCACCGTAGACTGAAAATGAACCTGTCCTCAGTTCTGGAGTGAATCAATGGACGTTGATCAGTCAACAGTTATTCATATGGACCTTTTCAACATGGCAAAGATGACCTTTGAGCGCATCAATTAAAGTTAATTAAACTGGAACAAAAGATTGAATTAAATGAGAGAAGGGAAAATAAAAAGCAGGTGAAGAATAAAAGGGCAATTTGACAAAGTCACAACAGAGTCAGTGCTTAAAAGCCCATCTGAATAAATGAATGTTAACCATGGACTGAAAAAAAAGATTCTTCAATAGTCGGAGACCGGGACGTAAAATACCCGATAAAGACAGTGTTTGGATTTGGTTGTGGACACTTCAAATGGACGCTGACTTGACCTTCACGTCCTGTTTCGTCTGCATTGACTTGAATATATTATGTTAAAAATAAATGTGTTATTTTGCGAGTAACAGTAGTGTTAATCGGTTCTTAAATTAAACGTTAAATTAAATTAAACGTGAATAATGCAAGAGTTTCAGCAACGTTCTGCCGTCATAATCCTATTATTGTTTTATCTCAACCCATCGTCTCAGGACTACGGAACATGAGCTGTGTTTAGACCAAACTTTTAGACTCTTCTTATCATACATAGGCTAAAATGCTAATGTACATTTAGCCTTCTCTACGCCATCTATATGGAAATTGTGGGTACAGCAGGGAAAAGGAAAATATAAGTATAGAAGAAAAACAAAACAAATAAAACAATGCAAAACAATTTCATAATTTAGAGACATTTCACAGGCCGGATTACAAAACAGCATGGGCCGCATCTGGCCCACGGGCCTTAGTTTGCCCAAGCCTGGTTTAGACCATTACAAGACAGGCCACCTTAACTTTACTAATGACATGCAATAGTTGCAATAGTAATTCTATTAAATCATAATTCGGAAAAAAAAAAAACGTAAGAATCATCGTAATCATTTTGTGAAGAAAACAATGAATGATGCAATAAAGCTTATGGCAAAACTTTATTGCAAAATCATTGTGGATCCTTCCAGCTAACACTGAGCTCTCCTCCAAATCAAGTTACTCCGAGGAAAAACCACACACATACACACATGTCACCACATGCTTTTAACAGGAGGTAAAAATAAACATGAGTTCCTGAAGTAGACTTGTTTTTTGTCCACTAATTGCCTCTAGTCAGCCCTCTGTTTATTTTCAGTCTTCAGAAGTGGAGGTGAGATGGAAGGTAGAGGGGGTTAATGTACCCTGAACGCGTCAAACCTTACCTTCAACTCCACAATTATATCTCAAGTACAACAATCCTACCACTAGAACAGTACCAAGAAGAATAACATACATGTATTTCAAAGAAAACCCAGAAAGAGACACAAGAAATTATGCAGGTCTTTGTGAGTCTCTCTCTTCAATTCCTGCCACTACGATAGCGTTTCCTCCAATTAACCAGGATGTTTTAGTTGAATATAAGGTCATCAAAACTAGAAGACAAGTCTATTCATTATACTGTATAAACAGTTCTTTTATGAGATTTTTGTCCTGATCATGTCATCAATTTACCCAACTGTACTCCTGATCAATTAATAAAGTAATATGTATGTCTTTTAGATTAGACAATTAGACAACGGCCATTTCCTGCTGCAGAATCTGCTCTTCCACAGTAAAAGCCTGTCATGTCAGCGAACATCAAATGAACTCACAAATTAAAATGAAATGGAACTTTTTTTTGGGTTATTCAAAAATTTTTGAAATCAAATGAAACCACAGATGGATGAGCATTAATGGGTCCATTTCTACACTAAGAACCAAATGTTTGTCCTTCTCATTTATATCATTTTTGTACTTCAGAAATTCCCTGCAGATTTATTGAAAATCAATCTCTCTGAGCTGAGCTGGAGCTCAGGCCTTACATCCCGAGTGTGCAATTTAAAATAAGAATGAAGCATTTCTTTACCAACAGCAACGCAGAAAAAGTGGTGAAAGATCATAAAGGATGTTATGGGTGAAGTTAACGATCAGGTACCTTCTCATCCGTCACTACTAGATATCAAAAAGGTTAAGATGGTGTAAGTCAGGGGTGTCAAACATATGGTTCGTGGGACAAAACTGGCCTGCTGGGGATTCAATCTGGCTCACAAATGAATAAACTCACAATATCACAATATTATAAACTCATAATATATTATAAATATATATATTATACATTATTTTTATATATTATATGTAAATTATATTTCAAGAATTATATATTTTAGTAATATAATAGATACTATATAGGTACAATATATATATTATAGATTATATATGTATATACATACATAATTACATATACCATGTATGTGTATGCCTATGAATATATAAATATATTTATATACCGGTACATACATGCACACATATATAAATACATATATATTTAAATATATATGTGTGTATGTATGCATATAAATATATTTATAATATATTTAAATATATGTATATATGTATATATATGTATATATATATATACACACACAAATACACAACAGCTCTAGGCGCTTATGTCCATATATGGTATTTCCCTACAGCCTTTTTGTCCTATTTGATACCATGTGTCGTCCCACACTCCTCATGTCTCGTCACAGCAAAACAAAGCGTGACCGACCAAATCACACCACGTGTTATTTTTCCCAGATTAACTTAAGGGTTGACTCATCACTTCCTCTTTTCATTTTCTTATATTTATGTTCTTGTCCAAAGAAGTCAATGTTTAGAGTTACGCGGAGACACAATACAAAAGCATTGATTTTCCTTCAGACACAATAGAAAAGTTCTCAGTCAGTAGAATGGGACAATAAATAAGTATCGGATCTAGTGAAATAACAAAATCCATATCCTTCCCTCTCGCCTTGTCTTGGAAAACAAAAACTTTCAATAAGTACAAAAATAATCAAAGTGCAAACTATTTGAATGGAATACGTGCTGAGGGTGACATACATACATACATACAGAACATACATTAATACAAATAATCACTTATATATATTTTAATATATATATATCTATATGTACTGTGTATGTATGAATGTATTGACCAGACCTAACCCGTTGTTTACATTGTAGAGATTGTAAAACCTTTCTCAACCACTGTACATACATACATACAAAACATACATTAATATATTTCCATATGTGTAATATATATGTATGTATGTGCGAATGTACAAAACCTAACCTGGTGTTTACACTGCAGAGTTAAAAAAAATTCCACCACTACAGGACACACATAAATACAAATATAAATTAAATACATAAGTACATATCCCTATGTATTTATGTATTAAACAAGACCTAACTGGTTGTTTACGCTGCAGAGATAACAAAACGGAAACCTTTTTCCACTACTGTACATACATAAAAAAACAACATATATTAATACATATCCATAATAATGTATGCACTGTATGTGCTACACTATATGTATATACTATATGTATATATGTACTACGCATGTATGAATGTATTAACCAGACCTAACCCCTTGTTTACATTGCAGAGGTTGTAAAACCTTTTTCAACCACTGTACATGAACACAGGAAATACATGAATACATATCCATATATACTAATGTATTTATGTACTAATGTGTGTATGAATGTATGTATGAATGTATGAACTAGACCCAACCCGCCTGTGTTTACACTGCTGAGATCATACAGGTATGAACAGGGTGAAGGAATCAGTTGAGGGTGTGGTCACTTCCACCAACAGACGGTCGGTGCAGTGTAGTATAGTATAGTGTAGTATAGTGTATTGTAGTGTAGTGTAGTGTAGTTCATTCCACTGATCCAACCTCACACACCGTCACTTCAACAGAAATAAACACCTGTTGCTTTAACCAATCGTTCCAATGGAGACACACACTCCACACAACCACGGTTTGTCATAAAACAGTTGTAGTAAAAACACACACCGACACACGAGGACACACAACTATCACAACTGTGTTACCGTCCAACTGTGTGGACACACACATATACAGGGAGCGGGAGCTCCGGGCTGGACAGACGTCCATCGGTTCTTTACTCACCCACCAGACGATGGCGTAAAAGAAGAGCAAGAATTTGAGGAAAACGTAGGAGAATCGGTGACAGTATCGGATATCGTCCTGGCCGGACATGGTGTCGGTGTCCGACTGTCGAGGACAGTTCTACCCCCCGGCGAATACGAGCGCGGCTGTTGCTGCCGCTGCCAGCGCACTTCCGCGTTGTGACGTAATCACACCTGCAACCAGCGACAGTTGATGAAGGCGATAACATTTTGATATATTTCACAAAGAGAGCGATGAGAGTCCGGGGAGAAAAATCTGATTGAACTGATACAATAAAAATATATATATTCGATTAAAGATATAATTATATAAATATAAAACAGACAGTTAATAAAAAAACAGATATAGATGTATTTAGATTTTATGATTACATATATCAAAATCAATAGAAAATACATGTTAATGTATGTATATGACATACATTTATATATTCATAAGCATATGTGCATGTATCTTTATACATGTATTGTGTATATGTATATAAATATATAGCAATATATATATAAATATATATATATATTTATATATATTTATAAGCATATGTGCATGTATCTTTATATACTGTATGTATTGTGTATATATGTACATATATTGATATATATGTATACATTCATAAACATATGTGCAAGTATCTTTACAGGTACATACTGTATGTATTGTGTGTATATATACTGTATATATACACACACATGTACATATATTTATATAAATATATATCAACATATATATTGATATGTATATATATTCATAAACATATGTGCATGTATCTTTACATATGTGCTGTGGTGTATTTACATATGTTTTTAGGACAAATTGGTTCAGAGAAGATAAAAATCGGAATAAAACTGTTTAAAAAACTGTTAGACATTAAAAGTGTGTCAAACAAATAAATCTGAACTTTAGAAGATCCAAATCGTACAACTTGTTTATTAATAGCTGTGATGTCAGGAGGAAGTCTGGGAGCGCTGACAGAAAAGGCCTGACCCTCTGTTTATATTTGGTTGTCGGTTTATCCCCCAGGGATAGTTTGGCCCCAGTCTCCTGGTGTGAAATAATAAAATATGTTAAAATGATGACACATTGCACAGATTTACAAAGCAGTTCTGGGACCAACATCCAAGCCCAGATCATTGATGTTTCATCTTCCTCCTCTTCTTCATGCTATTGTTTACACTTCGATCCCATACATTCAAAGCTTCTCCCTGTTTGGAAGAAAAGGGAGGAAAATATCGAAAAACCACCAACGCTCTTCTTTGAAGGCAGTGATGAAGAGTCGGTGCAGAGTGGAGGAAATAAGTGCAACCTTTTCGACGCCACATGTCACAACAACAACAACAAAGCTGCATTCCAGTCCAATTATTCATGTCCTCTCTATGGCTCTCATGTTGTCTCTTGGCACTGATTTCTTTTCCTCTCTGATCAGACCACAACACTAAGAGGAAGTGAAGAGACCGGAGATCTGAGAACAGTGTCACTGTCACAGATGTTCACTGACTTCTGCCTAAACAATAGAGGAATCACATGGTTTCATGGCGTATTTGTTTTGCACATCTTCTGTAAATAACACAGATCATAGAGTCATGGGGTCTAAGGGTTTTCCAAAAGGTGTTGCTAAATTTGATGTAAATATAATCTTATTTTTCCTGGTACCGTACACACTGTCCTCGTTTCCCTGATTCAGTGGGACATTTTGGTTTTATGCTTTAATTCCTTTTGCAAAATAAAAGCAATTTTCCTGTAGTGTGTAAATATAACAAGATATATTTTATATTGTGCATGGCTGCTTAAATTCCCCAAAAGAATGTTGAACACAAGCTGCCACCAGGGGGTGCACAAGATTAAATAGCGCCACCCAAACCACATTACTGTGAGCCTCCTGTGGGTGGCGACCCCACTGGAGGTTCTGTGGTTTGGGACGGTGCTATTATCGCACCTCAGTGGCAACCTGGAAGCTCTAGAACGTAGGTGTCAAACTCTGGCCCGGGGGCCAAATCTGACCCACAGTGTAATTATTTTTGGCCCGTGAGATAAAATCAAATGTGTGCTATAGTTGGCCCAACAGTATGTAGACCCTATGTATTCTGAGAATTTATTATATAAATAATGCATGATTTTTATTATAGCGCATACATTTGTGTGACACATTGACTCTGGGCCAAAGCGCTAAGTCTTTTAATGGGTTAAAATGTTTAATCATATTCATTTTACAAATAGAACCAAAGAATGAGAAGAAAAGGACAAAATCTCCTTTGGTGTTCATCACTCCAACTCCAGGATCCACCATCTCCACATAAATCCACTCCATCTGCTTATCTCCAAAGTGCTCAACCTCTGCTAGTGTAGTTTTTTAATCCTGTCCATCGTCTCCTCCACCTAATCCTCCTCAGGGCTGGGAGAAACCTACAGGACCAAGGTGATGGTCAAGGAACGTATTCCTCTGTCCAGTATATACTGTCTTCTTAAACCTTCAACTGGGACAAGGGACAGAAAATGATCGAAACAAGTTCTACATCACACAGACTGGACTGGAACTGGACCACGGTGCAGACTGGACAAAAAGAGGACTCATTCATGATCAAGGTGTGTTTCATGCTGTATGAAATGTCTCTCCTGGCATTGACTGAAGTCGTCTCTTATCAGCAGCCGCCGCCTCTACTCGCCCACGAGGTTAGACTCAGTGAATGGATGTTCAGGCAGAAAATCACTGTTTTCTGTCTCTGTTATTCTAAGTTTCTCACCTTGACATTTTCTTATCTCCTCACACAACGAAAAAACCCCGAGATGGAAAAAAAAAGACTGAAATCATTTAAGTAAGAAAGAAATAACAATGCTTATCATATATATTATTATCAAGGTTAAAGAGTTAAGTTATTATCATTTGAGTGATTGATTTTGCAAAAGTTGCAATTGAGAAGAAGAAGAAAGGTAGATTAATTTATGATTATATGAAAATAAAATAAGATCTATATATATTGCCTTTGCAATATATATAGATCACCTGGAATTTACACCTGGAAGAATAGGGACACAGTTTTGTGGACAAAAATGTCCACATCCTGGCCAGGGAAGACAGATGGTTTGAGAGAGGAGTGAAGGAAACCATCGACATCAACCTGGAGAAACCTTCTCGTAACAGAAGTGGAGGACTAAGACTAAGACTAAGTTGTCTGAAGAACTGAAGAAGCCTCTTGGATGAAGAGGAGAAAACTTCTTCAAGAAACCTTCAATGTCCAGTTGCCCTGGAAGTTGAATGACATGAACGACTGAGAATCTACTCAGACATTCTCAATTCTCTCAATTTCAAAATGATGAGGAACATTCTGGAGATATTGAAGATGCCAGAGGAGAACTGTACCGTTGAGATAGAAGATCGTTGTTGATAATGTGAAGCAGCCAATCCCCTCTTCCTTCTTTTCTTAATTGAAATTTAACAAAATGATGAGCAGCTTAAAGAAAATTGAACAATTATGAAGGTTGACAAGCAGGGATTGTTCTGATGAGACTTTCCTCAACTTGGAGTCCAAATAGAACAGAAGAAAAACCATCAGTGTCTGTGAGATGTCTCCACGTCCTTCAGTTAAGTTTTATGCAGTGACTGTTTGGTAAAGTCACTCCTAAAGTTCCTCAACTCGTGGCTTCTGATTCACCCAGGAAACTGCACTTGTTCCTTTGTGGTTTCAAATGTATTTTTTTTCCATTTCCAGGAATTAATTTACTTCACAGCGTCAGCCTGAAATCACCCTTCAAACGAAACCTGTATACGCAGAGGTAAGAAGGAAAAGACGCCTTCAGGGACCATGCGTGTACCCGAGTGTTGATGCTGAACCTACATCGCGTCTTCTATCTGTCTCATCGTAGGTTTTTAAAGATCAAACTGAATCATCCGCCATCTTCTTTAATCTCTCAGCCCAGAGAAACAGCTTGAATTACTTTCCTTTTATGAAAAATTTCATTTTCATTTCAAACCTGGTAATCCAATCGTACCTCTGGGGAAATATCCACAGGTCTTATATCTCTATTCTGGGCCTTTTACACAAGTTACTACGTGTGATGATGCACAACCGGCTTTTTTTCCTCTTTTGTTTCCCCATGTCCCTGAAGTGCTCCATGTTTAAACCCTCAGACGGAGAGCTCGGTCTGAGGGATCATCATGGCAAATGTTGAGAAAATACTCACAGGATCAACGGCTTCACACGAAAATAACACCTAGAGATCGATCTGGAATCATCCAACCCTCTGATGATCATCTTCAAACACAGGACACAGACTGAAGGACAGCGATGACTGTAGTTGATGTTGTGTTGAAGAAGATGATGATGATGATAATGGCCTGAAACACACAGGAAGTAAAAGGTAAAAATATTGAGTCTATTGATCCTCATAAGGATAATCTGTTCCATCCTACACCTGGTTTGATAACAATCCTCACTCAGGTGTCATTCACAGGTCGACTCACAAGGGTTTGAAAAAAAAAAAAAAAAACAAGCTTGGATAAAAATCACTGAAAAAAGAAAACAAGACGTGACCTAAATAACACAGACTTTAATAGATGTGATATTTTACACTTCACCTCCTGTCAAACCTTCGACAGAAAAGACACAGATTCACCAGATCATTCATTCAGATCAGATCAGATCAGATCAGATCAGATCAGATCAGATCAGATCAGATCAGATCAGATCAGAACAGATCAGAACAGATCAGAACAGATCAGAACAGATCAGATTTGATCAGATCAGATCAGATTCGATCAGATCAGATCAGATCAGATCAGATCAGATCAGATCAGATCAGATCAGATCAGATCAGTTCAGATCAGATCAGATCAGATCAGAACAGAACAGATCAGATCAGATCAGATCAGATCAGATCAGATCAGATCAGATCAGATCATTGTCATGTTCATCACATCGATCAACACTCAAGCCAAGCTACAAACTCCATATCACAAATCAAAAGGACATTGTAGAGCAGGGGTGGGCAAACTAAGGGCCAGGGGCCGGGTGCGGCCCGTTGTCCAAATTAAATTATTTATATTTTCAACATACTTTTTGCCTTTTTCCCGCAATGTGTGCTTTACCCCATTCGATGACATAATAAAGGCTATTAGGAATTTAACATTTTTAGTTTTATTCTTGCTGTTCACATGCTAATCATCGCAGTTCAAACCAACGCTCCATTTTCTGCTCTTGACTCGGCCCCGTGTCCAATTTTAGGACCAATTGTTTAGGACCCACCCCTGTTGTAGAGTATTCTAAAACATGCAAAAAAATCAAAAACATAATGGAGGGGAATTGTAACATTGTCACGCAATGATTGTCCAGATTTACTTCACAACTAGGTTTAGAAAAACATTTAAAATGTCCTGAAATAGAATAAAACGTTTGTAAAGGTAATTTTCCAATAGAGTGAGGAGATTTTCCAACGTTGATTTCCTAGAGCGTATCATAATTAAAGCAATTTACAGAAGATTGTGATTCACTGGTGGATGGTGAGCGATGAAAATATAAATATAACTGTACAGTGTGTGTAGTAGTAAGTGTGTGGTGTAAGAACAGTGAGTCATAAACCTGTAGGCTGTTCATTAGGACCTGAACATATGGTGTAGATATTCAACATATACAGTAGAGTAGAGTGAAAGTCTGGATTTACCTTCTCATTCCATGGATTCTCTTTATTTTTATGATTCTCTATGTTGTGGATTCTCACTTCAGACATTTAAAATAAACTACTGAAGACACGGGTGATATGGAAAGAGTGAAATAACTCTGATATATTTATATATATATATATATATACTGTATATATGTACACATAAATATATACATATAATTATATACATATATATATACTGTATATATGTATCGGACCATCAGGTGCACTGTACTAAAAGGCGCAGTCTCAGTTTTGTCTGCCATTACTATATTTAATTTAATATTATAATATTATAATACATAATATTTATATTTACAAGGCACCTGATTATAGAGTGCAGTTTTCTATACAATCCCACACTCCCCCCTTTAACGTTCTCATGGGGTTCTCTACTACGTCCGCCTTAAAACAACACAAAAGAATACTAGAATTTAAAAATAGAGCTGGAGCAAAACAACGCCCCCCTTTAGCGTTCTCATGGTGTTCTCTATTAAGTCCGCCATACAACAACTTCTTCTTCTTTCGGCTTATCCCGTTTTTCAGGGGTTGCCACAGCGAGTCAACAACTTCCATCTCTATCATTTTGTTGTCTCGCATATTAGATTTGGCAAAATGTTTTTACGCCGGATGCCCTTCCTGACGCAACCCTCACCATTTATCCGGGCTTGGGACCCCGGCACTAAAAAACACTGGCTTGTGCTCCCTAGTGGCCGCCATACAACAACATTTTGAAGAAAATCTAAGACTTCTGTGCGCCTTATAAAGGAAAGTCATTGTTTAATTGATTTTGAGCGGATTTCGATATCCGAAAATCGATATGGAATCTTTTTTTTTTTTCAGAATCGTCAACCTCCAGTATCTATCAATTTCTCGCCATTTTGCGCACGGATTTGGCGCACATCCACATCCACAGAAGAGCTCCTGCACACGCGCCAGCGCAATGAGGAGAGAGGGGGGAGAGGGGAGAAAAACAGCAAGTTGCACATTACAGGGGAGAAAGTGAGAGTGAGAGAGAGAGTGAGAGAGGGAGTGAGGAGGGTGAGGACAACAGACATGTCCCAGAGGATGACCTGGATGGATGTCCGTGACACACACGGAGAAGCTTCGGCCACTGGACACGAGGTTTGGACACTCTGGACACAGGACGCGTAAATCAGGTAACTGCTGATTTATCAACCGTGTTGGATGAGATTATAATCTGGAAATAACTGGATCACACAGATTATATTAGAGGTTGTTGCGCATTTACTGCAGACCGATGGTCCGAGGGTCTGGATGGATGGAGGGATGGATTGAGGGATGGATGGAGGGATAGATAGTTGATGTTAGGTTGATGTTTGGTTGATGTTTGGTCACAGATTATTTCTTAATCAAAATGTTTTCGGAGGAAAAATGTACTTTTTTCATCTTGTAGCGACACAAATCAAATTTATTTATGACTTTGACGACGCACAGAGACAAAGTTGAAGAAAAAATGAAATATTCATATGATTTAAATGTCACAAATGATCATATTTTATCAAAAATGGTCTCTGATCGACCCATAAATGAGACCTTAAAGTCTGGAATCAGGAACAATGTTCATATTATCATTTTCGGCGCTTTACGCAGGACGCACGGAGGAGAGCGAGGGAAACACGGAGTGTCCATCACCAGGTGACAACACCCTGGACACCGATAGTCTCATGGAGTCCACTTCACTGCCCATTTCAGTGACCGCCGACTGGCTGGAGGAGGGTAATGAGACCGCCGGGAACCAGTTCCAGCAGCCGGATTGGCAGGTAGGGCGATCCGGGCAACTGATAGATGGATGAGTGGGACTGTGAGGGATGGAGACAGACGGAGTGAATGACTGCTCCATCAGGTGTGAGAAAGGAGAGGAGAGGAGAGAAGAGGAGAGGAGAGGAGAGGAGAGGAGAGGAGAGGAGAGGAAAGGAAAGAAAAGGAAAGGAAAGGAAAGGAAAGGAAAAGACAGGAGAGGAGAGGAGTGTAGAGCAAAGGAGAGGAGAGGAGAGGAGAAGAGAAGAGAGAAGAGAGGAGAGGATGAAACTGACACATCCATCATCACCAGCAGGGGACCATGGCATATTAACACAGAGACATGAGGATATGATTTACTTTGGTTCTCAAGCCCTGGCACATGTACCACTGAAAGTACTTTGGCTCCCTCTAGTGGTACACAGCGGTAATCTGCTGAACAATAGAATTAGGTGAGTTAGATTTATTTTACAGTTGTCTCCTTTGTGTCTTGGACTGAAGTACCTGCAGTGGAGTTGGTCCATAATGGTCCAGGACCTACTGGATCTTCTTGGTGATGTTGTTTGTACCAGGAGAGACAAGTGAGGTTTGAGATCTTCAACAGAGTCTCACCTCTCCTGATGATGTATGTTCTTGACTACTATACATCTCCTCCCCCATCCTCTCGCCTCCTCCACTCTCCATTCTTCCTCCTTTTTTTCTTCCGTATTCACCTCCAATCTCCTCTCACTCCTTATCACCTCCTCTTCTCTCCTTCTGATCCTCCCTCCTCCCTCTTCTTCTCAACTTACTTCTCCTATATCCTTGTGTCCCTTCCACTCCTCCTCCATCCTCCTCACCTTCTCTTTCACCTCCTAAACTCCCCTCTTCACCTATCCTCTGCGCTCTCTTCCTCTGCTCCCCCTCACCTCCTAACTTACCTTCTCTCTTTCCTACAGGTGGCGCTGTGGGCCATCGCCTACTCCCTCATCATCCTGGTGTCCGTCACTGGGAACGTCACAGTAATCTGGATTATTCTGGCTCACAGGCGGATGAGAACTGTCACCAACTACTTCATCGTCAACCTGGCCTTCTCTGATGTTTCCATGGCAACCTTCAACACTCTCTTCAACTTCGTCTACGCCCTCCACAACGACTGGTACTTTGGACTGAGCTACTGTAGGTTCCAGAACTTCTTTCCTATCACAGCGATGTTCTCGTCCATCTACTCCATGGCTGCCATCGCTGTAGACAGGTGAGAAAGATAATATAATATAAATATTATATAACATACAGTAACATGATTATTAATTATAAGCATAAATTCAACAAATGAGCTGCAATGCTGCCATCTAGTGACTTTTTCCCTTTTTCACCCAATTCTAGTTTTAGGAAATGCGGACATTATGTCATTATTTCATATTATATATTTAGTTTTTATTGTTGCAGATAAAATAATAATTATAATTTTTACAGATATGACATAATTAGGGTAATATCAGGGCAGATCTACACCCCTTATATAATTAATATTTTAGCGGTATGAAATACGAGGCTGTCCAATTAATTTTTCATTACAGTTCTCCTTTATATATGTATTGACTTGTAAATAACTTTTTACTGCAAAGGATTTTTTAGAATTTTAAGTTGTATTGCTGTGTTAAAAAAAAAAAACACATTTAAGGTTTTAAAAATTCAGCATACTTTATTTAACTCCTCTTTTTAAGCCCCTGTGGGCCACATAGAATGACTTGGCGGGCCACATTTGGGCCCACAGCCCTTGAGTTTGACATATATTGGGCGTAGAGCAACATCTGAAGACCTGATGGACAGACAGTTCTCTGCAGAACATTAAAATCTGCAAACTGGCATAAATGACACAGAGAGGATAAATGGGCGGAAGTCAGCGTTACTTAAGGACGACTGTAGCTGTATCTGCAGCTGTAGCTACATTAATATAACAGAGTCAGTTTAAATATATGAACATGGTCCAGAATGTGGTTGTTTTTTGATGAGATGAAAGAGAAGGAAAATGTTCAGAGTCCAGAAAAGAGGAGGTTTGTGTAGATGACAGACCTGTGGACCTGGAGGACAGATATAAATGCACTTAATGGCAGTTAATTCTGTCCTGAGGAGAAGGAGGACGGTTGCTGGTGATGGACAAGATGTGCAGTGGAGCTCCGATGGCCAGAAGGATTATAGCTCTTTACCTCAGAGAGAGTGGATGTGATTTACTTCACTTTCCATGAAGAAGAAAGAGGAAACGTCAGAGTAAAATGTGCTGCTCTTATCAAGGCACTCGACCATGGACGGAAGTTCAGCAGAAGAAACATGTTTGTGAATGTTAGTAGTGGAAGAAGGATGAGTTTTAAAAAGCTCAGGCAGCCATTTCCAACCTTCTTACCAAACTAGATGGTGAATGGTTTGAATCCCAGTCTGACAACAGTGTTTTGAGCAAGCAACAAAAATCTGTATTTTCTTGAAATTGTCCACTGCTGCATGAGGACTGTGGAGAGGACAAATGACCAGGACACCTTTAATTGTTTAGACATGTGTCCTTAGTAACCAACGTTGATGATGATGATGAGGTTAGACAAAACTATGGAGACAAGGTTAAGACAGGTTGGACATAGTTTGGAGATAGGACAATACAGAAAAAATATTCTGTCACCACCAGGGGTTCAAACCAGACCTTTTCCTGCTACCCGGCAAGACTACTAACCACTCGTCCACTGTATCAGCACTAAATGATCCTAGAGATGGAGCTACCAGGTAGGAGACAAAGAGGAGATTGATGGAGGACATGGAGGTAATTGAGGATGACATTGAATCAACTCTCAAGGTCTTCTGTGATGAGATGATTTATAGTCAAATGCATCAGACTGTAGATTATTTGACAGCAGTCAATTCTGTCCAGTCCATCATTAAGAAGTTAAATTGATTAATTGACCTGCAACGAATGAAAAACTACAGCCTTTGTGATCAAGGACACGTACTTTATAAATATATAAAGTTGACGTTAAAGTACTGGATACAGTTACATTCAGTACTACATGCAGGGAAATACTGTATAAAGTTCTCCATCCACCTCAGTGAGATTATGGTTTCCTGGCTGTGAAGATTCAGGGATTAATGAAGCACCTGTACAAAAACAAACCAGGTGTGAAATCCTCTTATTTCACATTGTCATTTCCTTCTCATTAGTTTTCAATTTGGCGAATTATCAGCCTTTGTGAATTGACACGAGACGTTTAATTTGGATCATCAGCCAGAGTGGGAGGCAGATGCAGAATAAATGAGACAATGCACAAAGACACAAAGACATGATGATGGATTTTCCAAAAATACTGTTTAGTGTTAATCCCTGGAGGTAGTTGAGGATGTGATGAGATGATTTATAGTCAAATGCATCAGACTGGACAATTCTGTCCAGTGATTAATTGACCTGCAATGAATGAAAACTACAGCCTTTGTGATCAAGGACACGTACTTTATAAATATATAAAGTTGACGTTAAAGTACTGGATGCAGTTACATTCAGTACTACATGCAGGGAAATACTGTATGAAGTTCTCCATCCACCTCAGTGAGATTATGGTTTCCTGGCTGTGAAGATTCAGGGATTAATGAAGCACCTGTACAAAAACAAACCAGGTGTGAAATCCTCTTATTTCACATTGTCATTTCCTTCTCATTAGTTTTCAATTTGGCGAATTATCAGCCTTTGTGAATTGACACGAGACGTTTAATTTGGATCATCAGCCAGAGTGGGAGGCAGATGCAGAATAAATGAGACAACGCACAAAGACACAAAGACATGATGATGGATTTTCCAAAAATACTGTTTAGTGTTAATCCCTGGGATTAAAGAATTAAACCTTTGCTGAAACACACACATCGTAGCTTACATAATTAAGAATTTAATGCAAAAAAAGTTTAAGAGACCACAAAAAATCGATTCAAACTTCCTAATTGCTGGAGACAGAGAATACAAAAATAAAAGTTTGGTGTAAGTTTTCGTCACCAACCTTTTTGGAACCAAGAGCCACTTCAAGAGACACTCAGAAATAGGCAGATCTACATGTTTGACGAAGACAAACCAAACAATGTCATAATAAGAAGTTCTGGGACAGACAACAGTGACCACTCTTCTGACCATCATGGTTTCACCTGCTCAAAAAGCACAGGAATAGAACCACTTGGACCCTTTTTGCAAGAAAAGAATATTAGACACAGAAAATGAACAAAAACTTCAAAAGCAAAATATTCAGTTTCTATATAATTAGTTAAATGGAATAATGAGACGAAAGAAGACATGTTTAAGATGTAGAGAAAGGAATTGTTAATACTGTTAAAACTCTAAATTAATGCAGGACTTGGTTTCATTTCTTGGTTTCAATTTAAAAGGATTCAATGTGGACAAAAATTAATGCTAAAACAAAAAAAAAAGATTCTCCAACTGTGATGGTTCAAAAACACTATTGTAATTATTTTACTTCTGTGATAATGACTGAGCGCGATGGAACAACACAATCCATCAGAGGTCACTATTTGCATTAATCAAATTCATTAACATTTCCAGGATTTTTCTCTCAGATCGTGAACCGCAGATTCAGCTTTGACCTTTCACTATTGATGGAATTTATCAGTTAGCGGAGGAATTAGAATGTCAAGCCAATACGGTCACTCAGGCTAACAGCTTAACCACATCATTACCATTTTATTACCTATAGTGTATAGGCGTTTGTTCACACAATCCAAAACTGATGGCATGACTAAAAATTAGAGCCAGTTGAACAACCTGTTTCATGCACCACTCTAACATACTTCTCTGCCGCTCCTGACATTTTTTTGCAGTTCTTTTCCGGACAACCTTAACGAACCTAAGTGTTTTTTTCTTCCGTCTCTCTCAGGTACATGGCCATCATTCATCCCTTGAAGCCCCGCCTCTCCTCCACCTCTACTAAAGTTGTCATCGCCCTGATCTGGATCGTGGCCATTTTACTGGCCTTTCCTCAGTGCTACTACAGCGAGACGGCGTACTATTACCCCAGAACTGTGTGCATGGTCAACTGGCCTGACGACTACGGAGGAAAACACCAACTGAGGTACAAAAACACATCATTGTTTTATGGAAATACTGTCAAATTAAACAAGGAAAAGTTGATGTTTATATAGCAGTGATATAAATTGAACAAGGATATATACAGGGATGTCCGATATTGAATTTTGACGATATCTGATTTTGCCAATTTCTCCCAATTTGTAATTTTTCGATACTGATATCGACAGATAAATAAACCAGCCACTAGGTGGCACAAGCCAGTGTCTTTTAGTGCCAGTCCCATGGTGAGTTTTGCGTCAGGAAGGGCATCCGGCGTAAAACTTTGAGACCGAAAGGAAAAGAAGAAGAAGATATGGACAGATACCAATATGGGACACAGAACCTTTCAGAACCCCATGTGGCCAAACCCAGACATTGTGTTATTTTTTAATATTCCAAAAAACTGATATCAGTCTTACCGATATCATGTAATCATGCTAATATTGGGCCAATAATATCGGCATAGGTCATCCCTATAGCTATATATACCTTAGCAAAGACATAAATTGACATTTCTGTAAATATTTGATCATAAAAATCATAAAAAAGGGAAAACATATAGTTTGATGTAAAACAATATTAATAATTAAATTATGATTAAATAGAAATCATTTCTTCTCTCCCCGTCCTTTAGTTACCAGTTTGCATTGATTTTGCTGATCTACCTGCTCCCCCTGCTGGTCATGCTGGTGACTTACAGCATAGTGGGCCAGTCCCTGTGGGGAGGACACATCCCTGGAGAGGCGTCCGACCATTATCACAGTCAGATAACGGCCAAGAGAAAGGTCAGCCTTCTGTCTTCCCGCCGCGGTGAACTTTAGCTCCGCCCTTTAAATATGTCAGTGTTTTAATGACGATGTTTATCGACAACATTAATTCAGAGTCAGAGGTTGGAGTTCACCTGCTTTGTCCCCCACAGGTGGTGAAGATGATGGTTGTCGTGGTGGTGACTTTCGCCCTCTGCTGGCTGCCCTACCACATTTACTTCATACTGGGTTCATTCAACAGAGACATTTATAAACAGAATTATATTCAACAGGTGGGAAGTTTTTTCCTTATTTTAACAAATAAACGTAGAGCTATTAGAACAAGACCTGCTCCGTATCTCAACTTCTCAGCCTATTCAACCACCCTTGTTCCCTTGTCTTTCTTCAGGTCTACCTGGCCATATTCTGGTTGGCCATGAGCTCCACCATGTACAATCCCATCATCTACTGTTGTCTGAATCAAAGGTACAAACAGAAAAACAAAACAAAAAGATAAATTCACACTTGTCACAACATTTCAAACCCACTTTCTTCTCTTTCTGCAGGTTCCGTGCTGGTTTCCGTCAAGCGTTCTCCTGCTGTCCCTTTGTGAAGGTGTCAGAAGAGGACAAAATGGAACTGCAGCACACACACACCTTCAGAGTCACCATGACACGCAGCCACCGCAACGACACCCCCGGGATTCACACCTGCGTCAAAACAAAGAACGCCTTCAACACTGACGTCAGGAAAGAATCAGCGTCCACACAGCAGGAGACCAAGTCACCCGTCACCAAACTGATGGAGTTGAACCTCTGAGAAACAGAAAGACATTCTGGACTGGAAGGGAGACAGGGTTTTCAACCGGAGACTGTGGGACACTTTGAAACAGGGTATCGTCGGCCACACATTTAGTCAAACACCATTTTATTATTCAAAATAAAATGTTGTTCGGAAGCATTAAATAAAAAATAAAACAAAAAAAATCTAAGTTACGGGGGCAGTAGTGGTGGCTTAGCGGTTATGGAAGCAGCCTCTGTGCAAAGGCGTCGAGTTCGAATCCATCAGCTGCCAGGTTGACTGAGCTGCTCTGATCATAGCACCGTCCTGACCCACATAACTTCCAGTCGTGGAGACTGCTGTCCCTGTCCCTGAGACGCAGTAAGAGATGAGAGGATCTAGATAAATTAATGAATAAACAAAATAATGCATTCATCCATTTCCGAACATAGAATGGACAGAAGCTGTGAACTGCTTATACCGGAGCAT
Organism: Paraplagusia blochii; assembly: GCA_016785265.1. Classification (NCBI taxonomy): domain Eukaryota; kingdom Metazoa; phylum Chordata; class Actinopteri; order Pleuronectiformes; family Cynoglossidae; genus Paraplagusia; species Paraplagusia blochii. The sequence continues at coordinate 77,210 of JAFBJS010004653.1, forward strand.
GAAAAGGAGCAGTACCACTGAAATCCCTGGGTGCGATATTGCACCTTGTAAATCAGTTCGTCCGTAAAAAGAACAAGAAAAAGACAACAAAATAGCAACAAATGTCCAGCGCAGTGAGAAGGAATCACACCTTTGTTTTGGTCCTGATTCTGAGAAGGAACAACATCACAAACTCCTTGTTGGATATTGTTTAAGAAACTGATCCTGACTTGAAAATGAACCCTGATAATGAATTCTGCCACCTAGTGGAACCTTGAAAAACTACGCCAAACCCAGTCTGCCTAGGGGCCCGGGGACTGGAAAAGAGCTTTTTAATGCAGCCAACCTTGTCCAAATTAAATAGTTTATTTAAATTATTATTAGATTTCTGTCTTTTCTTTGCAATGCCTGTGTTTGCCCAGTGGATTATGTCATAAAGGCTAATAGAAATGTAGCTAACTTTAGGCTAACAAAGGTTAAAAATTCCGCTCCCTTCCCTTTAAAGATTAATTCTATATTTCATACTGTGTCCGTATTGTTGCTGTAGTGAAAAAGTGTGTGAATAACAGTATACACTGAATAGTGTTCTCTATATTTTGGTTTATTTCAAGTGGCACGAGTGTTTACAGTGGGTGAACTGTTGACTGGCATCGAACCCTCGCCTTAATATTGTCTATCTTTGTCCGTGACGTCATGTTTTGGACCCTGTCCATCTTCTTTTAGTTACATATTCACACAAACTACAGGTTTTGTATTGTTTTCTGCCCTGGTGAACGGAGGGCACTGTTATATGTTTAAATTAAACATAAAAGAAAACCAAATTGTCAATTTTAATTGCATAAATATATGACATATAATTATTATACTTCAATATTATATATATATATTTTTACTGCCCTGACAATTAAAAAATGGACTGCAGTAATTTTTTTAAATAAAGCCACACCAAATATAAGCTATGAATTAAAAACATTGGTTTTTATATAATATATTAAATATACATATATATATATATATATATATACATACATATATGTATTTTGTTAAGTGGTGCGGTGGTGGGACATTATAAATTGGGACACTCAAATTCAGAAACAGGTACCATATGTAGGTCCTCTGTTCACACATGTTCTCTGACTGATACACTGTACATTTTGTATAATGTGACTTCACTGGTTCACTGATCTGTACATTGTTCTGTCAGTGTGAAATAATGTTTAATTCAGACAAAAGACTAAAAAGGTGCAGTTATTGACCAGACTGATGTGGGACGTGACAGTCAAACTGTTGTTCTTATACTGTATATGTGTGTTTATTTTAGTGTCAAAGTGGACGCGGCTGCTCTGATTGTTACGTTACTGTTATCATCTGTCATATTCAATTGGTCTTTGGTCCTTTTTGGTTTCATCACGTTTTATTGAGGAAGAAACAGCAATGGCATCAGTCCTAAAAAATAAAATTAAAATATTTAAATAAAATCAGGAATGTTAGTTATTATCGGCCAATATTATGTTACATCCGTAGAAATCGTTACAATGTCTGGGTTTCACCAAATAGTGTGCACAAAAAAATACTTTAGGGCAGTGGTTCTCAACTGGTGGGTCACAACCCAAAAGTGGGTCCTGAGACCCGTTCTGCGTAGGTGGTGAAGAGCTGGTCAAAAATCTAAATAATGTGAACCAGTGGTTGAACATGTGTTCTATTTTACAATTTCTCTTATTTTGAAAGGCTATAAAATTAGTTTGTTAAAAGAAGTGATTTTTTTAAAATAAATTAATGTGGGTCCTTGAGTGAGACCAGTTAAAAACCACTGCTTCAGGGGATAAATGGCTGTGTATAAAAAAGAAAGTCACTAGGGGGCAGCATTGCATCTCATCTAATTAATCTCTAACCCCTACAGTGGCTTGTACAGATAATTAAATGTCACCAGGCCTATGTTTGTAATGACTGATATTAGAAACAGGAATAAAAGTGTTGGAACAAAATCTGCTTTTTTTATATATATCAGCAAAAGTTCATATCAGTCATTTCTAAAGGAAACCATTTGTTGTATTAGATGAAACCTGTTGTTTCCAGTGTTGTTCAATTTGTTATAAATAAATAAACAGAGGATAAGCTGCATTATTAGCCTTGTACAATCTATATGGTACAGGTATATATGGTATATATATGGTATAGGGTGTAAAATGACATGGAGGAAGTGTAAGTCTAAGGTCAGGGCCAGACATCTTGAATTAATTCATTTCATTTATTCATTTTTCTCCACATCCATTTACAGGTTCCATAATCGTACAGTTTCAGTTTTATTTGTTGACAAGGAAAATGCAATGAATTTTTTTGACATATATCCATAGCTCCAATACAAATATTAACTAAGTTTATAATGAATATTTTATGTTTCATTTTAATTATTTGTGTTTAATTCATACTTTATAATGACTCATTTTATTGTAATGATTTTTTGATTTATTGTTTTTTTACTTTTTATATTTTTTGAAATTTTTGAAACCACTTTTATTTCAGGCCAACAGGGGTCAGTATTGCCTAAACTCAGAGAAAGGTTATTACGTCATTAAACCAGTATGACTGATGCTGTGCTGATGTATCGCTTTCACTTTGTAGCTAAAATGCAGTTTCTTTAGAAATGATATCGGTGGTATTAAGGGACAAAATGTAACAACTAGTCAGAATCAATAGATGCGAGAATAAGTAAATGTTAGAAGAAAGAAATGGAGTTTGACACAGTTTTGTTTTTATTCGACGATTGTTCGACTGATGTTGAGAATCACAATCATCAGTTGTTGAGACCATTTCATTATATGACAGTATACAATTGTTCCAGAGTATTTCCCTTAGAAATATATTCTTTTTCATGTTGTGCCAGTACAATGGTGCTTTGTGTTTTACTAAATGAAGAAAAAAATATTTTTATATCCGCAATATCTGGTTGTTAAGCCTAGAAGCAGACATCATGGTGGAGTGCAGTTGGTGCCACCAAGGATGTCAACTGATTAACCTTTTACCTTTAACTTCAGTAACATTTTATCAGGTTTTTATGACGATTTATATGAAATGAAAAGGTGAACAACAGCAGACAAATAACCCTGGATTGTCTCCCACACTAAAATAGTCATGACATAAACTGACTTTTACTGCGAAAAAAAAAACATTGTGCAGCTTAGTGTCTTATTTAAAATGTTAACAATAGTTTAAAGGATATTTCAGTGCAATAATTGAAGTATGACAATTTAAGTAATGGCTAAAAAGACTCTTTTAGAGGGAGTACCCTAGACTGACTTTTAAAGAAATAGATGTTAATGGATGATAAATGTTTAATAAAATGAAATTTATAATGAAATATACATATACATATATATACACATATATTGTATAAATATACATATATGTATATATGTATGTTTATATATATATATACACATATATGTACAGAAATGTATAAATATGAATATACATTATGTACATATATTCACAAAGATATATGTTTTCAGGATGTCTTTTGGTTTTAAGAATCTTTTACTATTTTGGATAATGAAAAACCCAACAACATATGCCCCCCGCCTCCCAAAAAAAAACCTTGACAAACGCTATGGTATATTAAAGTGAAGTCACTAGATGGCAGCATTGCAGCGTACTTAACTGAGCTTCAGTGGTTTGTACGGATAATAAATATCACCAGGCCTAATAGGAAATGAAATGAGAACATCAGTACACTGGCAAAAAAATTCCATTGGGCCTCCCTAATATATACTGTATTTGCATTTACTGTATATATACACAGCATAAATATATATTTGTTTATATATACATTATAAACAGCTGTATAAAGATATATCGTTAGCTATGATGCATGATTTCGAACCTTTGTTTCAACAGAAAATCTTTTCGTCTTCCCTGTATATTGCAATCTTAACCTTCAGTTAAGTTCAGACAGGTTAAAGATTATATTGAATGAAAAATAAATGTTCCATGAGGCATTGATTCTGGTTTGTATTCATGACAGTGTGACATTGCAGTTTTTAGATGACGTTCACACAGACACACACAGACAGACACTGTTCACACCACGACTTTCACACCTGTCTACGTTAAAACAGGTCCGTTCACGGGACGCGTGCGTTGTGCTTCAACATCGCAGTAACATTTGTCAACAAACTCCAATATAAAAATAAAATAAATAGCGTCTCTAACGAGGAAAATATTCCCTTTTGTTTTTTTTTGTTACACGTTCATAATTAAACTAACGTACAGTACGTGAGTGAGTGAGTGAATGAGCTACAGCAGAAACACTTTGGTCTAAAACTCAGTTGTTGAAGAAAAACCCTGTATTCACCACACACGGTCTCACAGCAGAACGTCCGTGTTACATCGTCTCCACAGTCTCTGCTGTAACACAGGAGACTTTCTTTCTCAGCTGGACACACTTATCTACACATTCTACGCCTGACTTTTCCTCAAGTTTTGTCACGTTGGACTTTAAGCAGCACCAGGAACGTGATACATGGACTGAATTGGACCGGACAAAAGACTAAACATGTGAGTAAAGAGTGAGGGACGAAGGCTGAGAGGAGACCAGTGAGGTGGGGGGGTGTCAGCGGAGGAGTGGGAGATAAGTAGCGTTTATTTATTGTTCAGCTCCTGTCTCAGTCTGCAGCCCACGGCTGTGATGAGCGCCGCTCCTTTACCGCTGCCGTCCTCTGACAGCAGGAAGTTCACGTCACACTGAGGAGCCAGTTCCTTCACAGTCTGGTGCATGATCCGTGAAAAGCTAGAATAAAAAACAGAAAAATGATAATATTGTTATATAATGAAGCAAAAAAAGTTCAGAGCTCGTATTCAGGTAGATGTGACGCTTGATGGAGTTGAGGAATTTGGCAAAGCACGTGTAAGTGAAGAAGAATCAGCAGGGACTTGTCTGGGAAAAGTATTTCGATGTAAGCAAGATGATGCCTTACGTCAAAAAGTACGAATCACGTTTATTTAATAACAAAAACAACAGAACGTTAACTGAGAGGAAGTTCTGTTACTACCAAACTAATACAATTTGTACGGTAAAAAAAGAAAATATAACATTGATTAAATCATGTTTCACTAGTTTGATTTGGCAACAGCTTCCAGGTAAAGCAAATTTTGCACATTGTGCAACACTTAAAACCTGACTCAACATGATGAAGAGAATTCATCTGAAAAAAATAACCCCTATCCAATAACAAACTAAGTTACTTGAATAAACTTGTAAGTTGAAATAAAGTTGTAAGTGCTTAAGTTAACAAACATAAAGTTTAAGCAAAAAAAAAGAATCAAAGAAACAGTTTCAACAAATGAAAAAGTAAGAAGTAAAAATAAGCAGGTTGTTGACAGCTACACAATCTCCTTAGAGAAAGATAATTTAAGGTCATCCTAAAAAATGTTCAACTCACTGTGGATGAAGTTTGTACAGAGTTCCATCCACGCCCACGGTGATCTCCAGATGATCCTTTCCCTGATTCTGTCGGATCTTATCGGCCACCGCTGCCATTCCGGCCCCGCACAGCTGAGCCGCTCGATGTGACACGACTCCACACACCTGAGATTGAGAACCACCGTCAGAAATATTGCAGATTTGTAGCACAGCAGTTTACTGATGTGTCATTTTAACTGCTCCATCCTAACTAAGAGGAATTATTGGCATAAATACATGTTTTGTAATACAAACAAATCTGAAAATCTTTTATTTTGAAAATAAAACCAATACTTTATGATAATTCAACAACATGTTTGCAGTAAGTCATCCATCCTTGTGGGCTGCTGGTCTATGATAAGACTTTGTGCTGTGTGGCTCTTCCTCACCTCTTTGACGATGATACTGTCATCACACGTGCTGTCCAGTCCTAGATGTTGCAGGATGGATCTGACCTGCAGCAGAGCCAGTCTGTCACTGAGGGAAAAGACACAGAAATGACAGATTAAACAAAGATTTGCTACAGACGTCCCAGCGTGTGTGAGACAGGGGTGTTTTTTTATTTAGTTTTTTTTTTTTACCTCTCTATCTGAGACAGGAATTTTGTCTCAAAGATGCCTCTGGTCTTCAGGGTTTCAGAGATCTGTCCACGAAACAGGAAGCCTTTCTTGGTCATGTCTATGAGGATGTTTCGCACGATTTCTCCCAGGTACATGCCACTGCACATCTTCTCATACCTGGAAAAAACAAGTACAAACAAAAACTGCAAATATTACACACAGTCCTAAAGTTTGTACCAATATCTGATATGTCCACATTGTCATTTATGACTTATCGTCAACTCTATAAATTAAATGAGCTGCAATGCTGCCATCTAGTGACTCCCACTTTAATCTACAGCCCAAAACTATTTCTTGGAACACACGCCGTATGGCAAATTGCAACGTCACCCACTGAGCACTGGTCACGGTGTAATGTTACCCAGAATTCAACTGTATTTGTGAGTAAGCACCTTTGTTTGCCTGGATTGAGAGAGTAATCGTCCACATTGCGATCATATTCCGTCCTGATGTCGTCCAGACACCCGTTGTCTCCAAAGGCTCCCCACTCCATGTTGATGCACATCTGTCCCTCGTCTCCCTCTATGGACTCGATGTTCCTCATGTCCTCCATGTAACAGGCGTTACTGCCAGTGCCTACATTCACACACAGACACAGTGACCAAAGGTGAAGGGTGTCCTTTTGACCACATGTCAAGCCTGAGGCCCGGGAGCCCACCACCACTCAGGACTGCTGCTGCAGCGTATAACTAACCAGCGATGAGTCCAATCTGACAGGTGGGCTCTTCGTAGGCACAGGTCATCATGGTTCCCACAGTGTCATTGACGACGGCCACTACATCCAGGTCAAACTCCTGAAATCAAGACATGTCTTCAGACTCCCTCACACAGCTTTATTTTTTAAGCCAAATAGTAAATGTATTAAAGTTCTACCTCTCTCCTCTTGATGGCCTCTCTCAACAGTCCCACCACGTCCTCTCCTTCACAGTCTGTGGCCTTGAAGCCTTTGGTCCACGTCAGAAGGATGCCCTGCAAACAGACAGGAGATGTTACAGTCCACTGCAGAGATGTTTGGACTGAGAGACACAGTATTGTTAATCTTCATCAGGAGAGTCTGACTGCAGATGCAGGAACAGGAGGGCAGAGGGATTAAATACTCGTCCACTAGGTGGCAGCAGATAGATTTTCTTCAATTTCTGGCAATTTATCACAATTCTCTTCAACAGAAAAGTAATCGCACGTACAGCATCCAGGCTGGTCTGTTTGCAGGGGAAGGAGAAGGTGAAGCCCAGAGGCAGACGAGCATTCTTCATACCCATGTAGTCCAGGAAGTCACTGATGCACTGGACAATGTGATCAAACAACTGGGGAAACAAAGACAAAAAAGATGAGGTGAGACAAAGTGGAGACAAAACAGAAAATTAACCATGATATATAAAAAAGACCTGTGCTCTGAGACGGAATCAAGAAAATCTTCCAAGACAAACGTGAAATATCTATAAATTTTAGTTAAGTTGGTTCTCTGGCCATGATGGTCATGAATCAGATATTTAATGCCTGATGTGTTCTTTATAAATAAAGACTGAGACGCCATGTTGCTTTGCTGAGCTCATGCAATATGTTATGTCCAGATTTACTGAAAAAAACCCATAACACCTGACAGGAGACAGATTTTGGGTTTGACATTTCCAGACTAATACCACAGGTGTGACTCCAGGTTGTAATTGCTGGTTGTGTGTAAGGACTTTCTCCAGTGACTCTGTGTTTTTTCCCACACTCTGTTCTAAAGACACTTTGTTTACTGCAGGATAACTTGTTGATAAATCATTTTATATCAACAGTCTGCTTGAAAAAGTTTTATAAATTACAAAAATATTTGTTAACTTTAATATTCAGGTAATAAAATCTTGAAATATAGTATTTCTGGCTTGTATTCCCACAGAAGTATTGGAGACTGTGCATGGCATCAGCATGTACATAAATAATGATATTAATATTTAACTCTATAGTCTATTATTCTCTTGAGATGTTTATAGAATAGTTGTTCCATCTTTATACACCTGGGTGGCGCTGTGATGGACTGGAGAGCTGACCTGCTCCAGCCCAGTGACTGTTCTAACATTAAACTGATGCCATATAAGAATTCAGGTTCTCCTTGTTACTCCTCATTCTTCTCATTCAAGCTGTGAATTGAAGGAGGAGTTATGGAGTCACCTCCTCTCCTGTGCCCTGCATCACTTCCAGAGGGATGGCATAAATTTTGTTGTGCATCTCCACGGATTTCTTCTTGCCGGAACGGATCTTGACCAACAGAACCCTGAAGTTTGTTCCTCCTAAATCCAAGGCCAGGAAATCACCATACTCTGGAGAAAAGAAAGAGAACAGAGGAGTAACTCTCTGTCACTGACAAACACACACAGACATCACAGACATAACTCTTCACCTGTGCCGTCAGGAGTGCTGCAGACAAAGGTCGGCAGCATCTTCATGGTAGCAGTTTCCTGTGTGTTCTTTGAAAGGCCTTTCAGCATTTCGATTGTCATTCGATTTTTCACCTGAAGATCAGAAAATACCATGTTGACTTTAGAGACTTGGCTGAAGAAAGAAGCAGGAAGCAAGGAAGTCCTGTCAAAACTAACCTGGTAATTGAATGAAAAAAATACTTGACTTTTCTGTTATTGAAGAAATAGTCAAATTAAGTAACTAACCAACACCCAAAACAATTTCAAGAGACAAAATATTCTAAATATGCAGGAACTTCTCTGTTTGGATTGTTAACAACAACAAAGCAGGTCTTTTGGAAGATGATATTTGTAAAACCTCCAGTCCTCACCTCTAGCAGCTGGTCGTTGGTCAACCGGAACTCCGACAGCATTTCTTTGATTTCCCTGGACTGGTTGGCCAGTCTGTAGGCGACAGCCGTGACCATGGCTGCTCCCTTACCGCTGCCACTCTCTGACAGGAGGAAACGCACGTCAGAATCCGGGACCAGACGCCGAACCGTCTTGTGAAGGCGGCGGGCATATCTGAAAAAGATAAGTCAGATGTGTTTTTATTTTCAGAGATTCGATCCTGGAACAACAAGGTTAGGTTTGACTGTGATTTATCATATATGAATTTGAGGACTGTATGAAAACTTTAACTCACTGCGGGTGCATTTTGTAGAGAGAGCCGTCGATGCCTACGGTGGTGCGTAGTCGAGATACACCTTTGTTCTCCTTCAGTCTCTTGAGAATACCAGCTAACACAGCAGCTATAAGGCTGGCAGAGCGGAAGGACACGATGGCACAGACCTGAGGAACGACAATAAAAGTAACTAAAGTCAGAGAAAAGTAAATATTCCTACAACAAAACCTGTTTTTAAGGATCTGCAGATTTTCCTGGTGAAATATTATCACATTCCTTTGTCACCAGATCGAAACAAGTGAAAAACATGACTCAGATATTTGTGAGAAATAACATACGTGCTGCACAGCAATACAGTCCTCATCAGAGGGTTCCACACCCAGTTTGGTTAAAATCTCATGGGCTTTGCTCAGTCCTTCCTTGTTCCTAACAGACACACAGCAGGCAACGACTTAACATCGGGTTGACGTTAATTATAAGATGTTTTGATTGGATTCACTTACTTTTCGATGGCCGAGATGTGTTTGGTTTCAAACGTCCCTCTGGTCAGCAGTTCAGGGGTGATCCTTCCCTCAAACAGCATTCCCTCTCTGGCCATCTTCACCAGTATGAGACGGACCAGCTCCCCCAGGTACATCCCACTCACCATCTTCTCAAATCTGGGGAAAAACATGAAACATTACCAGGGATTTCTGATAACATAATCTCTGAGTAATACCAGCGTTACGCCAGGTGTGTAAACTAAAAAGAGCTTTGAGGATAAACAGCTGTTTGTTAAAGTGAACGCCACTAGATGGCAGCAAAGGTCGCTGTCAGAAATGTAAACTGAGTGTTTGCACAATATAATCACGTTGGAAAATCTCAAAGTAAATATCCGACATTGCATTTCACTGTGGTTTCCTTTCTTTATGGTCTCTGGTATTGATTGTACAGTGACATTATCATATGTTGCTTAACCTTTTGTCATTTGTATGTTTTGCCATCTTTTTATCCTGCAGTAAAACAATATATATTGACATGCAATTCACCCGTCAGGTTTTTCATCAGACTTTCTGTTCTACCTCATGTTTTCATTACTACAGTGAAATTAACAGATATTTTAGCAGAACAATCCTTTCCTTATTTTATCTGATCAATATTCATTCTTCAGTTATTTCTGACTAACTGCCTGTTTAATCATTTTCAGGATCTCGAATCACAACACGCACTGTATCCTTGTCCAAAAACAAATGAACATTATCTACAGATTATGGGATTACGCTGCCTTTTTGCTTCCACTCACAGCTGTTTGCCAGGGTTGAGGGAACCTCGGTCGATTTCTCTGTCAAACTCCGTCCTGATGTCTTCCAGCCGGCCGTCATCTCCAAATGCTCCCCACTCCGTGTTCACACACATCCTGCCCTCATCTCCTTCCACCACCTCTATGTGGCGCAGCTCCTCCATGTAGCAGGCGTTAGTTCCTGTACCTTTAGGAACAGACAGCAGAACTGTTCTACTACGAGGAAACATGTTCTTTATGTTTTTAGCAGGTTTATAGGCCTTAACATATAGAATGAACTTTGGTTTTTCTTTAATTTTTCAAAAATTTTTGCCAACCATGTTATGGAAACGTTATGGAGATTTAATTTACCGATGATGATTCCTACTTCACAGCGTTGGTCGTCAAAACCACAGGTCATCATTGTCCCAACTGTATCATTGACAACAGCCATGATGTCGGCTTCATACGTCTAAGGAAAGAAAAGAAATCTCTGTGTGAGCAGCTCAATTCTTCTACTGAAGTTTAGCTTTAATCCCACGTCTCACCCCTCTTTTCTTGATGGCTTTGTTCAGAAGCTCCACAACGTTCGATCCTTCAACTCCACTGGCCTTAAAGCGCTTAGTCCATGTTATTAGATAGCTCTTTAGTAGAAAAGAATCAGAAAGTCTCGATCAGGTAAGTCATACAGTTTGGATTTGATTAATCAAGTGTTGTACAGATGTGACTGTTCTCTTCTTTATACCTCGTCCAGTTTGGTCTGCTGACAGGGGAAAGAGAAGGTGAAACCCACTGGGAGTTTCTTGTCTTTAATGTCGTGCTTTTCTATGAAGTCGCCCAGACATTCAGCCACGTGGTCAAAGAGCTGCCATGAGGACAGACAAGGGTAAGGCACTGACACAAAAGTAATATGTTACATTTAATCAGCCAAACAGGCCGTATCTGGACCCCGGGCCTTAGTTTTCCCATGTCTGGGCTAAACCTACTCTGGTTCCAGTTCCGTGGATGATGTCCTCTGGTGTGTCGTAGATCTGACTCTCCATCTGGACAGTTTGTTTCTTCTCGTGGCTCACTTTCACACGAAGAATCCTGAAGTTGCTGCCGCCCAAGTCCAGAGCGATGAAGTCGCCTTTCTCTATGGTAGACAAAGGAATGGCTCAGATTTCAGTTTTATTCATCAGGAAATATTTCACACTTTGAATACTCTTGCACTTTAAATACAAAAATTCTAACTCAGGGCAAGATGTTTGAAGTGTTGCTGCACCTTAGTTTCATGTGCAAAGGTTAAATAGTTCTAACTGTAACCTGGAGAGAACAGTAGCCATCTTTGTTCAGTTCTAGAACATTCTGTGCAGGTCCAAATGTACTGTACAGCCACGTTGGAGTTTTTTCTTTTCTTTCATTTAGAACAAACTAGTTGGTGTGTGTGATGGTGTGATTATGTAATTCAGTCTGTATGAACATCAAGTTCAGACCTGATGCACTGAGACAGACAGTGTGTTTTTACAGTGGACACAGCGATGGCTCTTTGTGTGGAGCAGTCAGCATGAAGTTGAGGAGAAGACACCACCTCAGAGTCAAACCTCTTTCATATACAAACTGAATATAAATGTGTATTTTGATAAATTGGTTTTGTTTTTTATTATTATTAGTGGAGGAGAAAGTGACTTGAAGCTGATGTTCCCAACCAGGAAAGGAAACCTCACCTGAGCCGTCAGGGATCGATCGTACAAATGTGGGCAACATCTTCAACACAGCTGTTGGGTTTGTGTCCCGGCCCAGTCCGTTGGCCAGCTCCACACGAAACCGATGTGTGATGTCCAGTAACGTCTCGTCAGAGAAACGCATGGAGTAGAGGTACTTGTCAATCTGAAATGAAAAAAGTTTGGAGATATTTTACCATTAGTGAAAAAGACAAGAGTAATTAAAGAGTATTAAACCATAAAATAAAAGGAAGTAAAAGAAAAAAAGAAGTCGGGCTGCAGGATACGAGTTACCCTAAACCAGAGTTTGATTATGATGATTACATAAAAGGAAACAACCCAGCTCTGCCTCTCCATCTGATCCCAGATCAGCTGCCAGCCTCTGCCCTTGCCCTCAGCCTCAACCTGGGCCAAGATAATTTAATGAGCGCCCACTACTGGTTTAGTCTCTTCTTTGGGCCCATGAGTTCAGATTCATTGTTGCTGGGCCTGCTTGGTATCAACAAGTTCACAAAAAAAAACTGAAAAAGGTGCATCAGTGCAGCCATGGCAAAAGTCAAATGTAACAATATTGCATATATAAAAATGTGATAAAACAATAAAACATTTCAGTTTAAGTCCTTCCTGCTCGTCTGTCTTATAAAACTCAACTCTGAAGACATGAATCATCACTTTATAACAGAAGTGTCTCAGGGTCAAGCACCGTGTTTCCAGAAATGTCATAAAAGAGCCTGTTGCAGTGAACGGGTGAAATCACCACAGTCAGACACACAGTCAGTGAGGTTACAGGGTTAGGACATGGTCAGATCCTGCCGTATCTCAGTCAACTGTTGGACAATCCTACTGACTGTTGCAACACAACACACCAGTTATCGTCACCACCAAAAGCAAACACTTGTCTCAGGCTGAGACAAACGGTAAGAAGATCCAGGAACAGGATGTTGCACAATCTTGGAGAAATACACTGTTGCGTCACCATATGAGTGCAGCGACGCAATGAAATGTTTTATGATACAAGTGTGAGTGTGACCAATCAGCAGATGAGGATTAGTCACAGATTAAAATGTTGGTCCAGTGTCACGTCCACTGTGTTGTCATTGTGAAAGTAGATCAACTCCTTTCTGTTGTCAGTCACACACCGTACGTGAATTTCCAGTTGGATTCCTGACCATAATGTGTAAACTTTTATTGTTCACATCTTCTGAACTGGAATGCGATTTCTGCAATCTGTCATTAACATCGTGGCTCAATGTGACTGTGTGACAATCACTCAGGAACGGAGGAATGATCCAACTTCCTGTTTGAGCAGCTACACATTCACTGTATTTCCTGTACAGTTGTGTTCCCTTTGCCACCTGGATGATGGTGATAACAGAAAGACTGTGGAGCAGCTTGTTGTCAGGTGAGTCTATAAAATATCATTTGGCTCAAGTCTTTGTAATAAAATAAAAATCTAAAGTTGAAGGTCAGAGTCACAGCGCAGTCACTTTTACTTTGAACTCAATCTGACAGGAAGATCTAGACCAGTCTCAAACTCCTGGCCCGTGGGCCATTGGAGGCCCATGGAACGATATTTTGCAGCCCCTAACTTTATGTGAAAGTTGGATTTTTAATAATGTCAATGAAGGTTCTCAGTCATCCAGGTCATGTTCAAGGTTAAAGAGTTAAGTGAGGCAACTGGACGTTTAGTTTGAATTATATAAAGGTTTGAAACTGAATGTCCAGTTGTCTACCTTAACTCATTAACCTCAGTTTATAATAATATTTTATAGATTAGTTCTCCATATTTATTTATTTTTAATTAATTTTTTTTGTATTGAACACTGAAAGATGGCGGAGCCCTTCGGTGAAATGAGTGTGGGTGATGAGCCTCAACTTCTTTGAGTTTGAGACCCCTGATCAAAACCAATTCTTCATCAGACCAAAAAACTAAGTCAGAAGGGTAGCACAATTAAAAACACGTCAGCAAAGAAAACTTTGCCATATTCTCTGGAATATAAATGCACCTTTTTTATTTTTTGGCTTGGTCAGTGTTTTTTACTTTTTCTTAAAATACTTAATTTCACGTTTGTTTTTCACACTGATAACTGCATAAGGGCACTCTAGCTGTTTGGTGTGACTTTTACTCTGGAGTGAGTGACTTTTTCCCTTCTTTCTTCTCCATGTATTTTGAGGTTGTTGATTTATCATGTTGTCTTAAAGTGTGATGGATTGAGTAGTAAAGGGTGTAAACAGGAGAAAAGGGTGTCAACGGGTAGTTAAGCAGCATAAACTGGTTTTATAACAGTGCTGACACACAAACACAAGAAGATGAGTGTCCCAATTTTCAGTTCTCTGTAACATTCCCTGCATTCTGTCTAAATGTGAGGTCTGCCAGAAGGTTGAAAGCTCATTAACACATGTCCACAGCAGACAGCTGAGCCCAGAGCTAAGAACAACACAGACGTTCACAGCTTCAGAGGAACTGAAGGTACTTCAGGTTGGGTGTAAAACTGCTTCTCAAAGGGCATAAAAAGGTCTGTGCTGCACCAACAGATGGGTTTACTTCTCTGCACTGTATTTTCCAAAGAAAAAAATTAACGTCTGCTTTCTACTCAAGCAAACTCTTATCTTTCACAACCAGAAGAACTTTTACCAAAATACACTACAGTTGAGCTTCATATCAACGGTGAAACCAAACAATTACCTATGTCTTGTATTTTTCACTAAAGGATTTTAATTTTCAGAAAACATTTCAATAAACTATATCAACATTCAAATTAATATTAAAATGTTCCTAGAACTTTGAATACCCTGTTTGACAGGACTATGTCCAAGCCACAGCTTTTGCTTTAAAATTTAACTAAACTTGATTTAAGAAACTGATGTTTTTTAAGGACAAAAAGTTCACGCAACTCTGAAAAGATGTTAAGTCACTTCTATTGTGTGTTAAGGCCTAAAAATAGAGCAAATTCAACAGATAAACTAAAAATAGGACCTCAGTGCAAACAGTCAAAGGTTGATGATTCTGGCTCAGGATCAGGGTCCAGGACAGACCAGGACACAGCCCTTTGGTCCAGTGAGCACCAGTCTGGTAGAAGACCAGAAGTCCTGCTTTAAACCATCACAGGAGTAAAAAGTGAGTTAATTCAGACTTTAATCTGCCTGTTTTGGTCAACTCATTATTGTGAGGCCATTCCGTACCAGGTTGAGTATCAGTGATGATGTTTTCTTTTCCTATAATATTGGTATTACAACATGATATCAGGTTGACCCTGACTTGGTAGCTGAAGGCTGCCTTGACCTGATATTAGCTGATAAAGTTCACAGCTCCTCACATGAACTACCACTACTACTACAACCTCTGCTACTACTATCACTACCACTACTACCACAAGTACTACTGCTACTACTAAACGGCAACCCCTATTACTCCTTTTTGTCTTCCTCTCATTTTTATATTCTTCATCTTCTTTGTCTTCTTCTTCTTCTCATATTTCTAATGATCCCAACACACTGTATGGATGTTCCACTTCTGTGTCTTTTCAATGATGCTGTCAGTCTTACGACCAGTGTCATTCAACCACCCTAACTGACTGACTACGTCCTCAGACAACTGAATAGCCCTACTTAAATAACAATGTGTCCTCTAGAGGCTGACCAACAGTCAGGTTCCTGGCTACAAAGCAGAGGATTAGGAACTGACATTATTCCCACTGCTCCACAACAAAAATCCTCTGAAACTGCAGCTGAATCCAATCTCTGTCGCAGGAGACAGAGCAGCATGGAGCAGAGTCGTGACTCCACACTCAGCTAAGATCCATGCCTGAGCATCGCTTGATCACATTTCCTCTCCACTGCAGAGACTTTTATTCTTCACGTGGCGACAGAAAACGTTAAAATCGAAACAATTACTTATTTAAATCACGTTCACAATGACGCTATTATACCAAAACATCAGCTTTTGTCAGGAAAACGTCTTCCACAGAGACACCACTGTAAATTATATAAAGTTATTTTGAGTTAATATGACAAACTGTCCACATGGACACCTGCCAGGGGACCACAGCTGGACCCTGAACCACGCTACAAACAAAGTCTGGCATATAATAATACTTAATATCTAATATATAGAATGATGTTTGATAAAACCAAGATGATCTTTCCCTAAAACAGACTGAGACACGAGGAGTTTCACACCTCATGTTCCCTGTGTCCCTCCCTCCCTCCTTCACTTGTCCTTCACTGTACCTCCCTCTCTCTCTCCTCTTTTTGAGCTCCTCCCCTTTAACAATGTCCTGTTCCCCTTGTCACTGCTCAAGTTGACACAGCATTGAAACCCGACTCCTTTGTGCGTCTGCTGCTGTAGCACAGACTCGCCATGTGGAAAAGTACTGCCCTCACTGTTGTACAGTAAACACACAAATCCTGTTTTTAGCTTCACCTTTCATTCCTGATCTGCTAGCCAACACGTTGGAGCAAATCAGGAGAAGAATCGAAGGTTTTAAGTCACACTGAGACGATTCGCCATCTCCCTGCCACGACTGCCAGACAACAGATATCTAACTGCAGATGATTCGCCTGCTGATTCGAAGAAGTTAGAAGCTAAATTTAGCATGAAACAGGTACAGAACGGAGACGCAGCGTACAGTGGTGCAGTGGAGTCTGCTCTTGCACAATAAATCAAATGGTTATCTGTCCATGCTTTTAAACAAGGTCTCAATGGGTCCTAATGGAACAGTATGTGGTAAAATGTAAACATCATGACAGAAGCTAACATTCGCTGCCTTCTGAATAATACCACAACTATTGACCTATTTTAACATGCTGCAGCCTGTAACCTGAGAGCTGCCTTTAGGTTTTCAAGTCCTGGTGTGACCCTGCACAATAGGTACACACCTGGGAGTGTGTTTGTGTTTGGTGAGTTTGTCTGTAAGCTTTCTGACACGTACAGTCACATGGTGCAAAGCTGCCCTATTTTAGCCTGGCCTGAGACAGAGAAACAAAGAAGAACACAGGGCACATCAAATAATGTCATAAAAATGTATGTCTACTGAGTTTCTCTTTTTTTTTTTTTACCAAAAAAGCTGCTAGGAATGCCAGTCGAAAAAAAAGACAAGAATTTGATGCAATCTTCCCTCAGTGATGACATCATCAGCAGGAGACCTTAAAGGGCCCCCAGACCATTTGCAGAGTAAAAAGCACATGTTGGGAGGGAAACAGATCTGGAAGTGTTTAAAGCTCCTCTTCTACCTAACAAGACGAATAACGTCACGCATCAGACGACCACAACTGAGTGGTAGAGACGGTTGCTGTGTGACGACTAGTCTGGTTACTCAAAGGAAGAGCTTTACTAACAGCAGCTACGACTGGTTCAGTGAGTTGGACACAGAGGTTTTACATCGGGGGCTGCTAACTGCAGCAGTTATGAAAGACACACATTCATGAGGTGCACTTCATGCTTTTCTTCTCCACTTTCAACACAACCTATAAAAAACTCACTACAAACAAACAGGAGCACCAGTTTCCTCTTTTGAGAGAAAATAAAAGTACTTTTTAATGGTTTGACTGAGCCAGAAGATCATATAATTTATTATAATATTATTTTTCTGGTAGTGTCTTTATTAATGGTTATCTTAATAAACATGATAGTCTAGTTGGGGTGTGTTGTATATTTGAGAAATATTTATTTATTGAGTATGAAATTAAATAAGTTTTGTTTCTAAATGTTGTAGTTTTTATTTTTAAAAGTAGTATTTTACTTAAATATATATTATTTAACAATATAACAATAATAACCTCCCCCTGAACATCATATTGGTTTACTGTAAGACAATTTTGGACTTATTATATGTGATTTTGCTAGAATTTTCTCCATTTATTCTTGTTGTGTTTGGGGTTTTTGCCACAAATTCTTTAGCTTTTCACCTATGTTTGTTTTTGCCGTAAGTTATGTTTAATATTCAATATTTACAGGATTAGAATACAAGCCAACTACTTTAGCTTTAGGCTGAACCAAAATATTTATGTGTCATTCTCTTCTTTATTTGAGGATATTGTAACAAATACATTGTTATTTGTCTGTAATGTACATATAGACATTATTATTTTACACAGATATTTTGAATATTTTAGTTTTTTGTCATCCATTTCTAGCCGTTTACGATAGTCTTGCTATCACCTCGTTAGCATAACTATTAACACGGTTCCAAAGAAGACTGAGTTTATTTTAATTAATTTATTAGTTATTAATATAATTTAAAGTAACAGTTGAGGATACAGAGGACAGGATTAGATGGAAATTGTTGGCTAGCTGTGATAAATTCTTAAAAAGGGACACGCCGAAAGAAAAAGTAGATTTTAAGTGATTTATTAACCTTTAATTATTTTTACATGTCCTCTGGACATTTTAATAGACTTTTTATTCCAATCGCAGGGGTAGTGGAGATATCGATACATGACTGGTGGTCGCTGCCCTTGGATGAAGTGAGGGACTGAGGGAGAAGCAGGTGAAGCAGGGAATGACCCCTAAAAACGACTTTCTCTCACGGACTCAAGTTCTCTGTCATCCGTCCCTGCCCTTCAGTCTCCGCCCACTCTTCTGGAAATTTACATCATCATCTGCATCATTCTCTTACAGTGCAGTAAGTCACGTATTAACCGAGCCTGGTTCTTTCCAAACCTGAGTTCTGACTGAGGTCTGAAGCTGCTGTTGGCCTCACAAAGGAACCATTTATTACCCACTTCCCCAAAGTGATTTCTTCACAATTAATTTCCCGGTAAGATGACTCCATCTTAGATTAATCCCACCAAAAGAAAAGAGTCCACTCACCTTCTTGACTTGGTCATCCTTGAGTTCAGTGAAGTAATAAGCCAATAGCTGGGCTGCGATCATCCTGCTCTTCTTTTTAGGTCTTACACACACATACAGTCTTTACCTCTATGTCTCTCTCTCTCACACACACACTTACACACACCCGAATGACTGGAGGAAATCCAACACTTAAAAACTGTGTCTAAAAAATTACCGGGACAGACACCGTTTGTCCTAACGCTGTACTGGACGGTACGGCAGCCTGTGGTTGAGAAATAAAAAGGAAAAAGTCCCGGCGGTTGGATTAAAATAGACGGAGCAGCGTCTCCTCTGCTCTTTCTTGCGCATGTGAGTGGATTCAGGAAGCATGACAGCAAGTTGAGCCGCAGGAGGAGATTCAAGAGTCACACCGACGGGCGGGGCCACAGCGGGAGTCTGTACCCACCTTCTGGCACATGATTGGTCAGCTAGGGCCTTGTGGGCGGGAGTAACCGGCACATCCTCTTCGTTGCGATTGGCTGTAGTGTGCTGACGGCGGCAGGCAAAATTAGGGATGGAGGTGAAAGACGAAGGTGGAGGGGGAGGTTGTTTAATTACTGCTGCTGAGAGGAGAGACGTGGGAGGAACGAAAGGGAGGGACGGTGGTGGAGGCGAGAGGAAGTTAAATGACTGGATTTTAGTCATGTTACGGTCCAGGAATTTCTCCACGGTAGAGGGAGTCCGATACAGGTGATGTGTCAAACCCTGTGACGCATTTTATATCAATGTCTGTCATAAAATGAAGGAATTATTTAATGCTCCTCATCCCCAACTGACACCAACCAACTTCTCTGGGCTCCTTACTCTTCATATTTCAAAATTATCAGATATATCATGTCTACGACGTCAGTGTTGATGGGGTGTCATCTAATATTCAGGATTTTAAGTAAAGGTACTATAGCAGTATATCAAAATAAAGCCCAATTTCTTCATTTTTAAAATAAAAACTTATATAAAATATAGACATTTTCTGTCAAATACATGTCCTATATTCTTTCCTTTTTATTAAAAATATTTTAAAAGAATAAAAGAATGTTTTATGACAGAAAAATTCAAAATGAGTGATTCCACGCTGTGGAAGTATTTGTGTCAAATAATTCCAGTGCCACAAAAAAAATGACATTTTGAAATAATTACATTATTTTCCCAATTTCACTACATAATTTAGAAATACTAGGATCAAGAAATACTTTCACACACTGAGGGAAAGTTTTGTGCCACAACAGAATAATTTGCACATTTTTTTTCTACCTTAAAACATTCTGAGAGACAACCATGTTGTACAGAAATGCTGTTTTATGGTCAGACCTTAGAGGTCACTTTGATGTGTGACATCCTGCGGTCCTGTTAAAATGAGACAAAAACCAAACTGGTCCAACCTGCTAGAACAGCTGAGCTCCTCAGGGTATTTGTGGTGAACACTAAACAAATTAAAAGGATTAGATGCTGAATGACAGCAGAGCCTGGAGGTGACACTCCTCCCTGCCCTGTGTCTCCACCAAGATATAAATCCTCAGGGCAGCTGCATGTCTTAAAATAAAACAATCTCATAGATGAGATATAACCACATACCAGGAAAAGGTAAAAATTACAAATCGTAAAGAAATCCTGGCAACTGAATGGACAAACTCAAGATCTTCTGGCTGAATGACAGGTGTCCACAGATGAGCACCTCTTCAAAGTAAATCAGAGAGACAGAAGGTCAAATACCTGGCCCTTAACTGATGAAGATCTCCCATCATCCTCAGCTGCTGGGCCCCTCCCCCTGTTTGTTTGATGAAGTATTGATCCATTGATATCTCTGTGTCCCCTGACGGGACAGGAGAGTTTGACTCCAGTCTTTGCCGTTGGCTTCATTTTTAACATTAGCCCAAAGTCTTCTCGCTGTCTTCAGTCTTGGAGTTTGTGTGTGTCAAAGATCTGATTGTTGTTTCATCAGGGGGACAAAGACACTTCACATCCACTTCAGCATTCAGGGACATTTGGACAGAGGGGCTGGCTCAGTGTCTGTAATGATCTTCAGACATTTCTATTTCAAAACACATTTTTATGTTTGTTCACCTAGATATTTGTGGTTTTGAAGCTGAATGTACGCTCAGAAAATCTAACCTGATGTTGAAGTCTCTACGACATGGTAAAATATAGAATATAAATATATAAATAACATATAAACAAGTCTTCATTTTTCTCTTCACTTTCAAGAAAATAAGTTCAATAGAAAGTCTTCACATTTAATGAAATATAGTTTTACAAAACACACAAACATAAAAGGTTTGTATATTCTAAATTCCACCAGTGGGTTGGTTTTGGCCTGCGTGCCGTATGTTTGACAACCTCCCCTACAAACTCTAGGTTGTTAAGATATTTTTTTGCTTGAGGAGATGAAACTAAAAGTGCTGCCTGCCAATGAAAACAGGTTTATCTGAAGTGAGATTTTATGAGACGCACAAGATAAATATTAAAATTGTATACAGACTAACATATCAAAAGATTCACCCTTTACTTTTACATTATTTTATTTATTTTGATGAAATATACACACAGATAAACCCAGCAAACAGACAATGACCCAGACACAGATATTTGTCAAGGACAAAGACAGAAAGAGAGACAGATGGAGACAAAAGCAGGGAAAGACAGAACGTCAGAGAAAAATAATCAGCAAAGTCAGACAGACAGACAGAGCAGAGAGAGACAGGAGATCACAAGAACTCTGAGTCATTCTGACAGACTGTGAACAGAACCTTGGTTGTTTTTTTTTTGTTTGGTTGAGAGCATTCAGCAGAAACATTCCTCTCCTCCTCCTGTTCTCTATCACTTCATCAAGCAAAAGAATTATAGAGAGAAAATGAGAATCAGAGAGAGAAACTTCTCCAACTCTGGACCACGACCATCAAGTCACATGTTGGGGCCTTTTTTGTACTTTTGGAACCAGATTTTGGACTCAATACTTTGAGCTGCAGACAGGGACTTGAATATTTTGTTAAAAAACAACAACTCACTCATTGATAGGGTTCTTTTCAGTAAAAATATGTAAAACACAACATAAAGACTTATTTACAAAAAAAATCTATGACATCAATTTAAATTCTCTTCCCTGACGCTGCAGCTGTGATGAGGGCAGCACCTCTGACACTGCTCTCATCCACGGTGAGGAAGGTCACGTCACACTGAGGAGCTAACACTGTTAGCGTCTCCTTCAGGACTCTGGAGAAACTAGAAAAAATAACAACCAAACAAAACACAACAGTCATTTTTGTCTGTTATAGGATGTTAACACCAGCTCTGAGCAGAGGGACTCACTGTGGATGTAATCTGTGGACAGTCCCGTCTACACCTGCACTGATGCTGAGATGGTCCAGACCTCTGTTCTCTCTCATCTTCTCCACTGCAGCTGCCATTCCTGCTCCACACAGCTGAGCAGCACGGAATGACACAGCAGCACAAACCTGACAAAGAAACATTTTTTTTAAATATATTTTACAATAATAATAATCACATTGGAAAATACACATATAATATATGTATATGTGTAGTGTAAGGAAATATATGAACCCTGTAAATAGACCAGATGTCTGTATTTTTAAGCTTTAAATTCCTTTTCCCATGTGGTTAGTATGAGCCCTTGGACCTGGATTAAAGTTGACAGTTGTGAGAAAAGTGTTGCCTAATAAAGCCTCACAGTTTGTGTGAAATACGTTCTATCTCCACCGTTACGCTATGAAAACGCTTTACCTCTTTCACAATGACGCTGTCATCACAGGTGCAGTCAAGGCCCAGACCCTGCAGAATAGATCGCACCTGCAGTACAGCCAGACGATCACTAGAGGGAGACAAAGACGTTTTAAACATTAAACAAACGAGAATTAAATTAAGTTTTAAAAAATGTGAATTGTACATTTTAATAATTTATAGCTGATATATGACATTTGTAGTGCTATAAAAACAAGATAAAGAAACTCAAGCCATTGACCATTTATAAGGTCAAATTCTAAAACACTAATTATAGACCAGACCAGGTTTCCATACCTCTCTATTTGTGAAAGATGTTTGGTTTGGAAAACTCCAGGTGTTTTCAAGGCCTCTGAGACATGACCTCTGAACAACAACCCCCTTCTGGTCAAATCCAACAATGTCTGACGGACAACTTCACCCAAATACATCCCACTGGTCATTTTCTCAAACCTAAACACACAAACACAGGCTTGTTTTATAAAAAATATCAAATCTGCACAAGGAGTTGAATGAGATTCACATAGTGACTTTTCTGACTGTTGTTTTCCAGGATTGTGTGACTCTCGGTCGACTGCGACGTCATATGAGGTGGTGACATCATCCAGAGATCCATCCTGGCCCAGACCCCCCCACTCTGTGTTTATACACATCCTCTGTATCTCAACATTTCTCTCCCTTCCAGTCGCGTCATCCTGTCAAAACAGACCATTAAAGATAAGAAAAATAGGTTCATGAGAACATGTGATGAAAAATCCAAGCAATCAAATGAGAGACTCTTCACCTTTTCCCACTGGGTGTTCTCCATGTTCTTGATGTTCTTTAGTTCCTCCATGTAACAGAGGTTGGTTCCAGTCCCTAGAGTTACATAGGGTGACAGCAGTACACAGTTAATAGTGAACACTGATATGCTATAGACAGCATAAACAAATACTACTACTTGAAATCAATCTATATGATATAGAAATATAGAAATGTATACCCCAGCATTAGTATAAGTAAAGTAAAGTATAATATGGTACAGCATATTGCAACAAAATGTAGAGAAGTGCATTGAACTACAGTGTTACTATAGAAAAGTGCATGGTTGAACGTACTACAGCATAGCAGAGCATATTGTAGTATAGTACTGGACATTGCTTTATATTATTGTTTTGCACAGTACAGCCGTATAGTGTACTATACCGCCATATACTTTAGTAAAGTTGAGTGTAGTGATGAATTGTATAATAGTATATTATATTTTGTGCAGTGGAATGCAGTGTAGTAAGGTGTAGTTTAGGTGAAGTTTATTGTGGAAAAGAACAGAATATGTACAGTCCTTCTGAGTATTTAAATACAGTATTATGGAGTATTATTGATCTGCATCAAAGTATCTGAAGATTCTCAATCATCCAGGAACGTGGAGATAAAACAGTTTGTTGTGTGGTTTCAGTGAAATTGTTACTGGAATTCTCTATGGACACATACCAACGATAAGTCCAAGTTCACACCGAGGGTCTCCATGAGCACAGCCCACCATGGTCCCCACTGTGTCGTTGACCACTGCTACTATGTCCAACTCAAACTCCTGCATGATATGAAAACATTCAAGGAATTAAATTAATAATAATAATAAATATAATATCTTAAACTTTATTGTTGTATCACACGCTTGGGAAACGACAGAGTTTGTTCTGGAAATCAAACTAAAGCCTCTGTGCTTGTGAGGTAGTCATGTTAACCGCTACTCTATAGAAATCTAATCTCTGTAACTTCAAGCTTAATATTTACATCATGGTAAAAGAAAAGCTCATGCTCCTGCCCCCTGCTGTTCTCAGACTTACATTGCGTCTCTCAATGCTCTCCTGCAGCATTCTGATAACGTGATGTCCTTCACAGTCTGCGGCCCTGACGCCTTTGGTCCAGCTCAACAAGGTGGCCTGCAGATCACAGACAAACAATGGTCCAACTTTCATCATTCTACTGGTCCATCTAGGAGGACAGAGCCGCAGCTTAAGACTCACTTCATTGACTGCCGTCTGATCGCAGGGGAAAGGGAATAAGAGACCAGCAGGAAGATGGGAATGTTTGATTCCCATGTAGTCGAGGAAGTCACTCACAAAGCTGACAATGTGGTCAAAAAACTGTGGAACGGAGACACAGAAAGATGTCACTCAATAGTTTTATGTTGACATTAAACAGTAAATATATCTACTGTATGCAGTGTTCACTCTTTCTGTTCACCATTTGCTCAATATATCATGCTTTTTAAGACTGATCTCACAAAAAGTATCCACTATACCTGGTTTCTAAAGAGGCAGATTATCACTTTAAGATGAGTGTATTTGCAAATGATATCTGGCAGCTTTATTTCCCTGGAGAACTATTGGCTCTTCTGTTCCTCTCTCTGATTGGCTCAGTAATCATAGCCTCATCAATCATCTCCCAACGACACTCTCTTGTTCCCTTCAATCTTTGTCGTATAAATCTTTTTTAATCTCTCTGCCTTCTATTTGATAACTGATAAATGGTTGATAACACTTTGGTCGTTAAATTGTAAAAATGTATAAAAATATCATAATAACGACAGTATTTTGTCTTTGCTGATTTTCCCTTAGACCACAACTGCCCTGGAAGGACAGAGTTTACTGTAATAATATTAATATATAATAAAGAAATATAATTTAATCCCTGTACTGTCTGACCTGTTTTCCAGCTCCTTCTATAATCTCCGATGGTATGGGGTAGATCTTGTGATGGAGCTGTGGTTCCTGGTGGTCTTTTTTGAAGTTCACCAAAAAGGCTTTAAAGATTGTTTCTTCCAGAGCCAGGACCAGAACTTCTCCATGTTCTTGAGAAAAACACAAAACAAAACAATCAACACACACATGCGTAAAACTGATTTAACTTTATTGTCAGCCAATCAACACAGAGTGTATAAAGAACATTACCTGGGCTTCTAGGCAGCTGACACACAAAAGAAGGAAGCATCTTGATTTCTGAGCTTCTTCTTTTCCTCAGCCCTGCCTCCAGTCCAGCTCTCATTTTGGCCTTCACCAGCTGGAGCTGCTCCTCACTGAGTCGGAGCGGAGACAGAGCCTCATCCACCTGCAAGACCCACAGATGAGATTTGTGTCTCTGCACAGATGTGTTGTGTTTTTGAACAGATTATTCAACAGATCGTCCCGACCTTTTGTCTCAGGGACACTCGTCTCTGGGCCACAGCTGTCACCAGCGCTGCTCCTCTGCTGCTGCCTCTCTCTGACACCATAAACCTCACCTGACACTCGGGGAGTAAGTGCTGCACTGCCCCCTGAAGGCGTTTGGAATACCTGGAAGAAAAAAACTCCCTTTGGAAAATGCCTTCACCTTTTCTGCTGACATTGCTAAAGAGAACAGTCTGATTGGTTAAAACAAATATAGTGCACTAACACTATTTAGGGAAATGATTGTGTTAACAGCAGAAGTTGTTTTTAACTTCTGTAAACAGGCTGCCCTGAAGAAGAAGTTCGCAGCACTCCCTGCTCTCTCTCTTTTCGAGGCAGGCGTGCTAACCACTAGACCAAGGCTGTGCACACTTTTCTGTCTTGAGAGCTACTTTTCAAATGACCAGGCTAAGGTTATCGACCTAGATTGAAATATCTAAGTAGATATGAAATTAATCAATTAATGTATCCAATAAATGAACTGATCCAATTATATTTTTTAATTAAAATTGCTTTAGTTAAAGTGGATATTCTTGAACAGGAAGTGTATCTTACCGTGGGTGGGTCTTGTAAACCGATCCATCCACACCTACGGTCACCCTGAAGGTCCTCAGCCTCCTGTTCTCCTTGATCCGAGTCAGGATGGCCACCAGACCTGCAGCCACCAGATTTGAGGACCTGAAGGACACAGTGGTGCTGATGTGCTGAACAGCGACACAGTCTTCGTGTGAGGGCGTCAAACCCAGGGACTTGAGGATGGCTCTGGTGTTCTTCAGACCATGTCCGTACCTGAGAAATGGAAACATTGATAACATTTCACTGTTGTCAGGAAGAGTGGAAGAGAAAGACCCCTGGAAGAGAAAGACCTACTCCTCCATGGCTGCCACGTCTGAGGTCCTTATTTTGCCTCTGGTCCTCAAAGCGCTGGTCACACATCCATCAAACAGTTGTCCCAGTTTTGCCATCTTCAGCACCACCAGCCTGACAAGCTCACCCAGATACATCCCACTGACCATCTTCTCAAAGCTGTGAATAAAAACAACAACGTTAATACGAACACCTTCATTAACTTTAACTTGAACAACAGAGCCAGGTCTGTTACATCTGTTTGCCAGGATTGTTGGAGGCTGCATCCACTTCTCTGTCAAACTCTGTGACGTAGTTCTTCAGAGCACCGTCATCTCCAAATGCTCCCCACTCCATGTTCACACACATCCTGCCCTCGTCTCCTTCCACCAGGTCAATATGACGCAGCTCCTCCATGTAGCAAGCGTTGGTTCCTGTACCTGCAAAAAAAAAAAAAATCAATAATATCAATGTAAATAAACATTTACTAGGTGGACATAAAAATATAAATAAACTACCTCCAAAAGAGAATTCCGTATTTCTATTTAGTATATTTATTATAATAATTCCCAACCCATAGTATGGAGCAGTGTGATTTGTGTGGCAGTTGTGGAGACTGTTGCCCCTGGGACTTAGCAACATATGAAGCAACATACAAGACAACAATAACTAAATTATATGACAGTGTGATTATTCATTTTATTGTTATTCTTCTTTCAGCTTTTCCCTTTTTATTACATTGGTAATAGAATCCCAGACCAATGATCCTTTGACACCCTCTAGTGGTGAATGGTAAACAAAACAACCGTAATCTTCTCATCCAACTACCTCCATGTCCTCCCTCACTGCATCCATCAATCTCCTCTTTGTCTCCAACCTGATAGCTTCATCTCTAGGATCATTCTTCTACCAATGTATCCACTGTCCCTCCTCCTGAACATGTCCAAACCATCTCAATCTGTCTTCTCTACCTTTTTTTCCAAACCTTCCTGTCTGTGTTGTCCCTCTAATCACCTCATTCCTGATCCTGTCCATTCTTGTCTCTCCTAAAAAGAATCTCAATCAATCAGAATCTGTCGATCACTAAAGCAAACAAGAAGGAGCTCAGGGCTGATCCTTGATGCAATCCCATCTCCACCTTAAAATCTTCTGACCTTCCCACAGCCCACCTCACCACTGTTGTACTGTTCTCATCCACATCCTGCACCAATCTAACATACTTCTCTGCCACTCCTGACTTACATATACAAAACCACAGTTCCTCCCTGGGATCCTGTCATAGGCCTTTTCTAAATCCATTAAAACAACTCCATCGGACACACTATGTTTTTAGGTTCTCTACAGTCCTCGGTCTCGGTCAGTTACCCTCCACCAATGTACCTACCGACGATGAGTCCAACCTCACAGTGTTTGTCATCAAGGCCACAGGTCATCATGGTGGCAACAGTGTCATTGACCAGAGCTAACACGTCAACATTCACTCCCTGTAGATGGAAAAGGGACAAGGAATTGAAGCAGATGTGGCAAATATTAGTGAGATAGTCTGATAAAAGTTCACAAATATCCTGTCTAAACTACAAATAAATATGTTTCTAAGCGTAAACCGTTGAGTTAACACTACTACAGGAAATTACAGATAGTTATTAGTTCTACCATTCTATTTGATATACCTTCATAGCAGCTAACCACTAACTTAAGGTAAAAATAATGCGTACATAAAACTATTCCGTAAAATTAATATTTACATTGCCTTTTTTTTACTGAAACACTTGTTGAAATCCTCGAACCATCGCCGTCACTTTGTATAGACTCAAACAAGAGATTCTAGAACATTCGACTTGATTTGCGGTACAGAGCAAATCGACTTCGGTCAGATTTGACAAGACTGTTTGAATACAGTTTACCTTTATTCTACTTTTATGTCAAAGTGTTTGTGACACTTAATTTCACAATAATTTAATATATGTTTAGACTTTTAAGTTGTTTGCTGTCGCGACTGAAAATGTATGTCATTGTACCTACCTCTATAGCCACACGGGGGCGTCGTCTACACTTGTTATACGTGAACTGAACACTACTGCGCCATTAGAAGTTTAAACCAAAGACTTAAGGGTAAAAGTTTCAAATAAAACTAACAATGTCTAGAGAGTATTGGCAGCGGGATCTTTTTATTTGGTAAATACCTAACAGTATAGAGGTATGATAATATCTGTCAGCCATGTTAGTAATAAATATCGGCTGATATGTATCAAGCTAACATTGAGTAATAATTATTACACGATATTAGCATAATTATGTGATTTCAATAATGATCTCGATCTTCGCGAAGTCATCCACTGGGTTTTGTTGACTAGAAAACATAGGGTTTTGAGATGTTTACCTCAATTTTTGTGGCTTACTCTGGCATGTAGAGGTATCAGTCAATATTTGTATAGTAAATATCAGTATAATAATTATATGATAAAAAATACCAATATGGGACCGTATCAACCCAACATCTCTTACCCCAGTTCGGTCAATAGCCTCTCTGAGGGCCTGGACCACGTCTTTTCCCCGGAGTCCTCGAGCGTGGAAGTTTTTACTCCAGTCCAACAACAATCCCTGCACAGAGTGGAGGTTTGTATTTGATTAAACCAAGAAAAAAGAAGGAAAGAAAAATACTAAAAATGATGATTTGATAAGTTTACTACCTGATTGAGGCTGGACTGTTCACAGGGGAAGGAGAAAGTAAAGGCCAGAGGATGTTTCTTCTCCATGTTGATGTTGTTCTCATGAACAAACTCCTTCAGAGACTCTGACACATGGTCAAACAACTATGACCAGAACATGAACACATAAACAGTTGAACGTTGATTGGCTGCTGTGGCCGACAGTGGACGATAGTTGCTGTCACTATTTGGATGCTAATGTTTCAGGTCGCCATCTCACCTCAGCTCCTCTGCCCTCAAGTAGCTCTTCTGGTATAGGAAAGATCTTCTCCTGCATCTCCACACTTCCCCTTCTTCCTCCTAAACTATCTCTGACTTTGACACTGAGGACCTTGAACCTGGAGCCTCCGAGATCCAGAGCCAGAAACTGTCCTCTCTCTGCAGACAAGTAGAAACAGACCAGGTTGATAGTGTCAACTTTTCACAACAAGGAAAATTGAAGATCATCTGGGTCTTCAAACCTGATCCATCTGGAGTGGAGCGAACGTGTGTCGGGAGCATCTTCACCGCCGCGGCGGCGTTGCTTTCTGCCGACAGACCTTTCTTCATTTCAGCCAGGAGAAGACTTGAAATGTTTCTGAGCTGCTTGTCACTAAGACGCAGCGTCTGCAGAAATCTGTCCACCTGGAATAAAGGTACGTCAGTGTGTTGGTTTCTGACATATTTTAAACGTGTCTCCATCACGGCATGATTAAAAAATGTATTTATTTCCCCTGCTGTCCTCATGCCACCTTGCAGTGGCTGCCCTTTGGGAGGCCGCCCCCTATTTTGGGAACTACTTTATGCAGAGCTAAGGGTAAAAAAATCAAAAGCAAGCAATTGTTTGCTGAATCATGAAAGTTGACTTGAGTGTTGGTGTAAGAACATAGGTCATTCTTGAGCAGTTCTGCTATTTCCTGCACAGCTCGACTGTCACTACTTATTATAAGGGGTGAGTTAGCATTTTGAGTCGAGCATATTCAGCCAATATTCTCAAAACACTTAATTTCTGATTCTGATATCGATATAAGGCTGATAATATTAATTTTCTGTGCAATGCTGCCATCTAGTGATTATAGAGCTTACATGTTTCCACTTTTTCTTAGGGCACACATCATTTGGTGAATCACAGATATTGCGTTATTAGGTTTTTCTTATTGGAGTAAAAACTGATGATGATTCTAACTTATAAGACATTACATGCTAATATTGGGCCAATAATTTCTTAATTTCCTCTTATATTATAACTTATTATTCTTGTAAATTATTTCCTTGTTATCTGACATTTTTGTGAAGCTTTGGGGGAAAATTAGTTTATGTATTTCCCATATTATCTTTGCAGTTTTATATGTTTCTCGTGTTACTTAAATTTGTTTATCTAAACTCTGGTTTTTGATCAGTTAAATTTGATTTTGTTCTATATTTTGTATCATAAAATTAATAATTTATGCTTTGAGTATATTGATAAACAAAAGCTGTTCACTCAGCAGAACTTGGACTTCATATTTATTTATTTATTTATTTGCAGCAGGTCCATGTGACAGAGTGTGTGTGTGAGTGTGTGTGTACGTGAACAACCTGTGTTTGTGTTTGCATCAATCCTGATAGGACTGACCAGTCTGTGTTTGTCTCAGACTGTTTTGCACCAAAGACAGCAATGAATTGACACTGTGGTATCCACGTGTTAATCATTGGCCAGTGGGAGATTACGGGTGAAGGAGTAACTGCTGATGACTGCATTTTCAACTACATTTGTTGTTGAGATACGGTATCTTCAAGTTGTCAAAAAAAAAAAAAAAGTTAAGAAAACACGGTTGGCATAACATTTGAAAAAATATCTATACAACAAGAAAATAATCTGTGGGCCATCAAAACTAACCCTGTGACCAAGATGTGCAAGAAAAACACCTTG
Source organism: Paraplagusia blochii (assembly GCA_016785265.1). NCBI lineage: Eukaryota > Metazoa > Chordata > Actinopteri > Pleuronectiformes > Cynoglossidae > Paraplagusia > Paraplagusia blochii. The sequence goes on from JAFBJS010004653.1 coordinate 108,491, forward strand.
TCATGTGTCTGACTCACAAATATAGCTGGTTTCACATTACTTGAAAAAGAAAAAAAGGAAAAACAAACTTCTTCTGCAGACAGAGTTAGATTTTTAGTCTTACCTCCCTGGTGGGCTCATCCTGGACTTTGGAGAAGAGGAAAGACACCAGATGAACTGCCAACATCTTGTTTGTGCAACACGGAATCACTTAAAAAAAAGCAGTTTTTCAACAACTTTGTCTTTTCATGTCATGTGCATGAACCTGAGCTTCAAAAACCAGACGTGTTGTGAGAAGAACCTGTGTCCTCCCTCTGATTGTTGACTGTTGTTCTCACTGACTTGACTGATCAGACAACAACACCTTCAGAGACAAAATGATTAACAAACCACTCCCCCCTGCGTCCTCCCTCCCCTCACTGACATCACGTCCTCCTGTCTGCCCTACTGCCCTACTGATCTGTGTCTGCACACACTCTCCATTGTCAACAGATCGGCCTGAAAACAGTAGAAATGTGCATTAATGTCAATCATCCAGAGCCTGTTTTACAGATTACAGACCAGAAAAATCAACTAAGCTCAGTTTAACAGGAAAAAAGTATTCTTATTAGAGATGAAGATTAAAGTCTGTGGAGACATTTACAAGGACGACTCATTTTATTCACACATTTTCATCCACCATCATCTAAAAATATCACAGTTCATCTGTATCTATGAGAACAGAGTTCAGTTTCTTCTATTCAAACATACTGTATCTAAACCATATTCACATCAGCTCCTCCCAGTCCAGTAGGTTAATGACACACACCACTCATTCATTCATCTTCATCCTTTAATCTGTTACTGGGTCTCAGTCTCCACGTCTGCCACCCAAATCCCACCATACTGTGACTCCACATGAAGGCACAGAGCATCTGTTTGTTGTTTCAAACAACACATGTTGACAAACACAGAAGTTTCTCCAACATTTTGAGTGATTCAAGACAAAGGAACCTTTTTTTTTTGGTCAGAAAGTCAGAATAACAGGCGTCACTTTTGAACTGTTAATGGAAATGAACAACTTATTAACAAATTAACTCATAAATGCTGCATTTCATGGACTCAAAGGCTCAGTTTGTTTTAACACGGACAGTGCTTCACCTTAGGAATGTCCAAAATTTTAATTTCCCCGATACTGTTCAAATATTTTATCAATACTGACCTCTTTATACTAACATATTCAGCTGTTTGTCCCTGAAACTGAAGCTAACATCACCAGGCAGCATAGATCTGCAACTAATCAACAAAAAGTCAAAAACATATTGTATATACAGATATATATGTATATATATCTGTATATATATATTGAATTTCGTATCCTGTATTGTATTGGATAATAATGTATGTATATATATGATAATTTATATATAAAATGACCGTTTGTCTCATATTATGGCAGTTTTTAATTCTATTATTCAAAGTGTTTTCTTCTGAACGCCTGGTGTCTACAGACACAAACCCTGGGTCACACTGAGAAGGTTCATCATCAATGGAAACAAACTGTAACTGCATGATAACATAGAAGTCAATGTTAAAATGATTAATGTCAGATTTTTGCAGGTAAATAAAAAAATAAAATGTGTAAATGACACGTCATGATTTCTGTTTTCCCCTTCAATTAGAAATTGTGTGGGATTTTACCAGATCTGCTTATTTTAATTCCCTAAAATCACTTTTTCCTCCAACATTGGTGTCAGTGTCCACATAGAGTAAAAGTCCCTCTTCACTTCTTCTTCTTCCTCTTCGTCCCACTAATGTGGTTTTCATTACGATTGGACGAATGCTCTGTTGAGTTTTGCTTCTCTGACCACTCCCTCTGAAGCTGCTGAAGCAGGTCAGGCGTCAACAGTCCGTCTCTCACCAGTCGTCCGGCCAGGGAACTGTCCATAACGCTCTTCCCCCGGGTCCTGGCCCCCGTCTGGATGGACTCATCCTGACGGTGACCGGCTTTACCCTGACCCGAGTCCCTGCTTCCCTGCTTCTGCGCCGACTCAGTCGTGGTCGTCTCGCTGACCCGGATGAGACGAGTGATGTTCCTTACGCCCTCCTGGATGATGTCATCCAGCTCCTTCTGGATGTGTCGGACCAGGGCAGCTTCTGGGAACATGTCCATGAACCGGTAGCTGCAGACAGAGCAGCGGCAGCAACAATTACAAAACAACAGAGACACAACTTTTTACACCGGGGGTAAAGATATTTTCAGTTATGGTTACCTTAACCAGAGGTAAAGATCCAGAACATCATGAACAGCTTCTAGGTGAACCAGATCTTTGATGTTTTTGGGGGCAGACAGGGGCCAGTTGGTGTGGCGACAGATCCAGTCGAACGTTAGAGGTTCGTCTCGACTGAACTGACGAGCAAACTGTCAAGGCAAAACGGGAAAGACTTATCTTGAAACATTATAATGTCTTCATCTTTTTTAGACAGACAGAGAGACACATAGACAGACAGAGAGAAACATAGACAGACAGACAGACGACAGACAGTCTAGTCCTAAATGTCATTTTCAGACAACTGACCGACTTTCAGAGTCACGTACCAAACAGAATTGATGACGTCAAAGTCAGGGTCTCTGTGTTAAATAAACTTCTTATCTTCTATTTACTCGTCCACTGACCCCGTAATCAGAGTCAGTGGACGGCTGATAATGTTATTACCCCCTCGTAGAGTTTCTCCTTCGACTCCTGCTCACCTTCAGGAAGGAGGTGCAGACAAAGGCTTGTTTCTTGTTGATAGGAGCAGTGCAGAAGACGTAGCGCGACCTGAGGTTGAGCGGTATGTGCTGGATCATGTCGGCCAAGAACTTGAAGTCTTCAATGTTGCAGACAAAATAGAGACCGTCCACTTGAGAAAGACTGACAAAAATATCCTGAGTAGGAGAGAGAAGCCATGACGTTTAATACTGTAGCTGCTCCAGAATGTAAACGTTATTTCATCTTTTACTGATGATTTCAGAATAAATTATATATATATATATTTATATTTATATATATATATTTTTTTAATACTCACAACAAGGTTGGACAGTGTGGCATCAGGGAGATGATAGGCAAACATCTCCAACTGCTCTGCTGTGGGATGGAGGCCTCCGACCTGAGAAACAATATTCAGCTGTGAATTTACTAAACATATTTCATCACACTATAAATAGACGAGTTTCCATTGTTATCTCAGTGGTAACTAGTAACAAAGTCTGAAATTTCTCATATCAAATTTACCAATATTATCTTATCACCTATTTTCTGATGTGAATATTTGATATTTATTCATTTCTACATTTCGAGTATTAGATCAATTAAATTAGCTGCAATGCTGCCATCTAGTGACATCTGAAAAATCAAGGCATTACAAGAATTTTTTACATATATTAATTAATATGCCAATATTTCAATAACATCAGGCATCCCTAATAATTAGACCTTCTTTGTTATAAAAAAAAGTTACATTTGTCTTTAAAACACATGAAAGTATCTGTTCACTACTTTTTCTAACATAACTAAGGAAAAATATGTTGCAGAATATTCTGCAGAAACATCTCAGGACTTTAAATCACCGTAGCAGGTAATAAGATCAAATCTTTGCAGTATCGTCAGAGATGTTACATGACAGAAACACAGTGAAGGAGAAAGAGTTGGAGATGGAGATCACCTGTACAGGGTCAACAGTCTGACTGAGCAACTCCTTCAGAACCGATACATCTTCTCGGTGCATGGTGGTTACTTCTCCTTCTTTGAAATTAGATGAGTATCTGCAGCAGGTACCAGGATAACAACGTTGGAACAAATAGATTTTCATGTTTCTTTAAACAACACTTGTATTAGGAACCGGGTCGGACCTTCCTGCGCGGCCAGCGATCTGCAGAGCCTGTGAGGTGCTGATGGTGTCGATCTGTTTCTCCCCTTTGTCATTAATACTCGGCTTCACTAAACTGTTGAAGATGATTCGTTTGATGCTCCTGGAAAAGACCAGAAAATTATTATATTTTGTTACATACAACATCAAGTAAATACATTATAATACACAAAAAAATTTAAAAATTATTGGTGTTTGACAATAAATCAAGACAACAGTTCTGTCAGTGTTAATGTCAAGTTCAGGCCACATTTTAATAATGAATACAACTTAATGATAATATTTGTTGGCTGAAATATTGGGCAATATTAGCTTAATTGGGTAATATTGGTATAAATCTTTATCACTTTTGCACTAACAATGACTTTGGAAATTAAAGTCACTAGATGGCAGCACTGCAGTGCAATGGCTAGGGTTGTTCCATATAACGTGACCTCAAGGTGAATAGTTTGGAAAGGTACAGTATTGTCATTGAAACAGCAAAACATCACAGACACTGAAACACCTTCTCTCCCTTTAACTGAAACAGCTCTATGTATGAATACCAGTTGACGTTGGACATTTATCTATGGACAAAATAGGCAACGAGTTAATATCTGACCTCAAATTAAGTAGTAAATGAAATAATAATACAAAGAGATGGTACTTACAAGTTGAGACCCATTCCAATGGCATCAGTTGCAACCAGGATCTTGCAGGGATCATTGGGATCATTGAACTTCTTGGCCTGTTTCAACTTGGTACCTGTGGAAAAATCACTGTCAAAGGAGAGAAACAGTGCGCAGAGACAATTCTAACCATTAACTGTGAACCTCTTGACTCATGTACCTGGAGGTAAACTCCCGTAGATGACAGCACACTCCAATCCCCGGGCCTCAATCTGTCTGCTGATGGAGTAGATGTCGTTTTTGCTGAAACAGACGATACAGTCTCCTGGGCTCAGGTTGTCCAAGGACTCCAGAGGATGGTCCAGGACTTTAAAGGGAGTTAGGCGCTCATAAGTGTGGACCTGAGGTGAAAAGATAAGAGGATGTAAAATAGTTGATGGTTTTATTAATCCTTAAAAGACCATCAGTCAAGTCCTCACCTCCACTTCCTCTCCTGTGGTAAACATGAGTTCTCTGATGAAGTCTACGGCTGCAGGTTCTCCACACACGTGGATCTCCTCCGCACAGAGACCTAGACATGCACAAAAGAAGAGTTAGGGAACTGCTGTGTTTCTACTTTGTAGTTTCATTTTTTTAATGCAATTTTAGATTTAGTCACTGACACACTAACACTACATTAATTTACACTGATTTTTTGTTGACTTACTTGTTAATTGTTTGTAAAGATGTGTGAAAAAAATATTATTTTTCTCGGCAGAGAAATTGGTTTGAGGAAAAAAAAACTACTTGAATTTATATATGACAAAAAAACCAAGTATGTTCTGCAGTTTTTTAACCTAATAAATGATTATAAACATTATACATATTTATAATTACATAGCAATGAAGCTTTAATATTCATAAAGTCTTTCAGTTACAGTCGTTCAAGGGAAACTGCGTCGTTGACGACAGTTTTATCTACAGATATTTTAAGTACCAACCCAGCAGAGCTCTGGTCCAGGCCCAGCCTCTGGAAGGATCTTTGATCATCTGAATCTCATCAATCACAGCTACTTCATCTGAGGAAAAAAAAAACGACCAGACGAAAGTTTAAATTGAATTATTGATCATTAATGATAATCGAGCCACTGATTGGTTTTAATTCTGACAAACTCTTAATTACAAGGAGTGTTGACACTGCACATCTCGATGGTGCAGGCCAAGTGAGCAGCAGGCCGACCGCTCGGGTCCACAAACGTCCTCTCCTCTCCTGTCAACAGGTCACATGGTACAGCCTGGTATTACAGACCCAACATAGAAGAGAAAAAACAAGAAAAAAAATCAGGATTGGATTGTTGAGGATGCTTCTGGCATGAAGAACTCTCTTGGATCAGAAGTAAAAAAAAAAACACTGCCAAGAAACTGAAACTCTGAACCCAGCTGAAAAATCTGATCAGTGATCAGTTCTCAGAGGAACTCACGGCGCTGTTGCTTTTCTCGAAGATCTCGTGGGCCAGTAGTTTCAGTGGACCACAGTAGACCCCAGACTTGGCCGACAAGTACCTCTGGATGGCGTGATACGTTTTTCCACTGTTAGTGGGACCTGCATGAAATATCACTTTTCTGAGGATGGCACGGGCTTCAGGGTACCTTTAGTTCAAACAAGGAAACAAAAAAAACAACAATAAATCCCACAAACATGAATATCAAGTATCTCTGAATCTAAAATGTAATCTGACCACAATGACATCTGAAAAACATCACCCACCAGTTGGCTGGGACTCTGAGGTCAGAGATCTTCCTCAGGTCCTCCATACAGTCCAGCATAGGAAAGATTTGTGTGGCATGGCGCAAGAAGTATGGGTAGATGTCGTCAATGTGACCTGGGAAAACACAAAAGCTTGGATATATGAATGAAGTAAACACCCAGTACTCCTTTCCAAGTAGACTACAGTTTTATTTTCTTACAACACTAGGAATCTGGATAAAATGATTGTTTATTATGTAAAAAAAAAAATATGTCTGATGTTATCAAACCTGCACCAAAGGAGATGTCACTCAGCATGATATGCAGATCAGCAGGAAGCTGTGTTGACTCCAGAGTGTACTTCCTAAAACTGATGAAAGCCTGGTGGAAGAGACGAGCTGTGGACACACAGCAGCATCAATCAAATGGTCAGGAGAAAAAAAAAAACTTACTTTTTCCAGTTTTACAAACACTGATTTACACATATTGAAGATATGCAAATACTCAGTGTCTGAGTCTGTGCCATCGAACTGTTTGTGGGATTTCCATGGTAAATTCTAACTATGATTTAATAACACCGACTTTACCCCGTCTACAATACAAAACAAAGTGAAATTCCTCACCATCCAGGCCATGGTCTGCCGCCAACTTCTGCATCTCTTTCCTTTTGTAAAAGCGGTTCAAAACTTTCAGTAACTCGGCTGAATCACAAACACAGAAAGAGTTTATGTTTATAAATCTCTCACCGACCCAAAACAACTTGTTAATAATTCTTGAACATTTCTTTCCCATTCTAACTTGTTGTCATATTGACCTTTGTTGAGCGGCTGTGACAGCTCCGCCCCAACGCTTCCATCCGCAGTCATGTCAGCCTTTAGAGAAACCGGGATAAACAGTGAAGTGTCCGGAGTTCTGGGGGGAGAACCCTTGGATGAGAAATGTCTTCTACAATCCAGAGAAGCAGCCTCGTCGTGTTTCTGCAGCAACCCAGGAGATGCACGGAAGGCTGCGCCGGCAGAGATGCGAGCAGACCGGCGACTGAAGTGTCGCTGCAGGCGCGAAAACACAGTCAAACAGCGGTTAACAGACATGGCGAAAGTCCAGCTAAACGGTCCGACTGAGGCTACATCCAGAAATATGTCACTGTAGCTCCACTGTCTGTAGAAGACATGGAAATTAACATCACAACAACATGGAAAGAGCAAGGACACACATTCTTCAGGCTTCCTGATTACACAACGTGGAGAAGGACCCCTCACATTATAGCTGTCCACAAATATGCCTGCGATTTATTCTTGAGAATAGTTATTATTTAAAAATATTTAAAATAAAATACGGTGGACAGAACATTTGATAATTTCAATTTTTGTTTCAATGTTTAAAGAGATTAAATATATTGGTTAAAATATAATTCTAATAAATCACAAACAAAAAAAAAGAAAGTGTTCCCCGTAAGGCGGGTAAAAATGTGGTTTATGTTGTATTGCTTGACAGACGTATCCTGTAATTGTTATTATTCACGTTATTAATTATATTATAACAGAAAATGTTGTGTTTTTAGGATCTAAGTTTATGGTTTGAACATTTCTCAAATAAATCACCTTTAACAGATTGTGAAGTATTTTAGTATTTCTATTAATTAAGGAATAAACCCATAATAATATCGTCATTGTTTTCAACAAAACTAACATTTACAAAGATTGTGGAAACCTGTAGAAATCCAAAACCGTGTTGTTAGAGAGTGCGCCATGACGACGCTTGCCTATTGGTTAGGATAATGTGACGTCAGGACGTCGGTAACTGACGTCGACCTTAATGAAATAATAAAACGTTCTCATTTGATTCAGTATAAATCTGCTTTATTCATTATTGGCTTGAGCTATACATTTCGGTTGACGTGTGTATATGGACCATACACACACACACATCAACAAACGTACACACACACAAACACACACACAAAAAGGCATGATTGACAGGATTGAGATTAACATGCAGTTTTAAGACAGGGCTAAAGAGCTTCATTACCACAGAAGGTGTTTAAAGTACAGCAAAACAAGCCCCATTTGTATACAGTCCAGAAAGACAAAGTATATCGCATATAGTTGACAGAACGCAAAACAAATCACAACTAAAATAAATTAAAAAGAGGACATGGAAGACGAGGAGACAGCGCTGTGAAGGCGTAGAGAAAAGTTTGACAATTTGAGTGTTTCACCACCAGATGTATCCAACATTTAATGTGAAAGAATAAGGCAAAAATATATAAAAATTGTTCCAAAACGGTCAGATTAAAGTAAGTAGTGATGTGTACAAAACACCGTGTTTCAGAGGAAAAGATCTGTGAAGCAAAGTTGTCCATGTGTGACTTTTCACCAGAGCTCTCATGCCAACTTGGTTAAGCATTGAAAAGAAACGTGCAAAAAAAAACTGGTCACAGATTCCAGTGCTCCATCACAGGCAGATTAATGACATCAATTAAACCTTTGCGAGACCAGCGACGGTGAGCCTAGAATGTCACCAGGTGGGAGGTTCAGAACCAGCATTTGATAAAGAAAGTGTGGTCCTCTGTCGCACATCGGCACTACAACAACTGTGCATCACTAAGGCCAACCGTTGGACAGAAGCATCAATCAAACAGTTATTAAAAAATATGTAATGTACAGACAAACAGCATCAAAACAGAGTTGGACAGAGGGGCAATCTTGTGGAAGTGTGAGCAGCATTTGTCCAAATCTCCCCGGTCCAAAAACTATTAAACCGTATCAAAAACCGAGGGGACAGCGTCAGTTAGTGTGATTCTGGTAAATCTAAGTCAGATATTTAGTTTTAATGAAATTCCTTATGATTTCTTAACAACTTGACATAATGCACCTTAAACCCAGACCCTCAATTTTCTTCAAATAGCAATGAAATGAATACATTTTTGTTTAAAAATAGAAATAAGTTAAGATTCCCCGTCTATAACGAACAGAATAAGAGACCATAGGATATTGTTTGGCATTTCTGATTGGCTCTAAAGATCACTTTGCAAGACTAATCATTGATTGCATTATTGAAGACAACGATGAGAGAAATATTAGCATTACTTTTTGGTAGATTTCATAAAATTTGGTCATTCCACACCATGTTGTTGTAGACGTAAATAAAATAAAGTCAAGTTTTCAGTTTCTGCAACAAATGCGATGATGAATATAAGGTACAGTACAATATATTTTTTTACATTGGAACAAAATTTCTATTATTTCAACCTAAACTTAATTATAAATGTCTGATTAACAAAACAAATGTAACAAGTCAGTTTATGATTTTTGAGGTGACTCAAAGATGAAACCGTTTTTTTTCCTCCAGTTCTTGGGATTTTTTTTCTTGTGATGACATTTTACCATCGCAAATAAAGTTTCCAAACCATATTAACTAAATTTACCAAACCCAGTAGAATTGTCCTTCAACCTTGTGACGAGATACTATGCATGGAGAGAGTATTAAGTAACTACTGAATCACAGCATTTCCTGTCTTTAGAGATGATTTGATTACTGTTGACATACTGAACCAATATTTAAAATTCAATTTTCATTGACAAAATATTCTTTCTTTCTGGGCAAAGTAACAACAGTTTGTGTGGCATTTTGTTTGTTGAAACATTCAGCACAAAGGAGACTTTATGGCTTCACTCTTGTGTGTGTTTTCAGTTCGAGACACCTGGATTTAACAGGCTAGGTAGCTTAGATTTGCGCTCTTGCCTTGAAGGTTAGCATTCAGCAGACGTGTGCATCCAGACTTGGTTTAATTCCTGGACTAATGGAGGTGAGGCAGCTCACAGAGGAGGCTGTGACCTGGTGGGGGAGGAAAGAGGTGAGGAAGGGTCTGTGGGTGCGTTGGATGTTTTTCCATGAAGGTCTCTCAGTCCATGGAGAACTTGGGACAGCTCTCACACCTCGGGCTGTTCAGTTGTGAAGAGTCAGGGATGTGTCTGTGTTTTTGTAGTTTCAGTTCAGGATTTTGCCCTCACATTTCTGGCTGCTCTGCACTGCTGGACTCAGTGCGAGACTCGGGGGACTCGTAACGTTGGTGGAAATTTCTTTTCCTGATCTTCTCTGGGGCTTTTCTCCACAAAACGATCTCCTGCACGAAAGAAGAGGATAACGGTCTTTAACAGATAATGAGTGTATTAACGTAATTCTTAATTATTTTCTTTATTTTCTGACTGCATCCGTTGCTGAGTCCTAGGCTTGTTGTCATTAGAGCGCCCCTCCTTCTCACCACATCCCCTAGGGGGCGCACTCCACTATTTGAAAGGTTTATAGACAATAAACTCACCTGTTGTTTGAAGTATCTTCTATCCTCTTCATCCACCAGCACCAGGTTCAGAAAGTAACGCACAGAGAATTTCTTGTTGACGTCCCTCATCGTTGGTGTCAAATCATAACCTGACAGAAAATGAAGCATTAGGTGAAGTGGTAATAAAACAAGGGAAAACAGCAGTTACACCCATGACATAAGGTCTTTCTAATCCGTTCTCACATGTGATTCCCAAAAAGAAACCACTGAGCTTTAAAAATGTGATCGGCCCTCAGAGAGACTTCTCCTCCACGTATAACTGTGGTGTCTAAGTCATTTTCACCATGTTGGGGGAGTTCCAATTGAAGGGAAACTTACTTCTGTATTAATAAATGTTTCTGTAAATGATTATTATTTATTGTCACATTTTTGCAAATACTTTTTAAACAGCCCTAGACCACAGAGAATGACTTGGTGGGTCGAGTTTGACAGATTCAAGCTAATAGATCGGTAATAGGAAAAATATATAAGAATTTCAAAGACAACCACTTGTGGTGAAGAGTGTCTTCATAGGAGAGGGTCACTCAGGGTTGATGTCAATGTTGATAAAAGTAGCACTCATCAGTCATCAGGAGAGAAGAAGACCGTTCCTACCAGCCAAGAACAATCTAATGGGGATCGACTCTCCTTTCACCGGAGCTCCATCCATGATCTCATACTTAGCCACTGTCTCCGTTTCAGTGGACGTGCTTGGACCTAAAAATGTTGAAAACAAAGGATAGGTCTTGTTTAATAAAAGGTAACAAAAATAAATGTAAATTTTCTGGATTGGTGACGTACAGGATGCAAAGAAAAAATTGCACATGTAAAAAACATCTCGTAGATGACATGGTTGTTTAGCTTTAACCTCTGGGATCAAAAATTCAATCTGAAGAACATTAGCAGCACTCAGCTGCTGCTGACACTCACCGATGCCTGTTATCTCCTTTTTGATGAGCTGCAGCTCCATGTGCTGGATTTTAATCCTCACCAACAGGAAGTAGATTTTGCCAACAATCACATCTTTCAAATGATATCTACAAAAGTGGATGAAGGTTTTATGGTCTCATGTTGCATTCAAAGGTTTGTCTGCATCTCAGATAGCTGCGTTTAAGAACTCACTTGGATTTATTGTATTCAAACTCGATGTGAAGACAGTCCTCGATGCCGACCTCCATCTTGATGGAATTGTTGACATCTGGGTAGGTGGCCAACTGGTGGACAATTAACTCGTATTCCTTTACTAAGTCAGACAGACGGCGAACTATTGTCACCCTGAGAAAGTACCTGGACGGAAAAGAGGAAACAGAGACAACTTTCAGATTTATTCACAACAGAACATCTGGGTGTCCAGGAGTTTTGTGGTTTTTACCTGAGCCTGACGTTGGCTCCAGTGTAAGACTCGTAGGGCTTTTCCACTTGCATGAACTCAAAGTCATAGCTTCTGTTCTGAGTGAGTTCTCCTGGTAGAGCCAGCTCCTTTACAAGGTCCACAAATTCATGGGTGTTGCTCTTGTCAGAAAACAGCTCTGGACAAAAAGAATAAAAAAAAATCAGTAAATGGACTGTATATAAAAACTACTAAATACCAAAGGTTTAAATAAATAAAAAAAACAACATATTGCATTACAGAGGTGTCACATGACAACTGCATGTGACCACCATGTGTTCTGTTAAACCTTTTGGGTCACATGTGGAAAATCCCTCAGTTTTATTTGCCGAAATCCTAATCCTGTTCATTGGGACTGTGGTTCCAACCTCTGTCCCATGACACACAAGGTGATCAATAGGTTTGTTGTACAAAACTATACAATTTCACTTTATTGGGATGCTAGGTGTGAATGGCTATGAAAACAAACAAACAAAAAAAAAAAAATACAGAAAATCAGCGCTGATGAAGATATCCTTGTGTCTTTCTTCAATTCCTGCCATCGTATCAGTGTTGTCCTCAACTAAATAGGCTCAGATTTTAGTGGATTATGAAGTGATTTAAATTTGAATTTTTTTTTTATTTCATTGAACATAAGATTTTTGCTATGATTTTTTTTAGCTGTGTGCCTTGGAGATTTTCTTGATTGTAGCTCAAAAAAAAAAGGTAAAAACTGAATTTGGAGATTAAATAGTCACGAGTCAGTTAACGCAAAATGTAAATAAAATTTAAATCTGAACATTAAAGCTACTTGTTCATGGTTAAAATGAGTAGTGGGGCGGTGAACAGAGAGACTGCGTCGGTCGGACTCACCTATCTGTCCGACAAACTCGATTCGGATTCCCTGATGTTCCAGCCTCTTTCCACCCTGTTTCACATTTAGATTCACCTGCAGAAAATTTCTTATAGTTATACTTAACATTAACGATAAGAACAAAACAACTCTATGTCTATTATGATGTACCTTTCCGGACACAGACTCTCCATCGTAGAATAAATAGTGTTTCTCTACTTTCCCGTCGTCTGTCTTCAACTCAGCCGTCTTCCTGTTTTCGGCATCGTTCAGCAGCACATCGATCTCACACACCGGCCCAAACAAACCTCCCAGGAAACTCTAGGGGAAAAAAAACAAAAAAAGTTTGTCAAGTCAGATTAAAAAGCAAAACAGGCTGCATCCCAACTCAGTCCAACTTTTAAACCCTGAACCTTTCCATTTTTTTGGCACCGTGTTAATTTTTGTGCAGCTCGCTATATTTGAAATAAGACTATATTGAGGGGTAAAGCTGATCACAGGTCAGTTTCTACATGTGGGCCACTAAACAGCTGTTGAGGTTCCCACCTGCTGCAGGAGGGTTAGGCTGTCACCACTTTAACAGACGCAGAAAACAAAAAAAAAAAATAAATCAAACACTCAATAAAATACAATATACAGAATGTTATGTTTGATGAAACTAAAAACTTTTAAGCTGATTTACACAACCTCACATGACCCAACTTGCAGCGGCAGCAAATCATGGACTCTTCAAACCACTTCCTTCTGGCTGAGACTGCGGTGATTCAGGACCAAAACCTCACGACTGCAAATGGACTTCTTAACAAAACATAGCAAGATGTCTTCTTCGCACTGTGTCTGCCTTCAGAGATGAGTAAATCACTCCTGGTCATTGTGTCTCTGCTGCCGTTTGTCTCTTGGTTTCAATTCAATGATGAAAAACTACTTTCTAAATGTTTTAAACCAAAGAGTATGGCAGTGACAGTGTCAGGTGACTGTCTGGTGGTTTGCCGGAGGATGTGCAGCATAACCATGGCAACAAACCAAAAAAATGACTGATGGTAAATAACCTGACAGAAATCTACCGCAAAGTTGCAACTGATAAAAAAAAGAGAATGCCGGGACAGAATGAAATCTGATAAGGACATTCTCATCAAAGGAGACACGTTATGTCATTTGGTCTGATGAAATAATCACAACACTAAGAAGGGGAGGTAAAAAAAAGAACAGGACACAAAGACAGCTGCAAGATGTTTGAAGTTATATTAAAAAAAAGCCTTAATTCTTCTAAACTAGGAAGGAGCCGTTGATTATTACAACCAGTTATAAGAAAAAAAAATCATTGTTAACATGTGAGTCTGTAAAGAACCTTTTTAGAACTTTTTTGAATGTTGCAGCATTATTTTGTCTCTGCATGCAAAGAAATAAAAACAATTACACTGATATATAAGAAAAATGATTTGCACAACACACTTTCAGTATAGCATAATAATACAAATATCTAGGAAGTTTAGCAGTTTTTCTCCAACTGCAGTTATCTCCAGTCATATGAAGAGTACGTTTCTTTATTACTGACAACTAAAAAACACTATTCAACAACTCAAAACCTAAAATTACTATTAGCACTTGTGGAGATGTTGTGATTTGTGATTCTACAACAACACAGCGCTAAACAACCGCGTCATCTAACAGCTACATTCACACCATATATTCGTTGTAGTTCTGTAGGAACAGTTTAAAATCAAATAGCATTATTTTAGTTCATTTAAGCAAAGTCATAAACCACGGCAACAGCTGCGGTAACAACCACCGGTCAGCGCCGAGCAGAGAGCGAAGGCAGGCCGGCCTCACACCGGCTACGACTGAGGCCCCGTTAGCCTCCCGGGCTGTTCGTAGTGTAAGGCAGCTCCTGTCAGAACGAGCCGGGAACTGGACACCGTAACCCCGCACAAAATGTTCCATAAAGCCCATTGTCGGTTCTGCGACAAGTTAAAGTGTCGTACATTGATGTGGACCGTGGACTCACCATGTCGACCGTGTGGACGCTTGAAGCTAACAGCTAGCCTCGCTCCCAGCAGCCCGAGTGACAGAACATGAACCAGGAGAGTCATGTGACACGGGTCATGTGCTAGGAGGGTGGGGCGGGGCAGGGTGTGGTGGGAAAGTCAGGGTTACTCACGGACGCGACAGATTCTTCGAATATTACTATTACTGAATTACTTTTTTAACATTATACCTGTGTTGAAGGACATTGGCTACAGAGACAGGAAGTAACAGAATTGTCAAAAGGAAATGAAAGAAAGGAAACTCCTTGTCATTGTCATCTACACCACTGCACACAGACAGGGCCGCATCAACACTTTCTAAGACCTCAGGCTCTTTATATCATGTCCCGACCAAGACAGGTGAACTGAGCCATCGACCCACACTGATGTCCACAGAACCAATCAATGACACATGTCAGTTTAAGACAAATTGGAAATATGTCCCTTATAAGTTTCTTTAGTAACAGAAAAAAATGTCATCTTTATTTAGGGAAAATAATTCCCTTTCTTCTTCTTTGTATTTTCCTTTTGACTTGTCCCTTTTTTCAGGTGTTGCCACAACAAGTCAACAATGTCCATCTCCCCCTGTCCTCTGTATCCTCAACTCTAACTCCAACTACCTCCATGTCCTCCCTCACTGCATCCATCAATCTCCTCTTTGTCTCCTAC